>OU342743.1:444427975-444795150 GCA_910589775.1 Avena eriantha | reverse complement strand
CTAAACCCTAAACCCTAACCGCTAAACCCTAAACCCTAACCCCTAAACCCGTAACCCTAACCCCTTAATCCTAAGCCCTAAACCCTAAACCCTAATCCCTAATCCCTAACCCCCTAAACCCTAAACCCTAACCCTAAACCCTAAACCCTAAATCCTAACACTAAATTCTAACAGTAAACCTAAACCCTAAAATATTGTAAGTTTTATCATTTTAATAGTATTAATAACATTGTATGCAATAAGGCGGGAAACAAAGTTTGGTCAATTTTTTTTTAAAAAGGGACCTTTAGTTCCGGGTCGTGGCACGCCCCGGGACTAAAGGGGTGTCGTTGGTGTGCGCCCTTTGGGTGGTGCCGATTCTATGAAGCGGGACTAAAGGGGTGACCTTCAATCCCGGTCGCCCCACCTCTAGCCCCACGGCCTCGCCCTCCATTCCGGTCGCCCCATCTCCAGCCACCACGGCCTCTAAACCCTAACCCTAAACCCTAGTCCCTGTTCCTTGTTTTAATAGTTAAACCATAGAACCCTAAACCAGAAACCCTAACCCTAAATCTAAACCCTAAACCGTAACCGCTAAACCCTAAACCCTAACCGCCTAAACCCTAAACCCTAACCCCTAAACCCGAAACCCTAACCCTTAACCCTAACCCCTAAACCCTAACCCCTAAATCCTAACCCTAAACCCTAATCCCTAAACCCTAACCCCTAAACCCTAAACCCTAACCCTAAACCCTAAACCCTAACATTAAATTCTAAACCGTAAACCTAAACCCTAAAATATTGTAAGTTTATCATTTTAATAGTATTAATAACATTGTATGCAATAAGGCGGGAAACAAAGTTTTGGTCAATTTTTTTTAAAAAGGGACCTTTAGTTCCGGGTCGTGGCACGCCCCGGGACCTAAAGGGGTGTCGTTGGTGCGCGCCGTTTGGGTGGTGCCGATGCTATGAACCGGGACTAAAGGGGTGACCTTCAATCCCGGTTCGTGGCACGCAACCGGTGCGTGCCATGAACCGGGACTAAAGGTCTGTCCCCTAAAATTTGCATGCAGCTTCTCCCCTAATCTCATTCTTGATTCGCACAGTTCACAGGAGGTGCCCTCGACAATGACGACGCCGGCAGGTTGCGCGATTCCGACGTCGGCAGCCCCCCCCTCTCTGGCCGCCCAACCTCCAGCCGCCGCCGCCGCGCCTCGCCCTCCATTCCGGTCGCCCCACCTCCAGCCACCACGGCCCCTAAACCCTAAACCCTAAACCCTAGTCCCTGTTCCTTGTTTTAATAGTTAAACCATAGAACCCTAAAAAACCCTAAAACTAAACCCTAAACTCTAACCGCTAAACCCTAACCCCTAAACCCGAAACCCTAAACCCTAACCCCTAAACCGTAAACCCTAAACCCTAACCCCTAACCCCTAAATCCTAAACCCTAACCCCTAAACCCTAAACCCTAAAACCTAAACCCTAACCCTAAAACCTAATCCTTAACCTAACACTAAATCCTAAACCTTAAACCTAAACCCTAAAATATTGTAAGTTTTATCATTTTAATAATATTAATAACATTGTATGCAATAAGGCGGGAAACAAAGTTTTGGTCAATTTTTTTTAAAAAGGGACCTTTAATCCCGGGTCATGGCACGCCCCAGGACTAAAGGCGTGTCGTTGGTGCACGCCCCTTGGGTTGTGCCGAAAACCCTTTAGTCCCGGGGCGTGCCATGAACCGGGACTAGAGGGGTGCCCTTTAGTCCCGGTTTGGTCTGTCCCCTTAAATTCGCGTGCAGCTTCTCCCCCAATCTCATTCCGGATTCGCACACTCACAGGAGGCCCCTCGATAACGACGACGCCGGCAGGCTGCGTGATTCCGATGCCGGCAGCCTCCCCCTCTCCGACCACCCCACCTCCAGCCGCCGCGCCTCACCCTCCTTCCCGACCGCCCCACCTCCAGCCACCACCGCCACGCGTCGCCTCGCCCTGCAGGTACCTCCGCGTATGTTGTCTCTCCTCTCGAGCCATCCCACCTCTTGCCTCCGCCGCCGCCACGCCTCGTCTCTGGACAACCCGCATGTCGCTGCCACGCCTCGTCTCCGATAAGACCGCGCATCGCTGCCGCTGTGCCCTTAACCCTCTACCCTAAACCCTAGTGACTGTTCCTAGTTTCAATAGTTAAACCCTAGAACCCTAAACCCTAAACCAAAAACCCTAACCCTAAAACTAAACCCTAAACCCTAACCGCTAAACCCTAAACCCAAACCCTTAAACCTGAAACCCTTAACCTTAAACCCTAAACCCTAACCCCTAACCCTAAACCATAAACCGTAAACCCTAACCCCTAACCCCTAAACCCGAAACCCTAAACCCTAACCCCTAAACCGTAAACCCTAAACCCTAACCCCTAACCCCTAAATCCTAAACCCTAACCCCTAAACCCTAAACCCTAAAACCTAAACCCTAACCCTAAAACCTAATCCTTAACCTAACACTAAATCCTAAACCTTAAACCTAAACCCTAAAATATTGTAAGTTTTATCATTTTAATAATATTAATAACATTGTATGCAATAAGGCGGGAAACAAAGTTTTGGTCAATTTTTTTTAAAAAGGGACCTTTAATCCCGGGTCATGGCACGCCCCAGGACTAAAGGCGTGTCGTTGGTGCACGCCCCTTGGGTTGTGCCGAAAACCCTTTAGGCCCGGGGCGTGCCATGAACCGGGACTAGAGGGGTGCCCTTTAGTCCCGGTTCGGTCTGTCCCCTTAAATTCGCGTGCAGCTTCTCCCCCAATCTCATTCCGGATTCGCACACTCACAGGAGGCCCCTCGATAACGACGACGCCGGCAGGCTGCGTGATTCCGATGCCGGCAGCCTCCCCCTCTCCGACCACCCCACCTCCAGCCGCCGCGCCTCACCCTCCTTCCCGACCGCCCCACCTCCAGCCACCACCGCCACGCGTCGCCTCGCCCTGCAGGTACCTCCGCGTATGTTGTCTCTCCTCTCGAGCCATCCCACCTCTTGCCTCCGCCGCCGCCACGCCTCGTCTCTGGACAACCCGCATGTCGCTGCCACGCCTCGTCTCCGATAAGACCGCGCATAGCTGCCGCTGTGCCCTTAACCCTCTACCCTAAACCCTAGTGACTGTTCCTAGTTTCAATAGTTAAACCCTAGAACCCTAAACCCTAAACCAAAAACCCTAACCCTAAAACTAAACCCTAAACCCTAACCGCTAAACCCTAAACCCAAACCCTTAAACCTGAAACCCTTAACCTTAAACCCTAAACCCTAACCCCTAAACCATAAACCGTAAACCCTAACCCCTAACCCCTAAATCCTAAACCCTAACCCCTAAACCCTAAACCCTAAACCCTAAACCCTAACCCCTAAACCCTAAACCCTAAACCCTAAACCCTAAACCCTAAACCCTAACCCCTAACCCCTTAATCGTAAACCCTAACCCCGAAACCCTAACCCCTAAACCCTAAACCCTAACCCCAACCCTAAACCCTAACACTAAGACTAAATCCTAAACCTTAAACCTGAACCCTAAAATATTATAAGTTTTATCATTTTAATAATATTAATAACATTGTATGCAATAAGGCGGGAAACAAAGTTTTGGTCAATTTTTTTAAAAAAGGGACCTTTAGTCCCGGGTCGTGGCACGCCTTGGGACTAAAGGGTGTCGTTGGTGCGCACCCCTAGGGTGGTGCCGAAAACCCTTTAGTCCGGGGGCGTGCCATGAACCGGGACTAGTTGGGTGACCTTCAGTCCCGGTTCATGCACGAACCGGGACTAAAGGTATGTCCCCTTAAATTCGCATGCAGCTGCTCCCCCAATCTCATTCCTGATTCGCACACTTCACAGGAGGCCCCTCGACAACGACTATGCCGGTAGGCTGCGTGATTCCGATGCCGGTAGCCTCCCCCTCTCTGACCGCCCCACCTCTAGCCACCGCCACCGCTCCTCACACTCCTTTCCGGCCGCCCCACCTCTAGCCACCACCGCCACGCGTCGCCCCAGCCTGTAGGTACCTCCGCATATCTCGTATCCCTTAACCCTAAACCCTAAACCCTAGCTCGCGCATCGCCCACCGCCGTGACCTAAACCCTAGACCCTAGTCCCTGTTCCTTGTTTTAATAGTTAAACCATAGAACCCTAAACCAGAAACCCTAACCCTCAATCTAAACCCTAAACCCTAACCGCTAAACCCTAAACCCTAACCCCTAAACCCTTAACCCTAACCCCTAACCCCTTAATCCTAAACCCTAAACCCTAAACCCTAATCCCTAACCCCTAAACCCTAACCCTAAAGCCTAAACCCTAAACCCTAACACTAAATTCTAAACCGTAAACCTAAACCCTAAAATATTGTAAGTTTTATCATTTTAATAGTATTAATAACATTGTATGCAATAAGGCGGGAAACAAAGTTTTGGTCAATTTTTTTAAAAAAGGGACCTTTAGTTCCGGGTCGTGGCACGCCCCGGGACTAAAGGGGTGTCGTTGGTGCGCGCCCTTTGGGTGGTGCCGATGCTATGAACCGGGACTAAAGGGGTGACCTTCAATCTCGGTTCGTGGCACGCAACCGGTGCGTGCCATGAACCGGGACTAAAGGTCCGTCCCCTTAAATTCGCGTGCAGCTTCTCCCCCAATCTCATTCCTGATTCGCACAATTCACAGGAGGCGCCCCTCGACAATGACGACGCCGGCAGGTTGCGCGATTCCGACGTCGGCAGCCTCCCCCTCTCTGGCCGCCCAACCTCCAGCCGCCGCCGCCGCGCCTCGCCCTCCATTCCGGTCGCCCCACCTCCACCCACCATGGCCCCTAAACCCTAAACCCTAAACCATAGTCCCTGTTCCTTGTTTTAATAGTTAAACCATAGAACCCTAAACCAGAAACCCTAACCCTAAATCTAAACCCTAAACCCTAACCGCTAAACCCTAAACCCTAACCCCTAAACCCGAAACCCTAAACCCTTAACCCTAACCCCTAAACCCTAACCCCTAACCCCTAAATCCTAAACCCTAAACCCTAATCCCTAAACCCTAACCCCTAACGCCTAAACCCTAACCCTAAACCCTAAACCCTAACACTAAATTCTAAACCGTAAACCTAAACCCTAAAATATTGTAAGTTTTATCATTTTAATAGTATTAATAACATTGTATGCAATAAGGCGGGAAACAAAGTTTTGGTCAATTTTTTTAAAAAAGGGACCTTTAGTTCCGGGTCGTGGCACGCCCCGGGACTAAAGGGGTGTCGTTGGTGCGCGCCCTTTGGGTGGTGCCGATGCTATGAACCGGGACTAAAGGGGTGACCTTCAATCTCGGTTCGTGGCACGCAACCGGTGCGTGCCATGAACCGGGACTAAAGGTCCGTCCCCTTAAATTCGCGTGCAGCTTCTCCCCCAATCTCATTCCTGATTCGCACAATTCATAGGAGGCGCCCTCGACAATGACGACGCCGGCAGGTTGCGCGATTCCGACGTCGGCAGCCTCCCCCTCTCTGGCCGCCCAACCTCCAGCCACCGCCGCCGCGCCTCGCCCTCCATTCCGGTCGCCCCACCTCCACCCACCATGGCCCCTAAACCCTAAACCCTAAACCATAGTCCCTGTTCCTTGTTTTAATAGTTAAACCATAGAACCCTAAACCAGAAACCCTAACCCTAAATCTAAACCCTAAACCCTAACCGCTAAACCCTAAACCCTAACCCCTAAACCCGAAACCCTAAACCCTTAACCCTAACCCCTAAACCCTAACCCCTAACCCCTAAATCCTAAACCCTAAACCCTAATCCCTAAACCCTAACCCCTAACGCCTAAACCCTAACCCTAAACCCTAAACCCTAACACTAAATTCTAAACCGTAAACCTAAACCCTAAAATATTGTAAGTTTTATCATTTTAATAGTATTAATAACATTGTATGCAATAAGGCGGGAAACAAAGTTTTGGTCAATTTTTTTAAAAAAGGGACCTTTAGTTCCGGGTCGTGGCACGCCCCGGGACTAAAGGGGTGTCGTTGGTGCGCGCCCTTTGGGTGGTGCCGATGCTATGAACTGGGACTAAAGGGGTGACCTTCAATCCCGGTTCGTGGCACGCAACCGGTGCGTGCCACGAACCGGGACTAAAGGTACGTCCCCTTAAATTCGCGTGCAGCTTCTCCCCCAATCTCATTCCTGATTCGCACAGTTCACAGGAGGCGCCCTCGACAATGACGACGCCGGCAGGTTGCGCGATTCCGACGTCGGCAGCCTCCCCCTCTCTGGCCGCCAAACCTCCAGCCACCGCCGCCGTGCCTCGCCCTCCATTCCGGCCGCCCCACCTCCAGCCACCACGGCCCCGCGTCGCCCTAGCCTGCAGGTACCTCCGCGTATCTCGTCTCTCCTCTCCAGCCACCCCACCTCTAGCCTCCGCCGCTGCCACACCTCATCTCTGGCCAGCCCGTGTGTCGCTGCCATGCCTCGTCTCCGACAAGACCGCGCATAACCGCTGCCGCGCCCTAAACCCTAAACCCTAGTCCCTGTTCCTAGTTTTAATAGTTAAACCCTAGAACCCTAAACAAGAAACCCTAAACCCTAACCCTAAAACTAAACCCTAAACCCTAACCGCTAAACCCTAAACCCTAACCCCTAAACCTGAAACCCTAAACCCTAAAACCTAACCCCTAAACCGTAAACCCTAACCCCTAACCCCTAAATCCTAAACCCTAACCCCTAAACCCTAACCCCTAACCCCTAAACCCTAAAACCTAAACCCTAACCCTAAAACCTAAACCCTAACCCTAACACTAAATCCTAATCCTTAAACCTAAACCCTAAAATATTGTAAGTTTTATCATTTTAATAATATTAATAACATTGTATGCAATAAGGCGGGAAACAAAGTTTTGGTCAATTTTTAAAAAAGGGACCTTTAGTCCCGGGTCGTGGCACGCCTCGGGACTAAAGGCGTGTCGTTCGTGCCCGCCCCTTAGGTCGGGCCGAAAACCCTTTAGTCTCGGGGCGTGCCACGAACCAGGACTAAAGGTCTGTCCCCTTAAATTCGCATGCAACTCCTCCCCCAATCTCATTCCTGATTCGCACACTTCACAGGAGGCCCCTCGACAACGACGATGCCGGCAGGCTGCGTGATTCCGATGCCGACAGCCTCCCCCTCTCCGACCGCCCCACCTCCAGCCACCGCCGCCGCGCCTCACACTCCTTTCGGCCGCCCCACCTCTAGCCACCACCGCCACGCGTCGTCCCGGCCTGTAGGTACCTCCGCGTATCTCGTCTCTCCTCTCTAGCCGCCCCACCTCTAGCCTCCACCGCCGCTACGCCTCGTCTCTAGCCAGCCCACATGTCACCGCCATGCCTCGTCTCCGACCAGCCCGCGCATCGCCGCCGCCGTGCCCTAAACCCTAAACCCTATACCCTAGTCCATGTTCCTAGTTTTAATAGTTAAACCCTAGAACCCTAAACAAGAAACCCTAACCCTAAATCTAAACCCTAAACCCTAACCGCTAAACCCTAAACCCTAACCCCTAAACCCGAAACCCTAAACCCTAACCCCTAAACCCTAAACCCTAACCCCTAACACTTAAATCCTAAACCCTAAACCCTAAACCCTAACCCTAAACCCTAAACCATAACACTAAATCCTAAACCCTAAACCCTAAACCTAAACACTAAAATATTGTAAGTTTTCTCATTTTAAGAATATTAATAACATTGTATGCAATAAGGCGGGAAACAAAGTTTTGGTCAATTTTTTTAAAAAAGGGACCTTTAGTCGCGGGTCTTGCCACGCCCCTGGACTAAAGGGGTGTCGTTGGTGCGCGCCCTTTGGGTGGTGCCGATGCCATGAACCGGGACTAAAGGGGTGACCTTCAATCCCGGTTCGTCGCACGCAACCGGTGCGTGCCACGAACCGGGACTAAAGGTCCGTCCCCTTAAATTCGCGTGCAGCTTCTCCCTCAATCTCATTCCTGATTCGCACAGTTCATAAGAGGTGCCCAAGACAACGACGATGCTGGCAGGACCCTTCCCCACTCTGGCCGCCCAACCTCTAGCCGCCGCCACCTCGCCGTCCTTTCCGGCCGCCCCACCTCCAGCCACGCGACGCCCTGGCCTACAGGTACCTCCGCGTATCTCGTCTCTCCTCTCCAGCCACCCCACCTCTAGCCTCCGCCGCTGCCACACCTCGTCTCTAGCTAGCCCGTGTGTCGCTGCCATGCCACGTCTCCGACAAGACCGTGCATCACCGCCGCCGCGCCCTAAACCCTAAACCCTAGTCCCTGTTCCTAGTTTTAATAGTTAAACCCTAGAACCCTAAACCAGAAACCCTAAACCCTAACCCTAAAACTAAACCCTAAACCCTAACCGCTAAACCCTAACCCCTAAACCCGAAACCCTAAACCCTAACCCCTAAACCGTAAACCCTAAACCCTAACCCCTAACCCCTAAATCCTAAACCCTTACCCCTAAACCCTAAAACCTAAACCCTAACCCTAAAACCTAATCCTTAACCTAACACTAAATCCTAAACCTTAAACCTAAACCCTAAAATATTGTAAGTTTTATCATTTTAATAATATTAATAACATTGTATGCAATAAGGCGGGAAACAAAGTTTTGGTCAATTTTTTTAAAAAAGGGACCTTTAGTTCCGGGTCGTGGCACGCCCCGGGACTAAAGGGGTGTCGTTGGTGTGCGCCCTTTGGGTGGTGCCGATGCTATGAAGCGGGACTAAAGGGGTGACCTTCAATCCCGGTCGCCCACCTCCAGCCCCACGGCCTCGCCCTCCATTCCGGTCGCCCTACCTCCAGCCACCACGGCCTCTAAACCCTAAACCCTAAACCCTAGTCCCTGTTCCTTGTTTTAATAGTTAAACCATAGAACCCTAAACCAGAAACCCTAACCCTAAATCTAAACCCTAAACCGTAACCGCTAAACCCTAAACCCTAACCACTAAACCCTAAACCCTAACCCCTAAACCCGAAACCCTAAACCCTTAACCCTAACCCCTAAACCCTAACCCCTAAATCCTAAACCCTAAACCCTAATCCCTAAACCCTAACCCCTAACCCCTAAACCCTAAACCCTAACCCTAAACCCTAAACCCTAACATTAAATTCTAAACCGTAAACCTAAACCCTAAAATATTGTAAGTTTTATCATTTTAATAGTATTAATAACATTGTATGCAATAAGGCGGGAAACAAAGTTTTGGTCAATTTTTTTTAAAAAGGGACCTTTACTTCCGGGTCGTGGCACGCCCCGGGACTAAAGGGGTGTCGTTGGTGCGCGCCCTTTGGGTGGTGCCGATGCTATGAACCGGGACTAAAGGGGTGACCTTCAATCCCGGTTCGTGGCACGCAACCGGTGCGTGCCATGAACCGGGACTAAAGGTCTGTCCCCTAAAATTCGAATGCAGCTTCTCCCCCAATCTCATTCTTGATTCGCACAGTTCACAGGAGGCGCCCTCGACAATGACGACGCCGGCAGGTTGCGCGTTTCCGACGTCGGCAGCCCCCTCCTCTCTGGCCGCCCAACCTCCAGCCGCCGCCGCCGCGCCTCGCCCTCCATTCCGGTCGCCCCACCTCCAGCCACCACGGCCCCTAAACCCCAAACCCTAAACCCTAGTCCCTGTTCCTTGTTTTAATAGTTAAACCATAGAACCCTAAAAAACCCTAAAACTAAACCCTAAACTCTAACCGCTAAACCCTAACCCCTAAACCCGAAACCCTAAACCCTAACCCCTAAACTGTAAACCCTAAACCCTAACCCCTAACCCCTAAATCCTAAACCCTAACCCCTAAACCCTAAAACCTAAACCCTAACCCTAAAACCTAATCCTTAACCGAACACTAAATCCTAAACCTTAAACCTAAACCCTAAAATATTGTAAGTTTTATCATTTTAATAATATTAATAACATTGTATGCAATAAGGCGGGAAACAAAGTTTTGGTCAATTTTTTCAAAAAAGGGACCTTTAATCCCGGGTCATGGCACACCCCAGGACTAAAGGCGTGTCGTTGGTGCACGCCCCTTGGGTTGTGCCGAAAACCCTTTAGTCCCGGGGCGTGCCATGAACCGGGACTAGAGGGGTGCCCTTTAGTCCCGGTTGGGTCTGTCCCCTTAAATTCGCGTGCAGCTTCTCCCCCAATCTCATTCCGGATTCGCACACTCACAGGAGGCCCCTCGATAACGATGACGCCGGCAGGCTGCGTGATTCCGATGCCGGCAGCCTCCCCCTCTCCGACCACCCCACCTCCAGCCGCCGCGCCTCACCCTCCTTCCCGACCGCCCCACCTCCAGCCACCACCGCCACGCGTCGCCTCGCCCTGCAGGTACCTCCGCGTATGTTGTCTCTCCTCTCGAGCCATCCCACCTCTAGCCTCCGCCGCCGCCACGCCTCGTCTCTGGACAACCCGCATGTCGCTGCCACGCCTCGTCTCCGATAAGACCGCGCATCGCTGCCGCCGTGCCCTTAACCCTATACCCTAAACCCTAGTGACTGTTCCTAGTTTCAATAGTTAAACCCTAGAACCCTAAACCCTAAACCAAAAACCCTAACCCTAAAACTAAACCCTAAACCCTAACCGCTAAACCCTAAACCCAAACCCTTAAACCTGAAACCCTTAACCTTAAACCCTAAACCCTAACCCCTAACCCTAAACCATAAACCGTAAACCCTAACCCCTAACCCCTAAATCCTAAACCCTAACCCCTAAACCCTAACCCTAAACCCTAAACCCTAAACCCTCACCCCTAAACCCTAAACCCTAACCCCTAACCCCTTAATCGTAAACCCTAACCCCGAAACCCTAACCCCTAAACCCTAAACCCTAACCCCAACCCTAAACCCTAACACTAAGACTAAATCCTAAACCTTAAACCTGAACCCTAAAATATTATAAGTTTTATCATTTTAATAATATTAATAACATTGTATGCAATAAGGCGGGAAACAAAGTTTTGGTCAATTTTTTTAAAAAAGGGACCTTTAGTCCCGGGTCGTGGCACGCCCTGGGACTAAAGGGTGTCGTTGGTGCGCACCCCTAGGGTGGTGCCGAAAACCCTTTAGTCCGGGGGCGTGCCATGAACCGGGACTAGTGGGGTGACCTTCAGTCCCGGTTCATGCACGAACCGGGACTAAAGGTATGTCCCCTTAAATTCGCATGCAGCTGCTCCCCCAATCTCATTCCTGATTCGCACACTTCACAGGAGGCCCCTCGACAACGACGATGCCGGTAGGCTGTGTGATTCCGATGCCGGTAGCCTCCCCCTCTCTGACCGACCCACCTCCAGCCACCGCCACCGCTCCTCACACTCCTTTCCGGCCGCCCCACCTCTAGCCACCACCGCCACGCGTCGCCCCGGCCTGTAGGTACCTCCGCGTATCTCGTATCCCTAAACCCTAAACCCTAAACCCTAGCTCGCGCATCGCCACCGCCGTGACCTAAACCCTAGACCCTAGTCCCTGTTCCTTGTTTTAATAGTTAAACCATAGAACCCTAAACCAGAAACCCTAACCCTAAATCTAAACCCTAAACCCTAACCGCTAAACCCTAAACCCTAACCCCTAAACCCTTAACCCTAACCCCTAACCCCTTAATCCTAAACCCTAAACCCTAATCCCTAACCCCTAAACCCTAACCCTAAAGCCTAAACCCTAAACCCTAACACTAAATTCTAAACCGTAAACCTAAACCCTAAAATATTGTAAGTTTTATCATTTTAATAGTATTAATAACATTGTATGCAATAAGGCGGGAAACAAAGTTTTGGTCAATTTTTTTAAAAAAGGGACCTTTAGTTCCGGGTCGTGGCACGCCCCGGGACTAAAGGGGTGTCGTTGGTGCGCGCCCTTTGGGTGGTGCCGATGCTATGAACCGGGACTAAAGGGGTGACCTTCAATCTCGGTTCGTGGCACGCAACCGGTGCGTGCCATGAACCGGGACTAAAGGTCCGTCCCCTTAAATTCGCGTGCAGCTTCTCCCCCAATCTCATTCCTGATTCGCACAATTCACAGGAGGCGCCCTCGACAATGACGACGCCGGCAGGTTGCGCGATTCCGACGTCGGCAGCCTCCCCCTCTCTGGCCGCCCAACCTCCAGCCGCCGCCGCCGCGCCTCGCCCTCCATTCCGGTCGCCCCACCTCCACCCACCATGGCCCCTAAACCCTAAACCCTAAACCCTAGTCCCTGTTCCTTGTTTTAATAGTTAAACCATAGAACCCTAAACCAGAAACCCTAACCCTAAATCTAAACCCTAAACCCTAACCGCTAAACCCTAAACCCTAACCCCTAAACCCGAAACCCTAAACCCTTAACCCTAACCCCTAAACCCTAACCCCTAACCCCTAAATCCTAAACCCTAAACCCTAATCCCTAAATCCTAACCCCTAACGCCTAAACCCTAACCCTAAACCCTAAACCCTAACACTAAATTCTAAACCGTAAACCTAAACCCTAAAATATTGTAAGTTTTATAATTTTAATAGTATTAATAACATTGTATGCAATAAGGCGGGAAACAAAGTTTTGGTCAATTTTTAAAAAAAAGGGACCTTTAGTTCCGTGTCGTGGCACGCCCCGGGACTAAAGGGGTGTCGTTGGTGCGCGCCCTTTGGGTGGTGCCGATGCTATGAACTGGGACTAAAGGGGTGTCGTTAGTGCGCGCCCTTTGGGTGGTGCCGATGCTATGAACCGGGACTAAAGGGGTGACCTTCAATCTCGGTTCGTGGCACGCAACCGGTGCGTGCCATGAACCGGGACTAAAGGTCCGTCCCCTTAAATTCGCGTGCAGCTTCTCCCCCAATCTCATTCCTGATTTGCACAATTCACAGGAGGCGCCCTTGACATTGATGACGCCGGCAGGTTGCGCGATTCCGACGTCGGCAGCCTCCCCCTCTCTGGCCGCCCAACCTCCAGCCGCCGCCGCCGCGCCTCCCCCTCCATTCCGGTCGCCCCACCTCCACCCACCATGGCCCCTAAACCCTAAACCCTAAACCCTAGTCCCTGTTCCTTGTTTTAATAGTTAAACCATAGAACCCTAAACCAGAAACCCTAACCCTAAATCTAAACCCTAAACCCTAACCGCTAAACCCTAAACCCTAACCCCTAAACCCGAAACCCTAAACCCTTAACCCTAACCCCTAAACCCTAACCCCTAACCCCTAAATCCTAAACCCTAAACCCTAAACCCTAATCCCTAAACCGTAACCCCTAACGCCTAAACCCTAACCCTAAACCCTAAACCCTAACACTAAATTCTAAACCGTAAACCTAAACCCTAAAATATTGTAAGTTTTATAATTTTAATAGTATTAATAACATTGTATGCAATAAGGCGGGAAACAAAGTTTTGGTCAATTTTTTAAAAAAAGGGACCTTTAGTTCCGGGTCGTGGCACGCCCCGGGACTAAAGGGGTGTCGTTGGTGCGCGCCCTTTGGGTGGTGCCGATGCTATGAACTGGGACTAAAGGGGTGACCTTCAATCCCGGTTCGTGGCACGCAACCGGTGCGTGCCACGAACCGGGACTAAAGGTACGTCCCCTTAAATTCGCGTGCAGCTTCTCCCCCAATCTCATTCCTGATTCGCACAGTTCACAGGAGGCGCCCTCAGCAATGACGACGCCGGCAGGTTGCGCGATTCCGACGTCGGCAGCCTCCCCCTCTCTGGCCGCCAAACCTCCAGCCACCGCCGCCGTGCCTCGCCCTCCATTCCGGCCGCCCCACCTCCAGCCACCACGGCCACGCGTCGCCCTAGCCTGCAGGTACCTCCGCGTATCTCGTCTCTCCTCTCCAGCCACCCCACCTCTAGCCTCCGCCGCTGCCACACCTCATCTCTGGCCAGCCCGTGTGTCGCTGCCATGCCTCGTCTCCGACAAGACCGCGCATAACCGCTGCCGCGCCCTAAACCCTAAACCCTAGTCCCTGTTCCTAGTTTTAATAGTTAAACCCTAGAACCCTAAACAAGAAACCCTAAACCCTAACCCTAAAACTAAACCCTAAACCCTAACCGCTAAACCCTAAACCCTAACCCCTAAACCTGAAACCCTAAACCCTAAAACCTAACCCCTAAACCGTAAACCCTAACCCCTAACCCCTAAATCCTAAACCCTAACCCCTAAACCCTAACCCCTAACCCCTAAACCCTAAAACCTAAACCCTAACCCTAAAACCTAAACCCTAACCCTAAAACCTAAACCCTAACCCCTAACCCTAAAACCTAAACCCTAACCCCTAAACCCGAAACCCTAAACCCTAACCCCTAAACCGTAAACCCTAAACCCTAACCCCTAACCCCTAAATCCTAAACCCTTACCCCTAAACCCTAAAACCTAAACCCTAACCCTAAAACCTAATCCTTAACCTAACACTAAATCCTAAACCTTAAACCTAAACCCTAAAATATTGTAAGTTTTATCATTTTAATAATATTAATAACATTGTATGCAATAAGGCGGGAAACAAAGTTTTGGTCAATTTTTTTAAAAAGGGGACCTTTAGTCCCGGGTCATGGCATGCCCCGGGACTAAAGGCGTGTCGTTGGTGCACGCCCCTTGGGTTGTGCCGAAAACCCTTTAGTCCCGGGGCGTGCCATGAACCGGGACTAGAGGGGTGACCTTTAGTCCCGGTTCAGTCTGTCCCCTTAAATTCGCGTGCAGCTTCTCCCCCAATCTCATTCCTGATTCGCACACTCACAGGAGGCCCCTCGATAACGACGATGCCGGCAGGCTCCGTGATTCCAATGTCGGCAGCCTCCCCCTCTCCGACCAACACACCTCCAGCCAGCGCGCCTCACCCTCCTTCCCGACCGCCCCACCTCCAGCCACCACCGCCACGCGTCGCCCCGCCCTGCAGGTACGTCCGCGTATGTCGTCTCTCCTCTCGAGCCATCCCACCTCTAGCCTCCGCCGCCGCCACGCCTCGTCTCTGGACAACCCGCATGTAGCTGCCACGCCTCGTCTCCGATAAGACCACGCATCGCTGCCCGCCGTGCCCTTAACCCTATACCCTAAACCCTAGTGACTATTCCTAGTTTTAATAGTTAAACCCTAGAACCCTAAACCCTAAACCAAAAACCCTAAACCCTAACCCTAAAACTAAACCCTAAACCCTAACCGCTAAACCCTAAACCCAAACCCTTAAACCTGAAAACCTTAACCTTAAACCCTAAACCCTAACCCCTAACCCTAAACCATAAACCGTAAACCCTAACCCCTAACCCCTAAATCCTAAATCCTAACCCCTAAACCCTAAACCCTAAACCCTAAACCCTAAACCCTAACCCCTAAACCCTAACCCCTAACCCCTAACCCCTAAACCCTAACCCCTAACCCCTAAATCCTAAACCCTAACCCCAAAACCCTAACCCCTAAACCCTAAACCGTAACCCTAAACCCTAAACCCTAACACTAAGACTAAATCCTAAACCCTAAACCTAAACCCTAAAATATTATAAGTTTTATCATTTTAATAATATTAATAACATTGTATGCAATAAGGCGGGAAACAAAGTTTTGGTCAATTTTTTAAAAAAGGGACCTTTAGTCCCGGGTCGTGGCACGCCCCGGGACTAAAGGCGTGTCGTTCGTGCCCGCCCCTTAGGTGGGGCCGAAAACCATTTAGTCTCGGGGCGTGCCACGAACCAGGACTAAAGGTCTGTCCCCTTAAATTCGCATGCAATTCCTCCCCCAATCTCATTCCTGATTCGCACACTTCACAGGAGGCCCCTCGACAACGACGATGCCGGCAGGCTGCGTGATTCCGATGCCGACAGCCTCCCCCTCTCCGACCGCCCCACCTCCAGCCACCGCCGCCGCGCCTCACACTCCTTTCGGCCGCCCCACCTCTAGCCACCACCGCCACGCGTCGTCCCGGCCTGTAGGTACCTCCGCGTATCTCGTCTCTCCTCTCTAGCCGCCCCACCTCTAGCCTCCACCGCCGCTACGCCTCGTCTCTAGCCAGCCCACATGTCACCGCCATGCCTCGTCTCCGACCAGCCCGCGCATCGCCGCCACCGTGCCCTAAACCCTAAACCCTATACCCTAGTCCATGTTCCTAGTTTTAATAGTTAAACCCTAGAACCCTAAACAAGAAACCCTAACCCTAAATCTAAACCCTAAACCCTAGTCCCTGTTCCTAGTTTTAATAGTTAAACCCTAGAACCCTAAACAAGAAACCCTAAACCCTAAAACTAAACCCTAAACCCTAACCGCTAAACCCTAAACCCTAACCCCTAAACCTGAAACCCTAAACCCTAAAACCTAACCCCTAAACCGTAAACCCTAACCCCTAACCCCTAAATCCTAAACCCTAACCCCTAACCCCTAACCCCTAAACCCTAAAACCTAAACCCTAACCCTAAAACCTAAACCCTAACCCTAACACTAAATCCTAATCCTTAAACCTAAACCCTAAAATATTGTAAGTTTTATCATTTTAATAATATTAATAACATTGTATGCAATAAGGCGGGAAACAAAGTTTTGGTCAATTTTTTAAAAAAGGGACCTTTAGTCCCGGGTCGTGGCACGCCCCGGGACTAAAGGCGTGTCGTTTGTGCCCGCCCCTTAGGTGGGGCCGAAAACCCTTTAGTCTCGGGGCATGCCACGAACCAGGACTAAAGGTCTGTCCCCTTAAATTCGCATGCAACTCCTCCCCCAATCTAATTCCTGATTCGCACACTTCATAGGAGGCCCCTCGACAACGACGATGCCGGCAGGCTGCGTGATTCCGATGCCGACAGCCTCCCCCTCTCCGACCGCCCCACCTCCAGCCACCGCCGCCGCGCCTCACACTCCTTTCGGCCGCCCCACCTCTAGCCACCACCGCCACGCGTCGTCCCGGCCTGTAGGTACCTCCGCGTATCTCGTCTCTCCTCTCTAGCCGCCCCACCTCTAGCCTCCACCGCCGCTACGCCTCGTCTCTAGCCAGCCCACATGTCACCGCCATGCCTCGTCTCCGACCAGCCCGCGCATCGCCGCCGCCGTGCCCTAAACCCTAAACCCTATACCCTAGTCCATGTTCCTAGTTTTAATAGTTAAACCCTAGAACCCTAAACAAGAAACCCTAACCCTAAATCTAAACCCTAAACCCTAACCGCTAAACCCTGAACCCTAACCCCTAAACCCAAAACCCAAAACCCTAACCCCTAAACCCTAAACCCTAACCCCTAACACTTAAATCCTAAACCCTAAACCCTAACCCTAAACCCTAAACCATAACACTAAATCCTAAACCCTAAACCTAAACCCTAAAATATTGTAAGTTTTCTCATTTTAAGAATATTAATAACATTGTATGCAATAAGGCGGGAAACAAAGTTTTGGTCAATTTTTTTAAAAAAGCGACCTTTAGTCGCGGGTCTTGCCACGCCCCTGGACTAAAGGGGTGTCATTGGTGCGCGCCCTTTGGGTGGTGCCGATGCCATGAACCGGGACTAAAGGGGTGACCTTCAATCCCGGTTCGTCGCACGCAACCGGTGCGTGCCACGAACCGGGACTAAAGGTCCGTCCCCTTAAATTCGCGTGCAGCTTCTCCCTCAATCTCATTCCTGATTCGCACAGTTCATAAGAGGTGCCCAAGACAACGACGATGCTGGCAGGACCCTTCCCCACTCTGGCCGCCCAACCTCCAGCCGCCGCCACCTCGCCGTCCTTTCCGGCCGCCCCCACCTCCAGCCACGCGACGCCCTGGCCTACAGGTACCTCCGCGTATCTCGTCTCTCCTCTCCAGCCACCCCACCTCTAGCCTCCGTCGCTGCCACACCTCGTCTCTAGCTAGCCCGTGTGTCGCTGCCATGCCACGTCTCCGACAAGACCGTGCATCACCGCCGCCGCGCCCTAAAACCTAAACCCTAGTCCCTGTTCCTAGTTTTAATAGTTAAACCCTAGAACCCTAACCCAGAAACCCTAAACCCTAACCCTAAAACTAAACCCTAAACCCTAACCGCTAAACCCTAACCCCTAAACCCGAAACCCTAAACCCTAACCCCTAAACCGTAAACCCTAAACCCTAACCCCTAACCCCTAAATCCTAAACCCTTACCCCTAAACCCTAAAACCTAAACCCTAACCCTAAAACCTAATCCTTAACCTAACACTAAATCCTAAACCTTAAACCTAAACCCTAAAATATTGTAAGTTTTATCATTTTAATAATATTAATAACATTGTATGCAATAAGGCGGGAAACAAAGTTTTGGTCAATTTTTTTAAAAAAGGGACCTTTAGTCCCGGGTCATGGCATGCCCCGGGACTAAAGGCGTGTCGTTGGTGCACGCCCCTTGGGTTGTGCCGAAAACCCTTTAGTCCCGGGGCGTGCCATGAACCGGGACTAGAGGGGTGACCTTTAGTCCCGGTTCAGTCTGTCCCCTTAAATTCGCGTGCAGCTTCTCCCCCAATCTCATTCCTGATTCGCACACTCACAGGAGGCCCCTCGATAACGACGATGCCGGCAGGCTCCGTGATTCCAATGTCGGCAGCCTCCCCCTCTCCGACCAACACACCTCCAGCCAGCGCGCCTCACCCTCCTTCCCGACCGCCCCACCTCCAGCCACCACCGCCACGCGTCGCCCCGCCCTGCAGGTACATCCGCGTATGTCGTCTCTCCTCTCGAGCCATCCCACCTCTAGCCTCCGCCGCCGCCACGCCTCGTCTCTGGACAACCCGCATGTAGCTGCCACGCCTCGTCTCCGATAAGACCACGCATCGCTGCCGCCGTGCCCTTAACCCTCTACCCTAAACCCTAGTGACTATTCCTAGTTTTAATAGTTAAACCCTAGAACCCTAAACCCTAAACCAAAAACCCTAAACCCTAACCCTAAAACTAAACCCTAAACCCTAACCGCTAAACCCTAAACCCAAACCCTTAAACCTGAAAACCTTAACCTTAAACCCTAAACCCTAACCCCTAACCCTAAACCATAAACCGTAAACCCTAACCCCTAACCCCTAAATCCTAAATCCTAACCCCTAAACCCTAAACCCTAAACCCTAAACCCTAAACCCTAAACCCTAAACCCTAAACCCTAAACCCTAACCCTAACCCTAACCCCTAACCCCTAACCCCTAAACCCTAACCCCTAACCCCTAAATCCTAAACCCTAACCCCAAAACCCTAACCCCTAAACCCTAAACCGTAACCCTAAACCCTAACACTAAGACTAAATCCTAAACCCTAAACCTAAACCCTAAAATATTATAAGTTTTATCATTTTAATAATATTAATAACATTGTATGCAATAAGGCGGGAAACAAAGTTTTGGTCAATTTTTTAAAAAAGGGACCTTTAGTCCCGGGTCGTGGCACGCCCCGGGACTAAAGGCGTGTCGTTCGTACCCGCCCCTTAGGTGGGGCCGAAAACCCTTTAGTCTCGGGGCGTGCCACGAACCAGGACTAAAGGTCTGTCCCCTTAAATTCGCATGCAACTCCTCCCCCAATCTCATTCCTGATTCGCACACTTCACAGGAGGCCCCTCGACAACGACGATGCCGGCAGGCTGCGTGATTCCGATGCCGACAGCCTCCCCCTCTCCGACCGCCCCACCTCCAGCCACCGCCGCCGCGCCTCACACTCCTTTCGGCCGCCCCACCTCTAGCCACCACCGCCACGCGTCGTCCCGGCCTGTAGGTACCTCCGCGTATCTCGTCTCTCCTCTCTAGCCGCCCGACCTCTAGCCTCCACCGCCGCTACGCCTCGTCTCTAGCCAGCCCACATGTCACCGCCATGCCTCGTCTCCGACCAGCCCGCGCATCGCCGCCGCCGTGCCCTAAACCCTAAACCCTATACCCTAGTCCATGTTCCTAGTTTTAATAGTTAAACCCTAGAACCCTAAACAAGAAACCCTAACCCTAAATCTAAACCCTAAACCCTAGTCCCTGTTCCTAGTTTTAATAGTTAAACCCTAGAACCCTAAACAAGAAACCCTAAACCCTAAAACTAAACCCTAAACCCTAACCGCTAAACCCTAAACCCTAAACCCTAACCCCTAAACCTGAAACCCTAAACCCTAAAACCTAACCGCTAAACCCTAAACCCAAACCCTTAAACCTGAAAACCTTAACCTTAAACCCTAAACCCTAACCCCTAACCCTAAACCATAAACCGTAAACCCTAACCCCTAACCCCTAAATCCTAAATCCTAACCCCTAAACCCTAAACCCTAAACCCTAAACCCTAAACCCTAAACCCTAAACCCTAAACCCTAAACCCTAACCCCTAAACCCTAACCCCTAACCCCTAACCCCTAAACCCTAACCCCTAACCCCTAAATCCTAAACCCTAACCCCAAAACCCTAACCCCTAAACCCTAAACCGTAACCCTAAACCCTAAACCCTAACACTAAGACTAAATCCTAAACCCTAAACCTAAACCCTAAAATATTATAAGTTTTATCATTTTAATAATATTAATAACATTGTATGCAATAAGGCGGGAAACAAAGTTTTGGTCAATTTTTTAAAAAAGGGACCTTTAGTCCCGGGTCGTGGCACGCCCCGGGACTAAAGGCGTGTCGTTCGTACCCGCCCCTTAGGTGGGGCCGAAAACCCTTTAGTCTCGGGGCGTGCCACGAACCAGGACTAAAGGTCTGTCCCCTTAAATTCGCATGCAACTCCTCCCCCAATCTCATTCCTGATTCGCACACTTCACAGGAGGCCCCTCGACAACGACGATGCCGGCAGGCTGCGTGATTCCGATGCCGACAGCCTCCCCCTCTCCGACCGCCCCACCTCCAGCCACCGCCGCCGCGCCTCACACTCCTTTCGGCCGCCCCACCTCTAGCCACCACCGCCACGCGTCGTCCCGGCCTGTAGGTACCTCCGCGTATCTCGTCTCTCCTCTCTAGCCGCCCGACCTCTAGCCTCCACCGCCGCTACGCCTCGTCTCTAGCCAGCCCACATGTCACCGCCATGCCTCGTCTCCGACCAGCCCGCGCATCGCCGCCGCCGTGCCCTAAACCCTAAACCCTATACCCTAGTCCATGTTCCTAGTTTTAATAGTTAAACCCTAGAACCCTAAACAAGAAACCCTAACCCTAAATCTAAACCCTAAACCCTAGTCCCTGTTCCTAGTTTTAATAGTTAAACCCTAGAACCCTAAACAAGAAACCCTAAACCCTAAAACTAAACCCTAAACCCTAACCGCTAAACCCTAAACCCTAACCCCTAAACCTGAAACCCTAAACCCTAAAACCTAACCCCTAAACCGTAAACCCTAACCCTAACCCCTAAATCCTAAACCCTAACCCCTAAACCCTAACCCCTAACCCCTAAACCCTAAAACCTAAACCCTAACCCTAAAACCTAAACCCTAACCCTAACACTAAATCCTAATCCTTAAACCTAAACCCTAAAATATTGTAAGTTTTATCATTTTAATAATATTAATAACATTGTATGCAATAAGGCGGGAAACAAAGTTTTGGTCAATTTTTTAAAAAAGGGACCTTTAGTCCCGGGTCGTGGCACGCCCCGGGACTAAAGGCGTGTCGTTCGTGCCCGCCCCTTAGGTGGGGCCGAAAACCCTTTAGTCTCGGGGCATGCCACGAACCAGGACTAAAGGTCTGTCCCCTTAAATTCGCATGCAACTCCTCCCCCAATCTAATTCCTGATTCGCACACTTCACAGGAGGCCCCTCGACAACGACGATGCCGGCAGGCTGCGTGATTCCGATGCCGACAGCCTCCCCCTCTCCGACCGCCCCCACCTCCAGCCACCGCCGCCGCGCCTCACACTCCTTTCGGCCGCCCCACCTCTAGCCACCACCGCCACGCGTCGTCCCGGCCTGTAGGTACCTCCGCGTATCTCGTCTCTCCTCTCTAGCCGCCCCACCTCTAGCCTCCACCGCCGCTACGCCTCGTCTCTAGCCAGCCCACATGTCACCGCCATGCCTCGTCTCCGACCAGCCCGCGCATCGCCGCCGCCGTGCCCTAAACCCTAAACCCTATACCCTAGTCCATGTTCCTAGTTTTAATAGTTAAACCCTAGAACCCTAAACAAGAAACCCTAACCCTAAATCTAAACCCTAAACCCTAACCGCTAAACCCTGAACCCTAACCCCTAAACCCAAACCCAAACCCTAAACCCTAACCCCTAAACCCTAAACCCTAACCCCTAACACTTAAATCCTAAACCCTAAACCCTAACCCTAAACCCTAAACCATAACACTAAATCCTAAACCCTAAACCTAAACCCTAAAATATTGTAAGTTTTCTCATTTTAAGAATATTAATAACATTGTATGCAATAAGGCGGGAAACAAAGTTTTGGTCAATTTTTTTAAAAAAGCGACCTTTAGTCGCGGGTCTTGCCACGCCCCTGGACTAAAGGGGTGTCATTGGTGCGCGCCCTTTGGGTGGTGCCGATGCCATGAACCGGGACTAAAGGGGTGACCTTCAATCCCGGTTCGTCGCACGCAACCGGTGCGTGCCACGAACCGGGACTAAAGGTCCGTCCCCTTAAATTCGCGTGCAGCTTCTCCCTCAATCTCATTCCTGATTCGCACAGTTCATAAGAGGTGCCCAAGACAACGACGATGCTGGCAGGACCCTTCCCCACTCTGGCCGCCCAACCTCCAGCCGCCGCCACCTCGCCGTCCTTTCCGGCCGCCCCCACCTCCAGCCACGCGACGCCCTGGCCTACAGGTGCCTCCGCGTATCTCGTCTCTCCTCTCCAGCCACCCCACCTCTAGCCTCCGTCGCTGCCACACCTCGTCTCTAGCTAGCCCGTGTGTCGCTGCCATGCCACGTCTCCGACAAGACCGTGCATCACCGCCGCCGCGCCCTAAAACCTAAACCCTAGTCCCTGTTCCTAGTTTTAATAGTTAAACCCTAGAACCCTAAACCAGAAACCCTAAACCCTAACCCTAAAACTAAACCCTAAACCCTAACCGCTAAACCCTAACCCCTAAACCCGAAACCCTAAACCCTAACCCCTAAACCGTAAACCCTAAACCCTAACCCCTAACCCCTAAATCCTAAACCCTTACCCCTAAACCCTAAAACCTAAACCCTAACCCTAAAACCTAATCCTTAACCTAACACTAAATCCTAAACCTTAAACCTAAACCCTAAAATATTGTAAGTTTTATCATTTTAATAATATTAATAACATTGTATGCAATAAGGCGGGAAACAAAGTTTTGGTCAATTTTTTTAAAAAAGGGACCTTTAGTCCCGGGTCATGGCATGCCCCGGGACTAAAGGCGTGTCGTTGGTGCACGCCCCTTGGGTTGTGGCGAAAACCCTTTAGTCCCGGGGCGTGCCATGAACCGGGACTAGAGGGGTGACCTTTAGTCCCGGTTCAGTCTGTCCCCTTAAATTCGCGTGCAGCTTCTCCCCCAATCTCATTCCTGATTCGCACACTCACAGGAGGCCCCTCGATAACGATGATGCCGGCAGGCTCCGTGATTCCAATGTCGGCAGCCTCCCCCTCTCCGACCAACACACCTCCAGCCAGCGCGCCTCACCCTCCTTCCCGACCGCCCCACCTCCAGCCACCACCGCCACGCGTCGCCCCGCCCTGCAGGTACGTCCGCGTATGTCGTCTCTCCTCTCGAGCCATCCCACCTCTAGCCTCCGCCGCCGCCACGCCTCGTCTCTGGACAACCCGCATGTAGCTGCCACGCCTCGTCTCCGATAAGACCACGCATCGCTGCCGCCGTGCCCTTAACCCTATACCCTAAACCCTAGTGACTGTTCCTAGTTTTAATAGTTAAACCCTAGAACCCTAAACCCTAAACCAAAAACCCTAAACCCTAACCCTAAACCCTAACCGCTAAACCCTAAACCCAAACCCTTAAACCTGAAAACCTTAACCTTAAACCCTAAACCCTAACCCCTAACCCTAAACCATAAACCGTAAACCCTAACCCCTAACCCCTAAATCCTAAATCCTAACCCCTAAACCCTAAACCCTAAACCCTAAACCCTAAACCCTAAACCCTAACCCCTAAACCCTAACCCCTAACCCCTAAACCCTAACCCCTAACCCCTAAATCCTAAACCCTAACCCCTAAACCCTAACCCCTAAACCCTAAACCGTAACCCTAAACCCTAAACCCTAACACTAAGACTAAACCCTAAACCCTAAACCTAAACCCTAAAATATTGTAAGTTTTATCATTTTAATAATATTAATAACATTGTATGCAATAAGGCGGGAAACAAAGTTTTGGTCAATTTTTAAAAAAAGGGACCTTTAGTCCCGGGTCGTGGCACGCCCCGGGACTAAATGGTGTCGTTGGTGCGCCCCCCTTGGGTGGTGCCGAAAACCCTATAGTCCGGGGGCGTGCCATGAACCGGGACTAGAGGGGTGACCTTCAGTCCCGGTTCATGCACGAACCGGGACTAAAGGTATGTCCCCTTAAATTCGCATGCAGCTGCTCCCCAATCTCATTCCTGATTCGCACAATTCACAGGAGGCCCCTCGACAACGACGATGCCGGTAGGCTGCGTGATTCCAATGCCGGCAGCCTCCCCCTCTCTGACCGCCCCACCTCCAGCCACCGCCACCGCTACTCACACTCCTTTCCGGCCGCCCCACCTCTAGCCACCACCGCCACGCGTCGCCCTGGCCTGTAGGTACCTCCGCGTATCTCATATCCCTAAACCCTAAACCCTAAACCCTAGCCCGCGCATTGCCACCGCCGTGACCTAAACCCTAAACCCTAGTCCCTGTTCCTTGTTTTAATAGTTAAACCATAAAACCCTAAACCAGAAACCCTAACCCAAAATCTAAACCCTAACCGCTAAACCCTAAACCCTAACCCCTAAACCCGAAACCCTAAACCCTTAACCCTAACCCCTAACCCCTAAACCCTAACCCCTAACCCCTAAATCCTAAACCCTAAACCCTAATCCCTAAACCCTAACCCCTAACCCCTAAACCCTAAACCCTAACCCTAAACCCTAACACTAAGAATAAATCCTAAACCTTAAACCTAAACCCTAAAATATTATAAGTTTTATCATTTTAATAGTATTAATAACATTGTATGCAATAAGGCGGGAAAGAAAGTTTTGGTCAATTTTTTAAAAAAAAGGGACCTTTAGTCCCGGGTCGTGGCACGCCCCGGGACTAAGGGTGTCGTTGGTGCGCACCCCTTGGGTGGTGCCGAAAACCCTTTAGTCCGGGGGCGTGCCCTGAACCGGGACTAGAGGGGTGACCTTCAGTCCCGGTTCATGCACGAACCGGGACTAAAGGTATGTCCCCTTAAATTCGCATGCAGCTGCTCCCCCAATCTCATTCCTGATTCGCACACTTCACAGGAGGCCCCTCGACAACGACGATGCCAGTAGGATGTGTGATTCCGATGCCGGTAGCCTCCCCCTCTCTAACCGCCCCACCTCCAGCCACCGCCACAGCTCCTCACACTCCTTTCCGGCCGCCCCACCTCTAGCCACCACCGCCACGCGTCGCCCCGGCCTGTAGGTACCTCCGCGTATCTCGTATCCCGGTTCATGCACGAACCGGGACTAAAGGTATGTCCCCTTAAATTCGCATGCAGCTGCTCCCCCAATCTTATTCCTGATTCACACACTTCACAGGAGGCCCCTCGACAACGACGATGCCGGTAGGCTGCGTGATTCTGATGCCGGCAGCCTCCCCCTCTCCGACCGCCCCACCTCCAGCCACCGCCACCGCTCCTCACACTCCTTTCCGGCCGCCCCCACCTCTAGCCACCACCGCCACGCGTCGCCCTGGCCTGTAGGTACCTCCGCGTATCTCGTATCCCTAAACCCTAAACCCTAGCCCGCGCATCGCCACCGCCATGACCTAAACCCTAAACCCTAAACCCTAGTCCCTGTTCCTTGTTTTAATAGTTAAACCATAGAACCCTAAACCAGAAAACCTAACCCAAAATCTAAACCCTAAACCCTAACCGCTAAACCCTAAACCCTAACCCCTAAACCCGAAACCCTAAACCCTTAACCCTAACCCCTAACCCCTAAACCGTAAGCCCTAACCCCTAAATCCTAAACCCTAAACCCTAATCCCTAAACCCTAACCCCTAAACCCTAAACCCTAACCCTAAACCCTAAACCCTAAACCCTAACACTAAATTCTAAACCCTAAACCTAAACCCTAAAATATTGTAAGTTTTATCATTTTAATAGTATTAATAACATTGTATGCAATAAGGCGGGAAACAAAGTTTTGGTCAATTTTTTTAAAAAAGGGACCTTTAATTCCGGGTCGTGGCACGCCCCGGGACTAAAGGGGTGTGGTTGGTGCGCGCCCTTTGGGTGGTGCCGATGCTATGAACCGGGACTAAAGGGGTGACCTTCAATCCCGGTTCGTGGGACGCAACCCGTGCGTGATGGGTTCGTAGCATGGAAAATAAAAAAATTCTACCGCAAGAACGAACAAAACCCAGATCTAATCTAGATAAAAGCCAAGATCTAATCTATTAGACATGTGCAACGAGATAGAAAGGAACTAACCCTCGTAGATCTGAAAGCGTTAACGAGACTCGTTGTTGATTTAGTCGATCACTTGCCGATCTCAAGATCGTGTCGACGATCCTTTCGGCGTCGCGTTCTAGCAGCGCGTCCGCAGTCGGTCAAGTGGACGATCCTTCCGGCGCCGCGATTCGGCAGCGCTTCCGCAGTCGGTCACACGTGCGGAGTCGAAGCAGACCTTCCTCTCCCCGTTCCAGCGAGCTGCGGAGGTAGTAGATCTTCTCCACGGAATCCCAGCAGCATGACGGCGTGGTGGTGGTGGTGGAGTAGAGAATTCTACAGGGCTTCGCCTATGCCTGTGCAGAAGAAAGGTGGAGGAGAGAGGCGGCAGAGATTGGGTGTTATAGGAGAGGGCCAAGAGGGGGGCGCCCCTACCCTTCTATTTAAGGGGAGGAGGCGCGCCTGGGGAGGGGGAGTCCTAGTAGGACTCCCCTCCTATGGCCGGCGGTGGGAAGGGGGGAGGAGTCCTCCTCCCCCATGAATCCGTGTCTTGCCCCACTAGGTTTCCTTTGACCCTTTCTTGGTTTTCAAGCAAACTCCAAGAAATCCTCTAGAACCTTCCAGAACATTCTGAAACCTTCTAGAATTTCCATACAAACACTCCGGAACATTTCCTAACTTAGAAAATGATCCCCAATTTATGAATCTTATTCTCCGGACAATTCCGGATCTCCTCGTGATGTCCTGGATCCAATCCGAGACTCCGAACATCATTCGGTCTCCAACGCACATTCCATATCTACTTAAAACAACTTTGAACCTTAAGTGTGTCACCCTACGGTTCGTGAATATGTAGACATGACAGACACACATCTCTTATCAATAACCATCAGCGGGACCTAGAGATCCATAATGGCTCCCACATACTCAACGATGACTTCGTGATCGATTGAACCATTTACATACGAAACCAATTCCCTTTGTCACGCGATACTATACTTATCCGAGGTTTGATCGTCGGTATCTCCATACCTAGTTCTACCTCGTTACTGATAAGTACTCTTTACTCGTTCCGTGATATGTCATCCCTTGTGACCCAGTCACATGCTTGCAAGCTAACTAGATGACATTCCACCGAGAGGGCCCAGAGCATATCTATCCATCATATGGATGGACAAATCCCAATCTTGGTCCACGCGCTTCAACACATACTTTCAGAATACCCAATGACACCTTTATGACCACCCAGTTATGAAGCGGTGTTTGATGTCATCAAAGTATCCATCTGGTGATGGTGATTAACATAACCTCATGGTCGAAGGATTAGGTTACTATGTATTTGAAAGCTTACAGCAATACGAACTTAATGACTTGATCTTATGCTACGCTTACTATGGGTGTGTGTCCATCACATCATTCTCCTAATGATATAACCTTATTATTAATCACATCCTAATGTCCATGATCAGGAAACCATGATCATCAATTAAACAACAAGCTAGTTCAACAAGAGGCTTACTAGGGACTCTCTTATGTTTACAAAACACACAAGTATTAATGTTTCCAGTTAATAAAATTATAGCATCGGATGTAAACATTCATCATAAACATAAAAATATAATAATAACCACTTTTATTATTGCCTCTTGGGCATATCTCCAACAGTGCGTGCCACAAACCGGGACTAAAGGTCCGTCCCCTTAAATTCGCGTGCAGCTTCTCCCCCAATCTCATTCCTGATTCGCACAGTTCACAGGAGGCGCCCTCGACAATGACGACGCCGGCAGGTTGCGCGATTTCGACGTCGGCAGCCTCCCCCTCTCTGGCCGCCCAACCGCCAGCCGCCGCCGCGCCTCGCCCTCCATTCCGGCCGCCCCACCTCCAGCCACCACGGCCACGCGTCGCCCCGGCCTGCAGGTACCTCCGCGTATCTCGTCTCTCCTCTCCAGCCACCCCACCTCTAGCCTCCGACACTGCCACACCTCGTCTCTGGCCAGCCCGTGTGTCGCTGCCATGCCTCGTCTCTGACAAGACCGCACATCACCGCTGCCGCGCCCTAAACCCTAAACCCTAGTCCCTGTTCCTAGTTTTAATAGTTAAACCCTAGAACCCTAAACAAGAAACCCTAAACCCTAACCCTAAAACTAAACCCTAACCGCTAAACCCTAAACCCTAACCCCTAAACCTGAAACCCTAAAACCTAACCCCTAAACCGTAAACCCTAACCCCTAACCCCTAAATCCTAAACCCTAACCCCTAACCCCTAAACCCTAAAACCTAAACCCTAACCCTAAAACCTAAACCCTAACCCTAACACTAAATCCTAATCCTTAAACCTAAACCCTAAAATATTGTAAGTTTTATCATTTTAATAATATTAATAACATTGTATGCAATAAGGCGGGAAACAAAGTTTTGGTCAATTTTTTAAAAAAGGGACCTTTAGTCCCGGGTCGTGGCACGCCCCCGGACTAAAGGCGTGTCGTTGGTGCCCGCCCCTTAGGTGGGGCCGAAAACCCTTTAGTCTCGGGGCGTGCCACGAACCAGGACTAAAGGTCTGTCCCCTTAAATTCGCATGCAACTGCTCCCCCAATCTCATTCCTGATTCGCACACTTCACAGGAGGCCCCTCGACAACGACGATGCCGGCAGGCTACGCGATTCCGATGCCGGCAGCCTCCCCCTTTCCGACCGCCCCACCTCCAGCCACCGCCGCCGCGCCTCACACTCCTTTCGGCCGCCCCACCTCTAGCCACCACCGCCACGCGTCGCCCCGGCTTGTAGGTACCTCCGTGTATCTCATCTCTCCTCTCTAGCCGCCCCACCTCTAGCCTCCACCGCCGCCACGCCTCGTCTCTAGCCAGCCCGCATGTCACAGCCATGCCTCGTCTCCGACCAGCCCGCGCATCGCCGCCGCCGTGCCCTAAACCCTAAACCCTAGTCCATGTTCCTAGTTTTAATAGTTAAACCCTAGAACCCCAAACCAGAAACCCTAACCCTAAATCTAAACCCTAAACCCTAACCGCTAAACCCTAAACCCTAACCCCTAAACCCTAAACCCGAAACCCTAAACCCTAAACCCTAACCCCTAACCCCTAAACCCTAAACCCTAACCCCTAACCCCTAAATCCTAAACCCTAAACCCTAACACTAAATCCTAAACCCTAAACCTAAACCCTAAAATATTGTAAGTTTTCTCATTTTAATAATATTAATAACATTGTATGCAATAAGGCGGGAAACAAAGTTTTGGTCAATTTTTTTAAAAAAGGGACCTTTAGTCGCGGGTCTTGCCACGCCCTGGGACTAAAGGGGTGTCGTTGGTCCGCGCCCTTTGGGTGGTGCCGATGCCATAAACCGGGACTAAAGGGGTGACCTTCAATCCCGGTTCGTCGCACGCAACCGGTGCGTGCCACGAACCGGGACTAAAGGTCCGTCCCCTTAAATTCGCGTGCAGCTTCTCCCTCAATCTCATTCTTGATTCGCATAGTTCACACGAGGCGCCCTCGACAACAACGATGCTGGCAGGTTGCGCGATTCTGACGTCGGCAGCCTCCCCCACTTTTGCCGCCCAACCTCCAGCCGCCGCCACCTCGCCCTCCTTTCCGGCCGCCCCACCTCCAGCCACGCGTCGCCCCGGCCTGCAGGTACCTCCGCGTATCTCGTCTCTCCTCTCCAGCCACCCCACCTCTAGCCTCCGCCGCTGCCACACCTCGTCTCTGGCCAGCCCGTGTGTCGCTGCCATGCCTCGTCTCCGACAAGACCGTGCATCACCGCCGCCGCGCCCTAAACCCTAAACCCTAGTCCCTGTTCCTAGTTTTAATAGTTAAACCCTAGAACCCTAAACCAGAAACCCTAAACCCTAACCCTAAAACTAAACCCTAAACCCTAACCGCTAACCCCTAAACCCGAAACCCTAAACCCTAACCCCTAAAGCGTAAACCCTAAACCCTAACACCTAACCCCTAAATCCTAAACCCTAACCCCTAAACCCTAAACCCTAAAACCTAAACCCTAACCCTAAAACCTAATCCCTAACCTAACACTAAATCCTAAACCTTAAACCTAAACCCTAAAATATTGTAAGTTTTATCATTTTAATAATATTAATAACATTGTATGCAATAAGGCGGGAAACAAAGTTTTGGTCAATTTTTTTAAAAAAAAGGACCTTTAGTCCTGGGTCATGGCACACCCCGGGACTAAAGGCGTGTCGTTGGTGCACGCCCCTTGGGTTGTGCCGAAAACCCTTTAGTCCCGGGGCGTGCAATGAACCGGGACTAGAGGGGTGACCTTTATTCCCGGTTCGGTCTGTCCCCTTAAATTCGCGTGCAGCGTCTCCCCCAATCTCATTCCTAATTCGCACACTCACAGGAGGCCCCTCGATAACGACGACGCCGGCAGGCTGCGTGATTCCGATGCCGGCAGCCTCCCCCTCTCCGACCACCCTACCTCCAGCCGCACGCCTCACCCTCCTTTCCGGCCGCCCCACCTCCAGCCACCACCGCCACGCGTCGCCTCGCCCTGCAGGTAGCTCCACGTATGTCGTCTCTCCTCTCGAGCCATCCCACCTCTAGCCTCCGCCGCCGCCACGCCTCGTCTCTGGACAGCCCGCATGTTGCTGCCACGCCTCGTCTCCGATAAAACCGCGCATCGATGCCGCAGTGCCCTTAACCCTATACCCTAAACCCTAGTGACTGTTCCTAGTTTTAATAGTTAAACCCTAGAACCCTAAACCCTAAACCCTAACCCTAAAACTAAACCCTAACCGCTAAACCCTAAACCCAAACCCTTAAACCTGAAACCCTTAACCTTAAACCCTAAACCCCAACCCCTAACCCTAAACCATAAATCGTAAACCCTAACCCCTAACCCCTAAATCCTAAACCCTAACCCCTAAACCCTAAACCCTAACCCTAAACCCCAACCCTAACAATAAATCCTAAACCTTAAACCTAAACCCTATAATATTGTAAGTTTTATCATTTTAATAATATTAATAACATTGTATACAATAAGGCGGGAAACAAAGTTTTGTGTCAATTTTTTTAAAAAAGGGACCTTTAGTCCCGGGTCGTGGCACACCCCGGGACTAAAGGGGTGTCGTTGGTGCGCGCCCCTTGGGTTGTGCCGAAAACCCTTTAATCCTGGGCGTGCCATGAACCGGGACTAGAGGGGTGACCTTTAGTCCCGGTTCGTGGCACGCACCTGGTGCGTTCTACAAACCGGGACTAAAGGTCCGTCCCCTTAAATTCGCATGCAGCATCTCCCCCAATCTCATTCCTTATCGCACACTTCACAGGAGGCGCCCTCGACAATGATGACGCCGGCAAGCTACACGATTTCAACGCTGGCAGCCTCCCCCTCTTGGGCCGCCCCCACCTCCAGCCGCCACCGCCGCGCCTCGTCCTCCTTTCTGGCCGCCCCACCACCAGCCACCACCGCCACGCGTCGCCCCGGCCTGGAGGTACGTCCGCGTATCTTGTCTCTCCTCTCCAGCCGCCCCACCTCTAGCCTTCGCCGCCACCGCGCCTCGTCTCTGGCCATCCCGCGTGTCACTGCCACGCCTCGTCGCCGACCAGCCCGCGCACTGCCTCTGCCATGCCCTAAACCCTAAACCCTAGTCCCTGTTCCTAGTTTTAATAGTTAGACCCTAGAACCCTAAACCCTAAACCAGAAACCCTAAACCTAAAACTAAACCCTAAACCCTAACCTCTAAACCCTAACCCCTAAACCCTAAACCCTAACCCCTAACCCCTAAACCGTAAACCCTAACTCCTAACCCCTAAAACGTAAACCCTAACCCCTAACCCTAAACCCTAAACCCTAAACCCTAACCCTAAACCCTAAACCCTAACCCTAATCCTAAATCCTAACCCCTAATCCTAAACCCTAAAATATTGTAAGTTTTATCATTTTACTAATATTAATAGCATTGTATGTAATAAGGCGGGAAACAAAGTTTTGGTCATTTTTTTTAAAAAAGGGACCTTTAGTCCTGGGGCGTGGCACGCCCCGGGACTAAAGGGGTGTCGTTGGTGTGTGCCCCTTGGGCGGTGCCGAAAACACTTTAGTCCCAGGGCGTGCCATAAACCGAGACTAGAGGGGTGACCTTTAGTCATGGTTCGTGGCGCGCAACTGGTGCGTGCCATGAACCGGGACTAAAGGTCTGTCCCCTTAAATTCGCGCGTAGCTTCTCCCCCAATCTCATTCCTGATTCGCACACTTCACAAGAGGCGCCCTCGACGACGCTGACGCCGGCAGGCTGCGTGATTCTGACGCCGGCAGTCTCCCCCTCTCTGGCCGTGCCACCTCTAGCCGCCGCTTCCACGCCTCGTCCTCCTTTCCGGCCATGCCACCTCCATCCACCACCACCACGCGTCGCCCCGGCCTACAGGTACCTCCGCGTATCTTGTCTCTCCTCTCCAGCCGCCCCACCTCCAGCTTCCGCCGCTGCCGCCGCGCCTCATCTCCGGCCAGCCCGCGTGTCGCCGCCGCGCCTTGATGACCCACAAGTATAGGGGGTGTATCGCAGTATTTTCGATAAGTAAGAGTGTCGAACCCAACGAGGAGCAGAAGGTGCTGGCTAGTGGTATGGATCAGAAATTCTCTGCAAATACTTAGCAAACAGATTTTTAGGCGTTTTCGATAAAGCAAGTAAGCAAAGTACGAGTAAATAAAAGACAGTAGGAATAAATGTAGCAAGTGGCCCAATCCTTTATGCAGCAAAGGACAAGCCGGTTGTATTACTTAAGATGACCAAACGTTCTCGCGGACACATGGGAAGACTGTCAAGTGCTTTCGCTTCATATAGTCGATTAATCTTCTTTAGCTTGCTAAGTGTTGTGTGGGTGAACCTGTGCTAATGTACCGCCCCATCCAAGACTAATACATACTTGTGATTATACCCCTTGCAAACATCCGTAAGTACAAGAAAGTAATTAAGGGAGAAACCTAACCACAACTTTAAACTCTAAGACCCTTACGTCCCTTGTGCAATGGTTCCCTAACAGGGGTTCAGGTTTCTATCACTCTGGTAACCCCTACGATTAGTAGCCCAATACACAATGCATTCCCCTAGGCCCATATAGGTGAAGTGTCATGTAGTCGACGTTCACATGACACCACTAGAAGAAGTACACCACAACTTAAATAACAATCTATTGAATCTTTCTCAATGCAACTCCACTACTAACAACAAGACTTCTCCCATGTCCTCAAGAACAAAACAAACTACTCACAAGACATCATATGGATCATGATCAGAGATGGAATAATGATGTATAACAATCTGAACATAATCTATAATTCAATGGTTCACTCAATAGCATCAACTACAAAGAGTAATGAACACCAGGAAAGTTTCCCCTATGAACTATGCAAGATTCAACGCAATTGTTACACCAATATGGAGATGGTGATGAGGGTGTTGATGGTGATGATGGTGGTGATGATGGTGATGATTATCCCGATGAAGTCCAGCTTGATGGTGGTGTTGATGGCGACGATCTCCCCTCTCCGGGAAGGAATTCCCCCGGCAGAAATCTGTCTGCCGGAGAGATCTTTCTCCCTCGGTGTTTTCCTCCCCGCAGAGGCGGAAGAATCTTTCTGTGGTCGCTCCCTGAGTCTTAGGGTTTCGGGAGGATGATATATGCCAGAGGGGAGAGGCTGGAGTGGGCCAGGGCGACCACACCACCTCCAGGCACGGCCTAGGCCTGCCCGCGCCATGGGGTGGTGTGGGCCCCTTGTGGCCCACCTCCACTCCATCTTCTGGCATCCTTAGTCTTCTGGAAAAATACGATTTTCCGTATATTTTCCCGGATTTTCTGATCTTCACGAATTTTGCCTCCAAACAACACCTTTTCCATCAGAATCCTGACTGCAGCGGTCCATGCTCCAAAAGTCATCAACCATGCAAAAACAGATGAAATAACATAAGTATCACCTATAAATACGAAATATATCAATGAATAATAGTGAATTAAGACATAGAATAGTGATGCAAAATGGACGTATCAACTCCCTCAAGCTTAGAATTTGCTTGTCCCCAAGCGAAACTGAGCTCAATAAACATGACCTCATGTTTATGGAGTGAAGAGTCGATAAAAGAATACAGACAAGAAGCATCACATTCATCAAATACATAGATCATAATAGAAGACAACTCACTATTATATAACTTAACTTGCAATGAGTAAAGGAAACACAATAAAGATACATAAAGTGAATCATAATTGGTAATGGCAAACTTAGCTCTTGGTCGAAGAATAGTTGATAATTTGTTGGAGTTCACAAATAGCTGGCTTTTCAATGATAGCTTTCAAAGTAGTAAACATCAAGATAAGACCAATGTGCAAAACAAGGAACAAAATACATGACTGCATAAATCATCATATGAATGAATGAAACACATCAACTCCAAATACTTGCTGAGATAGAAGGGAATAGGTTTTACTGGCTCAACTACAAAGTAAAAGAAAGGCCCTTCAAAGAGGGAAGTAGGGATTGCAAGTCTCATAAAGAGCTCCCAAAAATTATGATACTTACTAGCTTTCAGCTCTCATTGCCCCTATCATAGGCATCTTTAGGTGATTAAGGTTAAATTGATCAAAAATGAGGATATGCATTGACAAGTTGTAAGTTGAGAATCTCATGTCCCTTGAATACGAGGGTCGCTCCTCATGCTACTCAAGTTTAGTCACCGATAAGTTCTTATCATCTTAAGCATATGTGTATCATAGAGAACCGCCAACGGTGTACCCCTTGCCCAATGATACGGAAGAATCCCCATATCAAAATGACAAGGCAAGCAGACAACAAGTATCTCAGCAATTTCTTATTTACCATGGGAATATGGTGCTTTTTTCTCTCTATCCTATTTTCATAATATCTCTTTTTTTTCTTTTCTTTTTTCTCAATATCAGACTCTTTTTTATAAGAGGAATGCTTCATAGATACTCGTTATGGTTACGCTGCAGGTTTCCACCATGTCAGCATGGATTAGACCAGTGGCCCAGGCGTTTCTCTAACACACATGCATAACTCCATGGACTTACAAGCTCCCCTTTCATTTCACACTGACGACATCCATAGACAAAAGAACATGATATCTACTTGGTACAAAGTACCAGTGCAATGTTGAAAGCGTTCCCCATGACAGCATGGTTCTGCTAATTCACAACTTACAACGTGCAAGCATATACGCAACACAGGTGAGCACAATGGTTCAAGTTTATTAAATGCAAGAAAGTAAAGTGTGCCATCAAGTTTGTGAGAGTTTATTAAATGCAAGAAAGTAAAGTGTGCCATCAATGGTGGACACAAATGGCAAAGGTTTTGGTTTAAAGGAGGTGGATGCACGAGAAGAATACCCTCTTAGTACAGGTTTTTGGCTAGCAAGGCTGGGTAGCAAGTACAAGAGTTGAAGGAAACAACCAAACATACAAGTGATAAAGACAAACATGCAATATTCCTTGGAAGCACAAAAGATCTTAACTAGAGAATACTAGACTTATGAGCAAATCAAGAAAGAAAGATGATGAAATTATTTTTCTTTAGAGTACTTCTATCTTTTTCTTTTCAACTCTCAAAAAGGTGTTGCTACTAACCGAGCCAGGTTTGCCAAAACCAACTAAATTAACTCAATGATCCCAAAGTGATACCAATACTAACAACAAGATCAATCATATAACCACGAATTGAAAACTAATATAAGCTATGCAAAAGAGTGAATGATAGAACTTCTCATTAATATTCCATAACGGAAACTCACACCAAGGGATAGATATCTAACGAGAGAGGGGACACTTCCATAATGCAAACCATACTACATAATAACTCCTCTATTCATGATATGACTCTACTAATAAGGTAAAAAGATAGAAGATAGTGATATGATATCGCGGCACTCCCCCAAGCTTGGAACAAACCAAGGGGATGCCAAACCTGATGACGAATTACTCCTTAGGTGGTGGTGGTGTCTTCTCATCTTCGTCCGTCTTCTAGGGTAAAGGCTTCCCATCAACAAAGGACATCGTGGTTTCCAACTTCTTGAAACTCGCAGCAGCACTTATGTGTTTGAATCTAGCCTCATACTCACAATTTGGATTTTGAACATCATAGAACTGTGCTTCCAGTTCGTTCATTGTTTGGCGGAGTGAGAAGACTTCGTCTTTGAGTCCAGCAGTCTCCTTTTGGTGCTCGGTGATGAGTTCGGAACAAATCTTATGGATGATATCCACTTCGCGCTCCGCCATCTTCCTGTACGTAAATACTTCTTTCTCCAGTGCTTCCATCTTGTCCTCTAGACTTCCTTCACCTTTAGGGCCTTGAACCTCTTTAATCCGGACCTCCCTACCTTCGAGCAACAACTCCTTGGGATGAATCTTCAATTCTCTCATGTATGTGTTGATGATATCTTCTAAGGAATCTCCTTTGGATGATCCAGAGGAAGACATTGTGGCTCCAAATCTAGGATTGTACCTGGCAGAAACAGATTGGAACAAAAACACGACGAAAACACGATATACGAACCTCGGGGGATCCGGGGGGTTATATATTACGAAGTTTCATATCAAAAGGAAGGTACTGGGAGAAAACGAGTCGGAGGCGGAGTCCTAGGTGGCCTCACCACCTGGTGGCGCGACCAGGGGTGGGCCCGCGCAATCTGACCCTAAAACTAAACCCTAAACCCTAAACCCTAAACCCTAACCCCTAACCCCTAAACCCTAATACCTAACACCTAACCCCTAACACCTAACCCCTAACCCCTAAATCCTAAACCCTAAACCCTAACCCCTAAACCCTAAACCCTAACCCTAAACCCTAACACTAAATCCTAAACCCTAAACCTAAACCCTAAAATATTGTAAGTTTTATCATTTTAATAATATTAATAACATTGTATGCAATAAGGCGGGAAACAAAGTTTTGGTCATTTTTTTTAAAAAAGGGACCATTAGTCCCGGGTCGTGGCACACCCCAAGACTAAAGGGGTGTCGTTCGTGCGCTCCCCTTGGGTGGAGCCAAAAACCCTTTAGTCCCGGGGCATGCCATGAACCGGGACTAAAGGGGTGACCTTCAATCCCGGTTCGTGGCTCGCAACCGGTGCGTGCCACGAACCGGGACTAAAGGTCCGTCCCCTTAAATTCGCGTGCAGCTTCTCCCCCAATCTCATTCCTGATTCGCACAGTTCACAGGAGGCGCCCTCGACAATGACGACGCCGGCAGGTTGCGCGATTTCGACGTCGGCAGCCTCCCCCTCTCTGGCCGCCCAACCTCCAGCCGCCGCCGCGCCTCGCCCTCCATTCTGGCCGCCCCCACCTCCAGCCAGCACGGCCATGCGTCGCCCCGGCCTGCAGGTACCTCCGCGTATCTCGTCTCTCCTCTCCAGCCACCCCACCTCTAGCCTCCGACGCTGCCACACCTCGTCTCTGGCCAGCCCGTGTGTCGCTGCCATGCCTCGTCTCTGACAAGACCGCACATCACCGCTGCCGCGCCCTAAACCCTAAACCCTAGTCCCTGTTCCTAGTTTTAATAGTTAAACCCTAGAACCCTAAACAAGAAACCCTAAACCCTAACCCTAAAACTAAACCCTAACCGCTAAACCCTAAACCCTAACCCCTAAACCTGAAACCCTAAACCCTAAAACCTAACCCCTAAACCGCAAACCCTAACCCCTAACCCCTAAATCCTAAACCCTAACCCCTAACCCCTAAACCCTAAAACCTAAACCCTAACCCTAACACTAAATCCTAATCCTTAAACCTAAACCCTAAAATATTGTAAGTTTTATCATTTTAATAATATTAATAACATTGTATGCAATAAGGCGGGAAACAAAGTTTTGGTCAATTTTTTAAAAAAGGGACCTTTAGTCCCGGGTCGTGGCACGCCCCCGGACTAAAGGCGTGTCGTTGGTGCCCGCCCCTTAGGTGGGGCCGAAAACCCTTTAGTCTCGGGGCGTGCCACGAACCAGGACTAAAGGTCTGTCCCCTTAAATTCGCATGCAACTGCTCCCCCAATCTCATTCCTGATTCGCACACTTCACAGGAGGCCCCTCGACAACGACGATGCCGGCAGGCTGCGCGATTCCGATGCCGGCAGCCTCCCCCTTTCCGACCGCCCCACCTCCAGCCACCGCCGCCGCGCCTCACACTCCTTTCGGCCGCCCCACCTCTAGCCACCACCGCCACGCGTCGCCCCAGCTTGTAGGTACCTCCGTGTATCTCATCTCTCCTCTCTAGCCGCCCCACCTCTAGCCTCCACCGCCGCCACGCCTCGTCTCTAGCCAGCCCGCATGTCACAGCCATGCCTCGTCTCCGACCAGCCCGCGCATCGCCGCCGCCGTGCCCTAAACCCTAAACCCTAGTCCATGTTCCTAGTTTTAATAGTTAAACCCTAGAACCCCAAACCAGAAACCCTAACCCTAAATCTAAACCCTAAACCCTAACCGCTAAACCCTAAACCCTAACCCCTAAACCCTAAACCCGAAACCCTAAACCCTAAACCCTAACCCCTAACCCCTAAACCCTAAACCCTAACCCCTAAATCCTAAACCCTAAACCCTAAACCCTAACACTAAATCCGAAACCCTAAACCTAAACCCTAAAATATTGTAAGTTTTCTCATTTTAATAATATTAATAACATTGTATGCAATAAGGCGGGAAACAAAGTTTTGGTCAATTTTTTTAAAAAAGGGACCTTTAGTCGCGGGTCTTGCCACGCCCCGGGACTAAAGGGGTGTCGTTGGTCCGCGCCCTTTGGGTGGTGCCGATGCCATGAACCGGGACTAAAGGGGTGACCTTCAATCCCGGTTCGTCGCACGCAACCGGTGCGTGCCACGAACCGGGACTAAAGGTCCGTCCCCTTAAATTCGCGTGCAGCTTCTCCCTCAATCTCATTCTTGATTCGCATAGTTCACAGGAGGCGCCCTCGACAACAACGATGCTGGCAGGTTGCGCGATTCTGACGTCGGCAGCCTCCCCCACTTTTGCCGCCCAACCTCCAGCCGCCGCCACCTCGCCCTCCTTTCCGGCCGCCCCACCTCCAGCCACGCGTCGCCCCGGCCTGCAGGTACCTCCGCGTATCTCGTCTCTCCTCTCCAGCCACCCCACCTCTAGCCTCCGCCGCTGCCACACCTCGTCTCTGGCCAGCCCGTGTGTCGCTGTCATGCCTCGTCTCCGACAAGACCGTGCATCACCGTCGCCGCGCCCTAAACCCTAAACCCTAGTCCCTGTTCCTAGTTTTAATAGTTAAACCCTAGAACCCTAAACCAGAAACCCTAAACCCTAACCCTAAAACTAAACCCTAAACCCTAACCGCTAACCCCTAAACCCGAAACCCTAAACCCTAACCCCTAAACCGTAAACCCTAAACCCTAACACCTAACCCCTAAATCCTAAACCCTAACCCCTAAACCCTAAACCCTAAAACCTAAACCCTAACCCTAAAACCTAATCCCTAACCTAACACTAAATCCTAAACCTTAAACCTAAACCCTAAAATATTGTAAGTTTTATCATTTTAATAATATTAATAACATTGTATGCAATAAGGCGGGAAACAAAGTTTTGGTCAATTTTTTTAAAAAAAGGACCTTTAGTCCTGGGTCATGGCACGCCCCGGGACTAAAGGCGTGTCGTTGGTGCACGCCCCTTGGGTTGTGCCGAAAACCCTTTAGTCTCGGGGCGTGCAATGAACCGGGACTAGAGGGGTGACCTTTAGTCCCGGTTCGGTCTGTCCCCTTAAATTCGCGTGCAGCTTCTCCCCCAATCTCATTCCTAATTCGCACACTCACAGGAGGCTCCTCGATAACGACGACGTCGGCAGGCTGCGTGATTCCGATGCCGGCAGCCTCCCCCTCTCCGACCACCCTACCTCCAGCCGCACACCTCACCCTCCTTCCCGGCCGCCCCACCTCCAGCCACCAACGCCACGCGTTGCCTCGCCCTGCAGGTAGCTCCACGTATGTCGTCTCTCCTCTCGAGCCATCCCACCTCTAGCCTCCGCCGCCGCCATGCCTCGTCTCTGGACAGCCCGCATGTTGCTGCCACGCCTCGTCTCCGATAAAACCGCGCATCGCTGCCGCAGTGCCCTTAACCCTATACCCTAAACCCTAGTGACTGTTCCTAGTTTTAATAGTTAAACCCTAGAACCCTAAACCCTAAACCCTAACCCTAAAACTAAACCCTAAACCCTAACCGCTAAACCCTAAACCCAAACCCTTAAACCTGAAACCCTTAACCTTAAACCCTAAACCCCAACCCCTAACCCTAAACCATAAATCGTAAACCCTAACCCCTAACCCCTAAACCCTAACCCCTAAACCCTAAACCCTAACCCTAAACCCCAACCCTAACAATAAATCCTAAACCTTAAACCTAAACCCTATAATATTGTAAGTTTTATCATTTTAATAATATTAATAACATTGTATACAATAAGGCGGGAAACAAAGTTTTGTGTCAATTTTTTTAAAAAAGGGACCTTTAGTCCCGGGTCGTGGCACACCCCGGGACTAAAGGGGTGTCGTTGGTGCGCGCCCCTTGGATTGTGCCGAAAACCCTTTAATCCTGGGCGTGCCATGAACCGGGACTAGAGGGGTGACCTTTAGTCCCGGTTCGTGGCACGCACCTGGTGCGTTCTACAAACCGGGACTAAAGGTCCGTCCCCTTAAATTCGCATGCAGCATCTCCCCCAATCTCATTCCTTATCGCACACTTCACAGGAGGCGCCCTCGACAATGATGACGCCGGCAAGCTGCACGATTTCAACGCTGGCAGCCTCCCCCTCTCGGGCCGCCCCACCTCCAGCCGCCACCGCCGCGCCTCGTCCTCCTTTCTGGCCGCCCCACCACCAGCCACCACCGCCACGCGTCGCCCCAGCCTGCAGGTACGTCCGCGTATCTTGTCTCTCCTCTCCAGCCGCCCCACCTCTAGCCTTCGCCGCCACCGCGCCTCGTCTCTGGCCATCCCGCGTGTCACTGCCACGCCTCGTCGCCGACCAGCCCGCGCACTGCCTCTGCCATGCCCTAAACCCTAAACCCTAGTCCCTGTTCCTAGTTTTAATAGTTAGACCCTAGAACCCTAAACCCTAAACCAGAAACCCTAAACCTAAAACTAAACCCTAACCTCTAAACCCTAACCCCTAAACCCTAACCCCTAACCCCTAACCCCTAAACCGTAAACCCTAACTCCTAACCCCTAAAACGTAAACCCTAACCCCTAACCCTAAACCCTAAACCCTAAACCCTAACCCTAAACCCTAAACCCTAACCCTAATCCTAAATCCTAACCCCTAATCCTAAACCCTAAAATATTGTAAGTTTTATCATTTTACTAATATTAATAGCATTGTATGTAATAAGGCAGGAAACAAAGTTTTGGTCATTTTTTTAAAAAAAGGGACCTTTAGTCCTGGGGCGTGGCACGCCCCGGGACTAAAGGGGTGTCATTGGTGTGTGCCCCTTGGGCGGTGCCGAAAACACTTTAGTCCCGGGGCGTGCCATAAACCGAGACTAGAGGGGTGACCTTTAGTCATGGTTCGTGGCGCGCAACTGGTGCGTGCCACGAACCGGGACTAAAGGTCTGTCCCCTTAAATTCGCGCGCAGCTTCTCCCCCAATCTCATTCCTGATTCGCACACTTCACAAGAGGCGCCCTCGACGACGCTGACGCCGGCAGGCTGCGTGATTCTGACGCCGGCAGTCTCCCCCTCTCTGGCCGTGCCACCTCTAGCCGCCGCTTCCATGCCTCGTCCTCCTTTCCGGCCATGCCACCTCCATCCACCACCACCACGCGTCGCCCCGGCCTACAGGTACCTCCGCGTATCTTGTCTCTCCTCTCCAGCCGCCCCACCTCCAGCTTCCGCCGCTGCCGCCGCGCCTCATCTCCGGCCAGCCCGCGTGTCGCCGCCGCGCCTTGATGACCCACAAGTATAGGGGGTGTATCGCAGTATTTTCGATAAGTAAGAGTGTCGAACCCAACGAGGAGCAGAAGGTGCTGGCTAGTGATATGGATCAGAAATTCTCTGCAAATACTTAGCAAACGGATTTTTAGGCGTTTTCGATAAAGCAAGTAAGCAAAGTACGAGTAAATAAAAGACAGTAGGAATAAATGCAGCAAGTGGCCCAATCCTTTATGCAGCAAAGGACAAGCCGGTTGTATTACTTAAGATGACCAAACGTTCTCGCGGACACATGGGAAGACTGTCAAGTGCTTTCGCTTCATATAGTCGATTAATCTTCTTTAGCTTGCTAAGTGTTGTGTGGGTGAACCTGTGCTAATGTACCGCCCCATCCAAGACTAATACATACTTGTGATTATACCCCTTGCAAACATCCGTAAGTACAAGAAAGTAATTAAGGGAGAAACCTAACCACAACTTTAAACTCTAAGACCCTTACGTCCCTTGTGCAATGGTTCCCTAACAGGGGTTCAGGTTTCTATCACTCTGGCAACCCCTACGATTAGTAGCCCAATACACAATGCATTCCCCTAGGCCCATATAGGTGAAGTGTCATGTAGTCGACGTTCACATGACACCACTAGAAGAAGTACACCACAACTTAAATAACAATCTATTGAATCTTTCTCAATGCAACTCCACTACTAACAACAAGACTTCTCCCATGTCCTCAAGAACAAAACAAACTACTCACAAGACATCATATGGATCATGATCAGAGATGGAATAATGATGTATAACAATCTGAACATAATCTATAATTCAATGGTTCACTCAATAGCATCAACTACAAAGAGTAATGAACACCGGGAAAGTTTCCCCTATGAACTATGCAAGATTCAACGCAATTGTTACACCAATATGGAGATGGTGATGAGGGTGTTGATGGTGATGATGGTGGTGATGATGGTGATGATTATCCCGATGAAGTCCAGCTTGATGGTGGTGTTGATGGCGACGATCTCCCCTCTCCGGGAAGGAATTCCCCCGGCAGAAATCTGTCTGCCGGAGAGATCTTTCTCCCGCGGTGTTTTCCTCCCCGCAGAGGCGGAAGAATCTTTCTGTGGTCGCTCCCTGAGTCTTAGGGTTTCGGGAGGATGATATATGCCAGAGGGGAGAGGCTGGAGTGGGCCAGGGCGACCACACCACCTCCAGGCACGGCCTAGGCCTGCCCGCGCCATGGGGTGGTGTGGGCCCCTTGTGGCCCACCTCCACTCCATCTTCTGGCATCCTTAGTCTTCTGGAAAAATACGATTTTCCGTATATTTTCCCGGATTTTCTGATCTTCACGAATTTTGCCTCCAAACAACACCTTTTCCATCAGAATCCTGACTGCAGCGGTCCATGCTCCAAAAGTCATCAACCATGCAGAAACAGATGAAATAACATAAGTATCACCTATAAATACGAAATATATCAATGAATAATAGTGAATTAAGACATAGAATAGTGATGCAAAATGGACGTATCAACTCCCTCAAGCTTAGAATTTGCTTGTCCCCAAGCGAAACTGAGCTCAATAAACATGACCTCATGTTTATGGAGTGAAGAGTCGATAAATGAATACAGACAAGAAGCATCACATTCATCAAATACATAGATCATAATAGAAGACAACTCACTATTATATAACTTAACTTGCAATGAGTAAAGGAAACACAATAAAGATACATAAAATGAATCATAATTGGTAATGGCAAACTTAGCTCTTGGTCGAAGAATAGTTGATAATTTGTTGGAGTTCACAAATAGCTGGCTTTTCAATGATAGCTTTCAAAGTAGTAAACATCAAGATAAGACCAATGTGCAAAACAAGGAACAAAATACATGACTGCATAAATCATCATATGAATGAATGAAACACATCAACTCCAAATACTTGCTGAGATAGAAGGGAATAGGTTTTACTGGCTCAACTACAAAGTAAAAGAAAGGCCCTTCAAAGAGGGAATCAGGGATTGCAAGTCTCATAAAGAGCGCCCAAAAATTATGATACTTACTAGCTTTCAGCTCTCATTGCCCCTATCATAGGCATCTTTAGGTGATTAAGGTTAAATTGATCAAAAATGAGGATATGCATTGAGAAGTTGTAAGTTGAGAATCTCATGTCCCTTGAATACGAGGGTCGCTCCTCATGCTACTCAAGTTTAGTCACCGATAAGTTCTTATCATCTTAAGCATATGTGTATCATAGAGAACCGCCAACGGTGTACCCCTTGCCCAATGATACGGAAGAATCCCCATATCAAAATGACAAGGCAAGCAGACAACAAGTATCTCAGCAATTTCTTATTTACCATGGGAATATGGTGCTTTTTTCTCTCTATCCTATTTTCATAATATCTCTTTTTTTTCTTTTCTTTTTTCTCAATATCAGACTCTTTTTTTATAAGAGGAATGCTTCATAGATACTCGTTATGGTTACGCTGCAGGTTTCCACCATGTCAGCATGGATTAGACCAGTGGCCCAGGCGTTTCTCTAACACACATGCATAACTCCATGGACTTACAAGCTCCCCTTTCATTTCACACTAACGACATCCATAGACAAAAGAACATGATATCTACTTGGTACAAAGTACCAGTGCAATGTTGAAAGCGTTCCCCATGACAGCATGGTTCTGCTAATTCACAACTTACAACGTGCAAGCATATACGCAACACAGGTGAGCACAATGGTTCAAGTTTATTAAATGCAAGAAAGTAAAGTGTGCCATCAAGTTTGTGAGAGTTTATTAAATGCAAGAAAGTAAAGTGTGCCATCAATGGTGGACACAAATGGCAAAGGTTTTGGTTTAAAGGAGGTGGATGCACGAGAAGAATACCCTCTTAGTACAGGTTTTTGGCTAGCAAGGCTGGGTAGCAAGTACAAGAGTTGAAGGAAACAACCAAACATACAAGTGATAAAGACAAACATGCAATATTCCTTGGAAGCACAAAAGATCTTAACTAGAGAATACTAGACTTATGAGCAAATCAAGAAAGAAAGATGATGAAATTATTTTTCTTTAGAGTACTTCTATCTTTTTCTTTTCAACTCTCAAAAAGGTGTTGCTACTAACCGAGCCAGGTTTGCCAAAACCAACTAAATTAACTCAATGATCCCAAAGTGATACCAATACTAACAACAAGATCAATCATATAACCACGAATTGAAAACTAATATAAGCTATGCAAAAGAGTGAATGATAGAACTTCTCATTAATATTCCATAACGGAAACTCACACCAAGGGATAGATATCTAACGAGAGAGGGGACACTTCCATAATGCAAACCATACTACATAATAACTCCTCTATTCATGATATGACTCTACTAATAAGGTAAAAAGATAGAAGATAGTGATATGATATCGCGGCACTCCCCCAAGCTTGGAACAAACCAAGGGGATGCCAAACCTGATGACGAATTACTCCTTAGGTGGTGGTGGTGTCTTCTCATCTTCGTCCGTCTTCTAGGGTAAAGGCTTCCCATCAACAAAGGACATCGTGGTTTCCAACTTCTTGAAACTCGCAGCAGCACTTATGTGTTTGAATCTAGCCTCATACTCACAATTTGGATTTTGAACATCATAGAACTGTGCTTCCAGTTCGTTCATTGTTTGGCGGAGTGAGAAGACTTCGTCTTTGAGTCCAGCAGTCTCCTTTTGGTGCTCGGTGATGAGTTCGGAACAAATCTTATGGATGATATCCACTTCGCGCTCCGCCATCTTCCTGTACGTAAATACTTCTTTCTCCAGTGCTTCCATCTTGTCCTCTAGACTTCCTTCACCTTTAGGGCCTTGAACCTCTTTAATCCGGACCTCCCTACCTTCGAGCAACAACTCCTTGGGATGAATCTTCAATTCTCTCATGTATGTGTTGATGATATCTTCTAAGGAATCTCCTTTGGATGATCCAGAGGAAGACATTGTGGCTCCAAATCTAGGATTGTACCTGGCAGAAACAGATTGGAACAAAAACACGACGAAAACACGATATACGAACCTCGGGGGATCCGGGGGGTTATATATTACGAAGTTTCATATCAAAAGGAAGGTACTGGGAGAAAACGAGTCGGAGGCGGAGTCCTAGGTGGCCTCACCACCTGGTGGCGCGACCAGGGGTGGGCCCGCGCCATGGGGTGGTGTGGGCCACCCCGGCTCCGGTTCCGTCCCTTTTTTGCTTCAAAACTTTCCTTATCGACTGAAAACTGCAAAAATATAGTTGTATTGTATTTTCGCGGAACTTTTCTTACCAGAACTGTTACCTACATGAAAGCAGACTCTACAGGTCTCTGAATTTTGTCCTCAATGAATTTCTCTGGAGTTATAAATTGAAAGGCTTCAACATCTTAATTTTAAGAATCTCCAGCAATATAGTGTTTGAGTCGCTGTCCATTCACTACTTGTGTAGTATTATCTTTTAGAGAAGAAATTTTTATTGCTCCTGAACGGTATACTTCTTCAATGATGAAAGGTCCTTCCCATTTTGATAGTAGCTTACCTGCAAAAAATCTGAGACGAGACCTATACAATAGAACTTTCTCACCAACATGAAATTCTCTCTTAAGTATTCACTTATCATGCCATCTTTTAACTTTTTCCTTAAAGAGCCTAGCATTCTCATAGGCTTCACTCCTCCATTCATCTAAAGAACTTAAGTCAAAAAATCTTTTCTCACCAGCGAGCTTACAATCTCTATTTAGTTCGTTCACTGCCCAGTAAACTTTGTGTTCTAATTCTAAGGGTAGGTGGCAAGCTTTCCCATAAACCATTTTATAAGGAGACATTCCCATAGGATTTTTGTAAGCAGTTCTATAAGCCCATAAAGCATCATTTAACTTCTTAGCCCAGTTTTTTCTAGACCTATTAACAGTCTTTTGCAAGATAGATTTAATTTCTCTATTTGATAACTCTACTTGCCCGCTAGTTTGGGGGTGATAAGCTGAAGCAATTCTATGATTAAAATCATATTTAGCGAGGGTCTTCCTAAAACCGCCATGAATGAAATGAGAACCCCCATCGGTCATGAGATACCTAGGCACTCCAAACCTAGGAAAGATAACGTCATGAAGCATTTTTAGAGAGGTTTCCCCGTCAGCACTTTTCGTAGGAATGGCTTCTACCCACTTAGTAACATAATCAATGGCAACAAGAATATGAGTGTAACCCTTCGAAGGAGGGAAAGGACCCATAAAGTCCAATCCCCAGCAATCAAAAGGTTCAATAACTAGAGAGTAGTTCATAGGCATTTCATTGCGTCTAGAAATATTACTAACACGCTGACATTCATCACAAGATAAAACAAATTTTCTTGCATCTTTAAAAAGGGTAGGACAGTAGAAACCTGATTGTAGTACCTTTTGTGCAGTTCTATCTCCTGCATGATGTCCTCCATAGGCGCTATCATGACATTTACGCAATATCTCTTTTTGTTCATATTCTGGAACACATCTTCGCATAATACCGTCAACTCCTTCTTTGTATAAGTGTGGGTCATCCCAAAAATAATGCCTCAAATCATAAAAGAACTTTCTTCTTTGCTGAGCTGTAAAAGTTGGAGGCAAATACTTGGAGACAATAAAGTTAGCATAATCAGCATACCAAGGGCTTCCTCGCGAGCTCACCCCTACTGCGGCTAACTGTTCATTTGGGAAACTATCATTAACAGGCATAGGATCAAAAGAGATGTTTTCCAAACGAGATAAATTATCAGCTACAGGGTTTTCAGCACCCTTCCTATCTACTATGTGTAGATCAAACTCTTGTAAAAGCAGTACCCATCTAATAAGCCTAGGCTTAGCGTCCTTCTTCGTCATAAGATATTTAATAGCAGCATGATCAGTATGAATGGTTACTTTTGAATCCACAATATAGGGCCTAAACTTATCACAGGCGAAAACAACAGCTAGAAATTCCTTTTCAGTAGTGGCATAATTCCTTTGAGCAGCGTCTAGAGTCTTACTAGCATAATGAATAAGTTTAACTTTTTATCAATACGTTGCCCAAGGACAGCCCCTACAGCAAAATCACTAGCATCACACATTATTTCAAAGGGTAAACTCCAATCAGGTGGTTGAACAATAGGGGTTGTAGTTAAAGCCTTCTTAATAGTTTCAAAAGCTTCCCTACAATCATCATCAAAAACAAAAGGTACATCTTTTTGAAGAAGATTAGTGAGAGGTTTTGATATCCTAGAGAAGTCTTTAATAAACCTCCTATAGAAACCACCATGACCAAGGATACTACGAATACCTTTGATGTCTCTTGGACATGGCATCTTCTCAATTGCCTCAACCTTAGCTCTATCAACTTCTATGCCTCTTTCAGAAACTTTATGCCCAAGAACAATCCCTTCATTAACCATGAAGTGACATTTCTCCCAATTAAGAACAAGATTAGTTTCTTCACATCTCTGCAAAACTTTATCAAGGTTGCGCAGACAATTATCAAAAGAAGTTCCATAGACAGAAAAGTCATCCATGAACACTTCTACAATTTCCTCACAAAAACCATGAAAGATAGCAGACATGCACCTTTGGAAAGTAGCAGGAGCATTACATAAACCAAAAGGCATAGGTCTATAAGCATCAGTTCCATAAGGGCAAGTAAAAGTAGTTTTTTCTTGATCTTGTTGTTTAACAGCAATTTGAGAGAAACCAGAATAACCATCAAAAAAACAAAAATGGGTCTTTTTAGACAACCTTTCCAACATTTGATCAATAAAAGGAAGCGGGTAGTGATCTTTCTTAGTAACTTTATTGACTTTCCTAAAATCAATGCACATCATATAGCCTACCACTATTCTTTGAGGAATAAGCTCATCATTATCATTAGGGAAAACGGTAATACCTCCCTTTTTAGGAACACAATGAACAGGACTAACCCATTCACTATCAGCAATAGGGTAAATAATACCAGCATCAAGGAGTTTCAATACCTCATTCCTTACCACTTCCTTCATCCTAGGATTGAAACGTCGTTGGTGCTCCACTACAGGCTTCACATCTGGTTCTATGTTGATAGAGTGCTGACATATAGTAGGTGAAATCCCTTTTAAATCATCCAGAGTATAGCCCATAGCTCCTCGATGTTTCCTCAAAACTTCCAATAACCTTTCTTCTTCCTTCCCTAAAAGTTTAGCACTAACAATAACAGGATATATCCTTTTATCATCAATATAAGCATATTTAAGATCATCAGGGAGAGGTTTTAGATCGAAAACAGGATCCTTTTTAGGTGGCATCGTGGTACCCAAGTCTTCTACAGGCAAGTCGTGCTTAAGCATCATAGGTTGATCAAGGAGAATCCTGTCAATCTCATTCCTTTCTTCCATGAAGATTTCACTTTCATGATCTTCCATAAATTGCTGCAAAGCATTGTTAGGAGCAAGAGAAATGGAAGCAAGTTGTTCAACCCTAAAATCCTCATTATGGGTTTCCTCTTCGCAAGGTTCTTTAGCAAATTTCGAAAAATTAAACGCACAAGATTCCCCATCAAACTTAGTCAAGATTTTCTCCCTCTTGCAATCAATAATAGCTCCACAACTACTCAAGAAAGGTCTACCAAAAATGATAGGGTAGGTTTTACTAGCAGCCGAACCAAGTACAAGAAAATCAGCAGGGTATTTAATCTTATCACAAAGAACTTCCACGTCTCGTACAATACCAATTGGAGAGATGGTCTCTCTATTAGCAAGGTGAATAACCACATCAATCTCTTCCAACTCGCAAGGACTGATTTCATGCATAATTTCTCTGTAAAGCTCATAAGGAATAGCACTAGAACTTGCACCAATATCACATAGACCATAATAGCAATGATCACCAATTCTAACAGAAAGCACAGGAACACTAGCCTTTTTAGTTCTATTGGGATGTGAAACAATATTAGAAGCATCCTCACAAAAGGCTATGCGCCCATCTTCTACGCTTTTAGTGACAAGGTCTTTCACAATTGCTACCACAGGTTCAATGTTTATTTGTTCATCATGTTTTACAGTTCTTTTTTCACTTTTGGTGATTACATTAGTTATCATAGGATGGTCCTTTACCTTTTCGGGAAAGGAAATCTTCTCGATATAAGGTTCGGGTAAGATGGGATCAATAATGCAATACTCAGCACTTCCGATAGGAGCATAGCCAACAATATCTTTGTAAGGTGCATGGTACTTATTCCATCCCCTTTTTGGAATTTCGATATAGGAAGCAAAAGCTCTAAAGCAATTCATAATAACTTGCAAATCAAGACCATAAATATTACTAATATTTTGAAAGTCATCAGTTCCCATAAAAGATTCAATGCATTCATAATCATAATTTATACCTGACTTTCTACCTTTGTCATTCTCCCAAGCTTCAGTATTGTCTTGAATATGGTCCAGAAGATCCCATTTAGCTTCTTCTTCCATGCGAGTGAATGATCCAGCACAAGAAGCATCCAATAAATCTTTATCATGTAGAGGGAGCCTTGCATAAAAGTTATTGATAATAATATTGTTGGGGAGCTCATGAATGGGACATTTGAGCATTAGTAACTTCAATCTCCCCCAAGCTTGAGCTGTACTCTCTCCATCAAGAGGCCAAAAGTTGTATATTTGATTCTGATCTTTATGAATCTCACTAGTAGGATAAAACTTTGAATAAAAGATAGGCACTATTTCCTCCCATTCCAGAGCTTGACCATTCTTCAGCAGCTTATTCCATTCCTCAACTCTTCCCTTCAGCGATAATGAGAATAACTTCTTCTTAACTTGATCTGTAGTAATACGTGCACACTTGAACAACCCGCATAATTCGTGTATAAAGAGTAAATGATCACCGGGATGGACAGTTCCATCCCCAACATAGTAGTTATCCATAACACGATCAATAATTCTTGTACGTATTTTGAAAACATCATTCTGAGGAGGTGGTGGCTTATCTACTACCTTAGCAGTGGTAGTAGCATTACCAAATAAGAAACTCGGCGAATTATCCATAACAAAAATAAAGCAACTAGCAGAAGTAAACAATACTCATAGTAGAAGTTTCCTTTACCAGTTCCACTCTCCAATAGCGCTTCACTCCCCAGCAACGGCGCCAGAAAATTGTATTGATGACCCACAAGTATAGGAGGTGTATCGCAGTATTTTCGATAAGTAAGAGTGTCAAACCCAATGAGAAGCAGAAGGTGCTGGCTAGTGGTATGGATCAGAAATTCTCTGCAAATACTTAGCAAACGGATTTTTAGGGGTTTTCAATAAAGCAAGCAAACAAAGTACGAGTAAATAAAAGACAGTAGGAATAAATGCAGCAAGTGGCCCAATCCTTTATGCAGCAAAGGACAAGCCGGTTGTATTACTTAAGATGACCAAACGTTCTCGAGGACACATGGGAAGACTGACAAGTGCTTTCGCTTCATATACTCGATTAATCTTCTTTAGCTTGCTAAGTGTTGTGTGGGTGAACCTGTGCTAATGTACCGCCCCATCCAAGACTAATACATACTTGTGATTATACCCCTTGCAAACATCTGTAAGTACAAGAAAGTAATTAAGGTAGAAACCTAACCACAGCTTTAAACTCTAAGACCCTTACGTCCCTTGTGCAATGGTTTCCTAACGGGGGTCCAGGTTTCTGTCACTCCGGCAACCCCTCGATTAGTAGCCAAATACACAATGCATTCCCCTAGGCCCATATAGGTGAAGTTTCATGTAGTCGACGTTCACATGACACCACTAGAAGAAGTACACCACAACTTAAATAACAATCTATTGAATCTTTCTCAACGCAACTCCACTACTAACAACAAGACTTCTCCCATGTCCTCAAGAACAAAACGAACTACTCACAAGACATCATATGGATCATGATCAGAGATGGAATAATGATGTATAACAATCTGAACATAAATAATAATTCAATGGTTCAGTCAATAGCATCAACTACAAAGAGTAATCAACACCAGGAAAGTTTCCCCTATGAACTATGCAAGATTCAACGCAATTGTTACAGCAATATGGAGATGGTGATGAGGGTGCTGATGGTGATGATGGCGGTGATGAAGGTGATGATGATCCCGATGAAGTCCAGCTTGATGGTGGTGTTGATGGCGATGATCTCCCCTCTCCGGGAAGGAATTCCCCTGGCAGAAATCTGTCTGCCGGAGAGATCTTTCTCCCTCGGTGTTTTCCGCCCCGCAGAGGCGGCGGAATCTTTCTGTGGTCGCTCCCCGAGTCATAGGGTTTCGGGAGGATGATATACGCCAGAGGGCAGAGGCTGGAGTGGGCCAGGGCGGCCACACCACCTCCAGGCGTGGCCTAGGCCTGCCCGCGCCATGGGGTGGTCTGGGCCCCGTGTGGCCCACCTCCACTCCATCTTCTGGCATCCTTAGTCTTCTGGAAAAATAGGATTTTCCGTATATTTTCCTGGATTTTCTGATCTTCGTGAATTTTGCCTCCAAACAGCACCTTTTCCATCAGAATCCTGACTGCAGCGGTCCATGCTCCAAAAGTCATCAACCATGCAAAAACAGATGATGCCGGCAACCCTTTAGTCCCGGGGCGTGCCATGAACCGGGACTAAAGGTCTGTCCCCTTAAATTCGCATGCAGCTTCTCCCCCGATCTCATTCCTGATTCGCACACTTCACAGGAGGCCCCTCGACAACGATGATGCCGGCAGGCTGCGCGATTTCGATATCGGCAGCCTCCCCCTCTCCGACCGACCCACCTCCAGCCACCACCGCCGCGCCTCACCCTCCTTTTCGGCCGCCCCACCTCCAGCCACGCGTCACACCGGCCTGTAGGTACCTCCGCGTATCTCGTCTCTCCTCTCCAGCCGCCCCACCTCTAGCCTCCGCCGCCGCCGTGCCTCGTCTCTGGCCAGCTCAACTGTCGCCGCCACGCCTCATCTCCGACCAGCCCGCACATCGCTGCCGTCGTGCCCTAAACCCTAGTCCATGTTCCTAGTTTTAATAGTTAAACCCTAGAACCCTAAACCCTAAACCGGAAACCCTAACCCGAAAACTAAACCCTAAACCCTAACCGCTAAACCCTAAACCCTAACCCAAACCCTAAACCCTAACCCCTAACCCCTAAACCCTAAACCCTCAACACTAACCCCTAACCCCTAAATCCTAAATCCTAAACCCTAAACCCTAACCCCTAAACCCTAACCCTAAACCCTAACACTAAATCCTAAACCATAAACCTAAACCCTAAAATATTGTAAGTTTTATCATTTTAATAATATTAATAACATTGTATGCAATAAGGCGGGAAACAAAGTTTTGGTCATTTTTTTTAAAAAAGGGACCATTAGTCCCGGGTCGTGGCACACCCCAAGACTAAAGGGGTGTCGTTCGTGCGCGCCCCTTGGGTGGAGCCAAAAACCCTTTAGTCCCGGGGCATGCCATGAACCGGGACTAAAGGGGTGACCTTCAATCCCGGTTCGTGGCTCGCAACCGGTGCGTGCCACGAACCGGGACTAAAGGTCCGTCCCCTTAAATTCGCGTGCAGCTTCTCCCCCAATCTCATTCCAGATTCGCACACTTCATAGGAGGCGCCCTCGACAACGACGACATCGGCAGGCTGCGCGATTCTGACGCCGGCAGCCTCCCCCTCTCTGGGCGCCCAACCTCCAGCCGCCGCGGCCGTGCCTCGCCCTCCTTTCCGGCTGCCCCACCTCCAGCCACCATGGCCACGCGTCGCCCCGGCCTGCAGGTTCCTCCGCGTATCTCGTCTCTCCTCTCCAGCCACCCCACCTCTAGCCTCCGCCGCGGCCTCACCTTGTCTTTGGCTAGCCCGTGTGTCGCTGCCATGCCTCGTCTCCGACAAGATCACGCATCACCGCCGCCGCGCCCTAAACCCTAAACCGTAAACCCTAGTCCCTGTTCCTAGTTTTAATAGTTAAACCCTAGAACGCTAAACCCTAAACCAGAAACCCTAAACCCGAAACCCTAACCCCTAAACCATAACCCGTAAAGCCTAACCCTAACCCCAAAATCCTAAACCCTAACCCCTAAACCCTAAACCCTAAGCCTAAAACCTAAACCCTAACCCTAACACTAAATCCTAAACCCTAAACCTAAACCCTAAAATATTGTAAGTTTTATCGTTTTAATAATATTAATAACATTGTATGCAATAAGGCGGGAAACAAAGTTTTGGTCAATTTTTTTTAAAAAGGGACCTTTAGTCCCGGGCCGTTCCACGCCCCGGGACTAAAGGCATGTCGTTGGTGCGCGCCCCTTGCGTGGTGCCGAAAACCCTTTAGTCCTGGGGCGTGCCATGAACCGGGACTAGTGGGGTGACCTTCAATCTCGGTTCGTGGCACGCAACCGGTGCGTGCCATGAACTGGGACTAAAGGTCCGTCCCCTTAAATTCGCGTGCAGCTTCTCCCCCAATCTCATTCCTGATTCGCACACTTCACAGGAGGCGCCCTCGACAACGACGACGTCGGCAGGCTGCGCGATTCCGACGTCGGCAGACTCCCCCTCTCTGGCCGCCCAACCTCCAGCCACCGCTGCCGCGCCACGCCCTTCTTTCCGGTCGCCCGACCTCCGGCCAGCATGGCCATGCGTCGCCCCGACCTGCAGGTACCTCCGCGTATCTCGTCTCTCCTCTCCAGCCACCCCACCTCTAGCCTCCGCCGCTGCCACACCCTGTCTCTGGCCAGCCCGTGTGTCGCTGACATGCCTCTTCTCCGACAAGACCGCGCATCACCGCCGCCGCGCCCTAAACCCTAAACCCTAGTCCCTGTTCCTAGTTTTAATAGTTAAACCCTAGAACCCTAAACCCTAAACCACAAACCCTAAGCCCTAACCCTAAAACTAAACCCTAAGCGCTAAACCCTAAACCCTAACCCCTAAACACGAAACCCTAAACCCTAAACCCTAACCCCTAAACCATAAACCGTAAACCCTAACCCCTAACCCCTAAATCATAAACACTAACCCCTAACCCCTAAACCCTAAACCCTAACCCTAAAACCTAAACCCTAACCCTAAAACCTAAACCCTAACCCTAACACTAAATCCTAAACCTTAAACCTAAACCCTAAAATATTGTAAGTTTTATCATTTTAATAATATTAATAACATTCTATGCAATAAGGCGGGAAACAAAGTTTTGGTCAACTTTTTAAACAAGGGACCTTTAGTCCCGGGTCGTGGCACGCCCCAGGACTAAAGGCGTGTCGTTGGTGCGCGCCCCTTGGGTGGTGCCGAAAACCCTTTAGTCCTGGGGCGTGCCATGAACCGGGACTAGAGGGGTGACCTTTAGTCCCGGTTCATGGCACGCACCTGGTGCGTGCCACGAACCAGGACTAAAGGTCTATCCCCTTAAATTCGCATGTAGCTTCTCCCCCAATCTCATTCCTGATTCGCACACTTCACAGGAGGCCCCTCGACAATGACGATGCCGGCAGGCTGCGCTATTCCAATGCCGGCAGCCTCCCCCTCTCCGACCGCCCCATCTCCAGCCACCGCCGCCATGCCTCACCCTCCCTTCCGGCCGCCCCCACCTCCAGCCACCACCGCCACGCGTCGCACCGGCCTGTAGGTACCTCCGCGTATCTCGTCTCTCCTCTCCAGCCGCTCCACCTCTAGCCTCTGTCGCCGCCACGCCTCATCTCCGACCAGCCCGTGCATTGCCGCTGCTATGCCCTAAACCCTAAACCCTAGTCCATGTTCCTAGTTTTAATACTTAAACCCTAGAACCCTAAACCCTAAACCAGAAACCCTAACCCTAAAACTAAACCCTAAACCCTAACCCTAAACCCTAACCTAACCCTAACCCCTAACCCCTAAACCCTAAACCCTAACACCTAACCCCTAACACCTAACCCCTAACCCCTAAATCCTAAACCCTAAACCCTAACCCCTAAACCCTAAACCCTAACACTAAATCCTAAACCCTAAACCTAAACCCTAAAATATTGTAAGTTTTATCATTTTAATAATATTAATAACATTGTATGCAATAAGGCGGGAAACAAAGTTTTGGTCAATTTTTTTTAAAAAGGGACCATTAGTCCCGGGTCGTGGCACGCCCCAGGACTAAAGGGGTGTCGTTCGTGCGCGCCCCTTGGGTGGAGCCGAAAACCCTTTAGTCCCGGGGCATGCCATGAACCGGGACTAAAGGGGTGACCTTCAATCCCGGTTCGTGGCTCGCAACCGGTGCGTGCCACGAACCGGGACTAAAGGTCCGTCCCCTTAAATTCGCGTGCAGCTTCTCCCCCAATCTCATTCCTGATTCGCACACTTCACAGGAGGCGCCCTCGACAACGACGACGTCGGCAGGCTGCGCGATTCCGACGCCGGCAGCCTCCCCCTCTCTGGGCGCCCAACCTCCAGCCGCCGCTGCCGTGCCTCGCCCTCCTTTCCGGCCGCCCCACCTCCAGCCACCATGGCCACGCGTCGCCCTGGCCTGCAGGTTCCTCCGCGTATCTCGTCTCTCCTCTCCAGCCACCCCACCTCTAGCCTCCACCGCGGCCACAGCTCGTCTCTGGCCATCCCGTGTGTCGCTGCCATGCCTCGTCTCCGACAAGATCGCGCATCACCGCCGCCGCGCCCTAAATCCTAAACCGTAAACCCTAGTCCCTGTTCCTAGTTTTAATAGTTAAATCCTAGAACGCTAAACCCTAAACCAGAAACCCTAAACCCGAAACCCTAACCCCTAAACCATAACCCGTAAAGCCTAACCCTAACCCCTAACCCCTAAACCCTAAAACCTAAACCCTAAACCCTAAAACCTAAACCCTAAGCCTAAAACCTAAATCCTAAACCTTAAACCTAAACCATAAAATATTGTAAGTTTTATCGTTTTAATAATATTAATAACATTGTATGCAATAAGGCGGGAAACAAAGTTTTGGTCAATTTTTTTTAAAAAGGGACCTTTAGTCCCTGGCCGTTCCACGCCCCGGGACTAAAGGCGTGTTGTTGGTGCGTGCCCCTTGGGTGGTGCCGAAAACCCTTTAGTCTCGGGGCGTGCCATGAACCGGGACTAAAGGTCTATCCCGTTAAATTCGCATGCAGCTTCTCCCCCAATCTCATTCCTTATTCGCACACTTCACAGGAGGCCCCTCGACCACGACGATGCCGGCAGGCAGCGCGATTCCGATGCTGGCAGCCTCCCCCTCTCCGACCGCCCCACCTCCAGCCACCATCGCCGTGCCTCACCCTCTTTTCCGGCCACTCCACCTCCAGCCACCACCGCCACGCGTCGCACCGGCCTGTAGGTACCTCCTTGTATCTCGTCTCTCCTCTCCAGCCGCCCCACCTCTAGCCTCCGCCGCCGCCGCTCCTCGTCTCTGGCCAGCCCGTGTGTCGCCGCCATGCCTCATCTCCGACCAGCCCGTGCATTGCCGCCGCCGTGCCCTAAACCCTAAACCCTAAACCCTAGTCCATGTTCCTAGTTTTAATAGTTAAACCCTAGAACCCTAAACCAGAAACCCTAACCCTAAAACTAAACCCTATACCCTAACCGCTAAACCCTAAACCCTAACCCTAAACCCTAACCCCTAACCCCTAACCCCTAACCCCTAACCCCTAAATCCTAAACCCTAAACCCTAACCCCTAAAGCCTAAACCCTAAACCCTAACACTAAATCCTAAACCCTAAACCTAAACCCTAAAATATTGTAAGTTTTATCATTTTAATAATATTTATAACATTGTATGCAATAAGGCGGGAAACAAAGTTTTGGTCAATTTTTTTTAAAAAGGGACCTTTAGTCTCGGGTCGTGGCACGCCCCAGGACTAAAGGGGTGTCGTTCGTGCGCGCCCCTTTGGTGGTGTCGAAAACCCTTTAGTCCCGGGGCGTGCCATGAACCGGGACTAAAGGGGTGACCTTCAATCTCGGTCCGTGGCACGCAACCGGTGCGTGCCATGAACTGGGGCTAAAGGTCCGTCCCCTTAAATTCGCGTGCAGCTTCTCCCCCAATCTCATCCCTGATTCGCACACTTCACAGGAGGCGCCCTCGACAACGACGACGTCGGCAGGCTGCGCGATTCCGACATCGGCAGACTCCCCCTCTCTGGCCGCCCAACCTCCAGCCGCCGTTGCCGCGCCTCGCCCTTCTTTCCGGTCGCCCTACCTCCGGCCACCATGGCCATGCGTCGCCCCGACCTGCAGGTACCTCCGCATATCTCGTCTCTCCTCTCCAGCCACCCCACCTCTAGCCTCCGCCGCTGCCACACCCTGTCTCTGGCCAGCCCGTGTGTCGCTGACATGCCTCGTCTCCGACAAGACCGTGCATCACCGCCGCCGCGCCCTAAACCCTAAACCCTAGTCCCTGTTCCTAGTTTTAATAGTTAAACCCTAGAACGCTAAACCCTAAACCACAAACCCTAAGCCCTAACCCTAAAACTAAACCCTAACCGCTAAACCCTAAACCCTAACCCCTAAACCCGAAACCCTAAATCCTAAACCCTAACCCCTAAACCATAAATCGTAAACCCTAACCCCTAACCCCTAAATCATAAACACTAACCCCTAAACCCTAACCCCTAAACCCTAAACCCTAACCCTAAAACCTAAACCCTAACCCTAACACTAAATCCTAAACCTTAAACCTAAACCCTAAAATATTGTAAGTTTTATCATTTTAATAATATTAATGACATTCTATGCAATAAGGCGGGAAACAAAGTTTTGGTCAACTTTTTAAAAAAGGAACCTTTAGTCCCGGGTCGTTGCACGCCCCAGGACTAAAGGCGTGTCGTTGGTGCGCGCCCCTTGGGTGGTGCCGAAAACCCTTTAGTCCTGGGGCGTGCCATGAACTGGGACTAGAGGGGTGACCTTTAGTCCCGGTTCATGGCACGCACCTGGTGCGTGCCACGAACCGGGACTAAAGGTCTATCCCCTTAAATTCGCATGTAGCTTCTCCCCCAATCTCATTCCTGATTCGCACACTTCACAGGAGGCCCCTCGACAATGACGATGCCGGCAGGCTGCGCTATTCCGATGCCGGCAGCCTCCCCCTCTTCGACCGCCCCACCTCCAGCCACCGCCGCCGTGCCTCACCCTCCCTTCCGGCCGCCCGACCTCCAGCCACCACCGCCACGCGTCGCACCGGCCTGTAGGTACCTCCGCGTATCTCGTCTCTCCTCTCCAGCCGCCCCACCTCTAGCCTCCGCCGCCGCCGTGCCTCGTTTCTGACCAGCCCGCGTGGCGCCGCCACGCCTCATCTCCGACCAGCCCGCGCTTTGCCGCTGCTATGCCCTAAACCCTAAACCCTAGTCCATGTACCTAGTTTTAATAGTTAAACCCTAGAACCCTAAACCCTAAACCAGAAACCCTAACCCTAAAACTAAACCCTAAACCCTAACCCTAAACCCTAACCCTTAACCCCTAAACCCTAAACCCTAACACCTAACCCCTAACACCTAACCCCTAACCCCTAAATCCTAAACCCTAAACCCTAACCCCTAAACCCTAAACCCTAAACCCTAACACTAAATCCTAAACCCTAAACCTAAACCCTAAAATATTTTAAGTTTTATCATTTTAATAATATTAATAACATTGTATGCAATAAGGCGGGAAACAAAGTTTTGGTCAATTTTTTTTAAAAAGGGACCATTAGTCCTGGGTCGTGGCACGCCCCAGGACTAAAGGGGTGTCGTTCGTGCGGGCCCCTTGGGTGGAGCCGAAAACCCTTTAGTCCCGGGGCATGCCATGAACCGGGACTAAAGGGGTGACCTTCAATCTCGGTTCGTGGCTCGGAACCGGTGCGTGCCACGAACCGGGACTAAAGGTCCGTCCGCTTAAATTCGCGTGCAGCTTCTCCCCCAATCTCATTCCTGATTCGCACACTTCACAGGTGGCGCCCTCGACAACGACGACGTCGGCAGGCTGCGCGATTCCGACGCCGGCAGCCTCCCCCTCTCTGGCCGCCCAACCTCCAGCCGTCGCTGCCGCGCCTCGCCCTCCTTTCTGGCCGCCCCACCTCCAGCCACCATGGCCACGCGTCGCCCCGGCCTGCAGGTACCTCCGCGTATCTCGTCTCTCCTCTCCAGTCACCCCACCTCTAGCCTCCGCCGCTGCCACACCTCGTATCTGGCCAGCCCGTGTGTCGCTGCCATACCTCATCTCCGACAAGACCGCGCATCACCACCGTCGCGCCCTAAACCCTAGTCCCTGTTCCTAGTTTTAATAGTTAAACCCTAGAACCCTAAACCCTAAACCAGAAACCCTAAACCCTAACCCTAAAACTAAACCCTAAATCCTAAACCCTAACCCCTAAACCCAAAACCCTAAACCCTAAACCCTAACCCCTAAACCATAAACCGTAAACCCTAACCCCTAAATCCTAAACCGTAACGCCTAAACCCTAACCCCTAACCCCTAAACCCTAAAACCTAAACCCTAACCCTAAAACCTAAACCCTAACCCTAACACTAAATCCTAAACCCTAAAATATTGTAAGTTTTATCATTTTAGTAATATTAATAACATTGTATGCAATAAGGCGGGAAACAAAGTTTTGGTCAATTTTTAAAAAAAGGGACCTTCAGTCCCGGGTCGTGGCATGCCCTAGGACAAAACACGTGTCGTTGGTGTGCGCCCCTTGGGTGGTGCCGAAAACCCTTTAGTCCCGGGGCGTGCCATGAACCGGGACTAGAGGGGTGACCTTTAGTCCCGGTTCGTGGCACGCACCTGGTGCGTGCCACGAACCGGGACTAAAGGTCCGTCCCCTTAAATTCATGTGCAGCTTCTCCCCTAATCTCATTCCTGATTCGCACACTTCACAGGAGGCCCCTCGACAACGGCGACGCCGGTAGGCTGCATGATTCTAATGCCGGCAGCCTCCCATCTCCGACCACCCCACCTCCAGCCGACGCTGCCGCGCCTCACCCTCCTTTCCGGCCGCCCCACCTCCAGCCACCATTGCCACGCGTCGCCCCGGCTTGCAGGTACCTCCGCGTATCTCGTCTCTCCTCTCTAGCCACCCAACCTCTAGCCTCCACCGCTACCACGCCTCGTCTCTGGCCAGCCCGCATGTCGCTGCCACGCCTCGTCTCCGATAAGCCCGCCCATCGCTGCCACCGCGCACTTAACCCTAAACCCTAGACCATGTTCCTAGTTTGAATAGTTAAACCCTAGAACCCTAAACCAGAAACCCTAAACCCTAACCCTAAAACTAAACCCTAAACCCTAACCGCTAAACCCTAAACCCTAACCCCTAAACTCGAAACCCTAAACCTTAAACCCTAAACCCTAACCCCTAACCCCTAAACCATAAACCCTAAACCCTAACCCCTAAATCCTAAACCCTAACCCCTAACCCCTAAACCCTAAACCCTAAACCCTAACCCTAACACTAAATCCTAAACCTTAAAACTAAACCCTAAAATATTGTAAGTTTTATCATTTTAATAATATTAATAACATTGTATGCAATTAGGAGGGAAACAAACTTTTGGTCAATTTTTTTAAAAAAGGGACCTTTAGTCCCGGGTCGTGGCACGCCCCGGGACTAAAGGGGTGTCGTTGGTGCGCGCCCCTTGGGTGGTGCCGAAAACCCTTTAGTCTTGGGACGTGCCATGAACCGGGACTAGACGGGTGACCTTTAGTCCCGGTTCGTGGCACGCACCTGGTGCGTGCCACGAACCGGGACTAAAGGTCCGTCCCCTTAAATTCGCGTGCATCTTCTCCCCCAATCTCATTCCTTATCGCACACTTCACAGGAGGCGCCCTCGACAACGATGACGCCGGCAAGCTGCACGATTTCGACGCCGGCAGCCTCCTCCTCTCTGGCCGCCCCACCTCTAGCCGCCACCGCCGCAACTCGTCCTTCTTTCCGGCCGCCCCACCTCCAGCCACCACCGTCACGCATCGCCTCAGCCTGCAGGTACCTCCGCGTATCTTGTCTCTCCTCTCCAGCCGCCCCGCCTCTAGCCTTCGCCTCCGCTGCACCTCGTCTCTGGCCATCCCACGTGCCACCGCCACGCCTCGTCTCTGACCAGCCCGCGCACTGCCACCGCCACACCCTAAACCCTAAACCCTAGTCCATGTTCCTAGTTTTAATAGTTAGACCCTAGAACCCTAAACCCTAAACCAGAAACCCTAAACCTAAAACTAAACCCTAAACCCTAACCTCTAAACCCTAAACCCTAACCCCTAAACCCTAAACCCTAATCCTAAATCCTAACCCCTAAACCTAAACCCTAAAATATTGTCAGTTTTATCATTTTAATAATATTAATTGCATTGTATGCAATAAGGTGGGAAACAAAGTTTTGGTCATTTTTTAAAAAAAAGGGACCTTTAGTCCCAGGTCGTGGCACGCCCCGGGACTAAAGGGGTGTCGTTGGTGTGCGCCCCTTGGGTGGTGCCGAAAACACTTTAGTCCCGGGGCGTGCCATAAACCGAGACTAGAGGGGTGACCTTTAGTCCTGGTTCGTGGCGCGCACCTGGTGCGTGCCACGAACCGGGACTAAAGGTCTGTCCCCTTAAATTCGCGCGTAGATTCTCCCCCAATCTCATTCCTGATTTGCACACTTCATAGGAGGCGCCCTCGACGATGATGACGCCGGCAGGCTGCACGATTCCGACGACGGCAGCCTCCCCCTCTCCGGCCGCCCCACCTCCAGCCGCCGCTTCCATGCCTTGTCCTCCTTTCCGGCCGCCCCACCTCCAACCACCACCGCCACGCGTCCCCCCGGCCTGCAGGTACCTCCACGCATCTCGTCTCTCCTCTCCAGCCGCCCCACCTCCAGCTTCCGTCGCTGCCACCGCGCCTCATCTCTGGCTAACCCGCGTGTCACCGTCGCGCCTCGTGTCCGACCAGCCCGCGCATCGCCACCGCCGCGCCTCGTCTCTGGCCAACCGCCGCCGCCGTGCCTCGTCTCCGGCCAGCCACTAGGGGGTGGCGCTGGCTGCGGGCAGAGAGAGGGTCGCCTAGCTAGTATTTTTTTCTAGTAATTTTTTCTAGTATGTCATTATTATTATATAGTGTATAAAAATATATACACTATTGTTATTATTACTAGTATGTTATTATTACTAGCTATATAATGTAATACATAGTATGTTATTATTTTTCTAATATGTTATTATTACTATATAGTGTAATATATTGTGTATAAAAATATATATGTTAGGGTGGTGGTGCTCGTGGGCCCCTGGGACTTAGGGTTAGGGTGCTGGTGCTCACGGGCGACCGAACTTAGGGTTAGGGTGGTGGTGCTTGCGGGCCCCTGGAGATAGGGTTGGGGTGGTGGTTCGTGGCCCCCCAAATATAGGGTTAGGGTGGTGGGGCTCGCAGGCGACCGGACTTAGGGTTAGGGTGGTGGTACTCACGGGCACCCGGACTTAGGGTTAGGGTGGTGGTGCTCGCAGGCCCCCAGAGATAGGGTTAGGGTGGTGGTGCTCGCGGGCCCCCTAGAGATAGGGTTAGATTGGTGGTGCTCGCGCGCGACCGGACTTAGGGTTAGGGTGGTGGTGCTCGTGGGCCCCTGGACTTAGGGCTAGGGTGGTGGTGCTCGTGGGCCCCCGGAGATAGGGTTAGGGTTGTGGTGCTCACGGGCCCCTCGGAGATAGGGTTAGGGTGGTGGTGCTCATGGGCGACCGAACTTAAGGTTAGGGTGGTGGTGCTCGTGGGCCACTGGAGATAGGGTTAGGATGGTGGTGCTCACGGGCGACCGGACTTAGGGTTAGGGTGGTGGTGCTCGCGGGCCCCCAGAGTTTGGGTTATGGGTGCATGTCGGGAGGGTTATAGAGGTATATATGGTGGGCGACGGGACAGGGGGCCCATGCGAGGCATCACTAGAATTTTGCTATTGTTTAGTATTATTGAAGCAAATTAGGTGTACATATTATTGTTTAGTATTATTTTATAGAGTAAAATGCACCAGAGGTCCTAAAAGTTTGGAGGAAATCGTATCCGGGTCCTAAAAGTTTCAACTCGTGTACTGGAGGCCCTAATTCTTAGTTAGTTGTGCATTACAGGTCCTAATTCTAAATTAGTTGTGCAGTGCATGTCCTAATTCTCAGCTACATCCCCAACTACAGTGCACATGGATCAGATAATTAGGACCTCCGGTACACGAGTTCAAAGTTTTAGGACCTGCATACGGTTTCCTCCAAACTTTTAGGACATCCGGTGCATTTTACTCTATTTTATATTGTGTCCATTTTGCAGAAAACTATGGATCCAATCCAGAGAGACCTAGCACAGGAAGAAATTGTCGAGAATATGATCAACGGCGCCCCGATTCATCCAACCGAATCTCCAGCGATGTATCTGAACCCCTCCGGTGAGGCTGAGGAGGTCGACCGAAATGGTCAAGGAGAAGCCGACGGCTCTGATGATGGAGAAGTTGATGGATCTGGTGGACCTTTAACAAAGTCTGGCGAGGTATATATATGAATTCCGGTGATCAGTAGGTGCATTAATTGAGTTGTATAAATATAAATTGACGAATGTTTCTTCTCTTAGGCCTCCACTTCGAGCAAAAAATATTCCAAATGAGGCCCTGCCAAAAAGTTGGACGCATCTACGCATTATACAAGTATAGTGGTATCACCACAGGGTGAACCGTTGGAACCTGATACATTGCAAACGTATCTATATTTTTTGATGTTCCATGCTTGGTTTTTATCTACTTTCCTATGTTTTGTCCACACTTTGTAGTATTTTTATAAACTTTCTAGGACTAACCTATTAACAAGATGCCAAAGTGCCAGTTGCTTGTTTTTTGCTGTTTTTCGTTCTAGAAAATTTAGAAAATGAATATTCTCGGAATTGGACCGGACAAAAGCCAAAGTCGATATTTTACCAGAAGACTCACGGAGCCAGAAGACGAGACGGAGAGGGGCCAGGGGCTAGCCACACCATAGGGTAGCATGGGTCCCCCTGGGCGCGCCACCAGGTGGTGTGGTCCCCTCCGGCCTCCACCGACCTTGCCCTTTCGCCTATAAGAAGCCCCCGATGCAAAAACCCTAAATCCAAAAGCCTCCAGCCACGAAAAGTTCCGCAACACCACCGCCACCGAAGGGGAGATTCGGGGGACAGAAAGTCTCTGTTCTGGCACCCTGGCGGGACGAGAAAGTGCCCCTAGAGCCATCTCCATCGATCTCCACAACCATCTCCATCACTGTTGATGATTCCCATGATGACTAGGAAGTAGTTCTCTCTCGAGGCTAAGGGCTCTACCGGTAGCTATGTGTTCAACTCTCTCTCTTTATGCATGGTCATATTGTGATCATGAGCTTTGTAATCAAGTAGATCTACCTTGCTACTCAAGTGCTTTAATAGATCTCTACTCTCCCCATGTGTGTGAAAGTGACAGCGTGCACACCATGGTGGCACTTAGGCTAGAGATTACAAATACTTGTTATGAGTTATATTTGGAGTTGGATGTTTCTATGAAATTGTGGTGTTTGTTAGAACCATCTAGTGCTCAAGGTGGTAGTGTGGGGTTATCTAGATGGGAAAAGCGAACTTTGAGGAGTGCTGTTATAGCCCTACCATGGATTAGAGTGTCCAACCGGAGAGTAGTTCATAGTATCGTGAAGAGAGGATATTTATATGAGAGTTTTCACTAGCGAAAGTATGATCCCTAGGCCTTGTTTCTAAGCATTGAAACATCGTTTGCAACTAGATCTGTAATATGTTTGTTTGCTTCCATCTTTATTTCAGATTGCCGTTAGTCTCTTCCTACCCGTCAACCACACGCCATCAAAGCTATTTTCTGGCACCGTTACCACTTATAATTATCCATACCACTTGTATTTCACTATCTCTTCGCCGAACTAGTGCACCTATATACCTGACAGGTGTATTGGGTGTGTTGGGGACACAAGATACTTCTTGTATTTTAATTGTAGGGTTGCTTGAGAGGGATACCTTTGACCACTTCCTCCCTGAGTTCGATAAACCTTGGGTAATCCACTTAAGGGAGAACTTGCTACTGTTCTACAAACCTCTGCACTTGGAGGGCCAACAACTGTCTACAAGAATAGAAGTGCGTAGACATCAAGACTATTTTCTAACGTCATTGCCGGGGAGGTAAGGTAAAAGGAACTCACATCCTCTGGCTACTAAGCTATCTTCTAGTACTGTTGCTGGTGTGTGAGTGCTCGAAGTTATTTCCTTTAGATTCTGCAATTATATCTTTTTGTTTCTTCTTTTTATTTTCACTAGTTAGGCTTAATGGAAAACAAAACAAAATAGAGAGCTTTATAGTATTTATCTTGAGTTAGGACATGAAGTGTTTGAAGAGAAAATTAAAAAACCTATGGAACTTTATTTGCATGCTAATAGCAATGTTATTAGTATGAATTCTTTGAACACCATTATTGCTAATGCTATGGAAAATTCTAAGCTTTGGGAAGCTGGTTCTGATGAGCATGATATTTTTAGTCCCCCATCTTTAGAGGAGAAAATTTGCTTTGATGATACTATACCTCCAATATATGGTGATTACAATGATGAATATGATATTTTCAGTCCACCTACTATTGAGGAGGAAATTAATTATAACAATAATATGCCTCCTATATTTGATGATTATGGTGATGAGAATGATAATGATAGCTATTTTGTTGAATTTGCTCCCACCATAATTAATAAGAATGATTATGCTTATGTGGAGAGTAATAATTATTATATGCATCTGGCTCATGATAAGAATGTTTTATGTGATAGTTATATTGTTAATTTTATTCATGATGCTACTGAAAGTTAATATGAGTGAGGGGGACATGGTTTTATGCATCTCAATAATATTAAGTTTCCCCTCTTTATGTTGAAAGTCTTGAAGTTGCACTTGTTTTGCTTTACTATGCTTGTTGCTTTGTGCTTTCATGACCTGTTTCTTTACAAGATTTCTATTCATAGGAAGTGGGTTAGACTTAAATGTGTTTTGAATTTGCTTCTTGACACTCTCTTTTACTTCAATTCATATTTCTTATGTGAGCATCTTCTCAAACTATCATGCCTAACTTAAAGGCGTTAAAGAAAAGTACTTATTGGGAGATAACCCAAAAGTTTTAGTTGAGTCTTGGAAGTAATTACCTCTGTAATAACCTCTCCTTATCCTTTTTGTTTGGTTTTTGTGCCAAGAATAAACTCTAATGAGAAAGAAGTAAGATTTGGGAAAGTTGCTGTCCCAAAACAGATTTTTGTGCTTCACTGTAAAAATTCGTGAAAAATCTGTGTACGTTGGATTGAGCTGTAATTTTTTGCGCTTCTGCACCAGGTTGTTATCCAACTTTACTTAGTTCAACACTTTTCGATTTGAGCAACAAAAGGTTTTCTAAAAAATCGGTTTTCACCTGCTGGTCTGTTTTGACAAATTTATGCCATTATTTGCATTTGCCTCTTTATTGATTTCCTTTTGGGTTCTCCTTGGGAAATTGTGCTTTTTAAAGGAATTGTTACAGTAGCTTGTGTTTTTAATGAAAGTTTTTCTGTTTTGAAACTAAATCCAAAGGTTTATTATCTTTTGAATGCACTAACGTTGCTAATGAAGATTGTGTGAAGTTTTGTATGAAGGAAAATTTTCACGTGTAGGGAAAGAATGATGTAATGAGATGAAGAATGGACAAAAGCTCAAGCTTGGGGATGCCACCCCATGTCACCCCAAGAAATATTCAAGAGGTACAAGTGTCAAAGCTTGGGGGTTCCCAAGGCATCCCCTTCTTCATCAATAAAAATCTCAGGTCTATTTCATGGACAGTTGTGTTGTTCTTGGAGCGTCTTAGTTTTCGTTTTTAGTTTTCTTTTGCTTTGTTTGCTTGAATAAGTTGGTTGGATTCTAGCACACTTCTTTTGGATACATTCACACCTCGTTATTCATTGCCTAGAACACTCTAGTTTTCACTCTTATTGTTCTGCGAGTGTTCTCCTTTGCTAGCACTGTGTTTAGCTTTAGTTTTCGATTGGCGTTGGAAAAGAGTAGGAAATTTCATGCTTAAGTGGTAAAAAGGAGCTTGTTTTTACTGTCACTTAGACTTTATCATGTCATGCTTGATATCGTTTTGGCTTTATGCTTAGTGATTTTTGCTGTAGCATGACATGTTATAAACAATTGAGATTGCTTAATGTGCCTTGAAAGAATCATGCGTTGTTTAAGCATATTAAAGCATAGTATTGTGGTATTCTCCTTTGATGCTTTATTTGGGTTGACTTGGTGCATGCTCACACCATGTTAAGACTATACCAAGTCACCATAGCCTCTATGATCCTTTAGTTTTCGACTTGTAATATCACTTTATGCTTTAATTAATGATGTTTTGTCGCTTTGCATGATTATGGCCATTATTGCTCTCTTAGTTGGTTGCTCCCAGTCTTTTGCTAGCCTCCATAACCAAGTATGAGTTCCACTCATGCATCCAACTCCAAATAAAACCAAGTTATTCCAAAGAGTCCACCATACCTACCTATAAGCCTTTTCTATTCCAAGTATATTCATGTTTTTATCTACCTTCTGAATTAAACTTGCTATGAGAAAACTAGTGATTAAAACTCTCACGAACTTGATGGCACACTTTACTTTTCTTGCCCTTAATAAACTTGAACCATTGTGTCGTCTATTTTGTATATGCTTGCACTTATATGTTGGGGATTAGCAGAACCATGCTGTCATGGGGAACGCTTTCAACATTGCACTTGTACTTTGTACCTAGTTGTTATCATGCTCTTTTGTCTATGGATGTCATCGGTGTGAAATGAAAGGGGAGCTTGCAAGTCCATGGAGTTATGTATGTGTGTTAGAGAAACGCCTAGGCCGCCGGTCTAATCCATGCCTAATCATGGTGGAAACATGCAGTGTAACCATAATGAGCTGTCTATGAAGCATTCTTCTTATAAAAAAGAGATAGATATTGAGAAAAAAGAGAAAGAAAAAAAAGATGAGAAAAGAGGAAAGAGAGAAAAAAACACCATTTTCCCATGGTAAATAAGAAGATTGTTGAGATGCTCGTTGTCTGCTTGCCTTGTCATTTTGTTATGGGTATTCTTCCGTATCATCGGGCAAGGGGTACCCCATTGGCAGTTCTCTATGATACACATGTACTTACTATGACAAGAACTTACCGGTAACTAAACTTCAGTAGCATGAGGAGCGACCCTCGTATTCAAGGGATATGAGATTTCCAACTTATACTTTGTCAAGCATATACTCCATAGTTTGTTCACTTTAACCTTAATCACTTCAAGATGCTTATGATAAGGGCAATGAGAGCTGAAAGCTAATAAGTACCATAAATTTTGGAAGCTCTTTATGAGACTTGAATCCCTGCTTCCTTCTATGAAGGCCTTTCTTTTACTTTTATGTTGAGTCTCCACCTTCTATCTTTATGCACCTATTGAGAGAGCATAGTGGTCATTCTTAGTTCTATGTGCATTGTCCCAAGACTTGTTGATTGATGCATAATTGATATTGCTTGTTCTTAAACTATTTGTATCTATTCACCCTTATAAACTTTGAAGGTGTCCTATGCATTTATGTTTGCTACTCTCTGAGGGACAAGTTGAATGCCACTATGCTATGTTTTCTTTATGTGAAACAAACAAACGTCTTGCAAAGCATTGTTATTCATGAATCTTTTGTTTGTGCCTTTTCATGTTACAACATAGTTACTATGTCTTATTGCTAGAACTTTATCTTTCATGATATGTTGAAGTACTATGATCCCAGCTATCAATGTTTTACAAATACTTTGATCAAGTTTATGATGGTGCATGTCACCTCAAAAATTATTCTTTCTTTTTATCACTTACCTACTCGAGGACGAGTAGGAGTTAAGCTTGGGGATGTTGATACGTTGCAAATGTATCTATAATTTTTGATGTTCCATGCTTGGTTTTTATCTACTTTCTTATGTTTTATCCACACTTTGGAGTATTTTTATACACTTTCTGGGACTAACCTATTAACAAGATGCCACGGTGCCAGTTGCTTGTTTTCTGCTGTTTTTGGTTCCAGAAAAGTCAAAAAAATGAATATTCTCAGAATTGGACCGGATAAAAGCCAAAGTCGATATTTTACCAGAAGACTCACGAAGCTAGAAGACGAGACGGAGAGGGGCCAGGGGCTGGTCACACCATAGGGTGGCGCGGGTCCCGCTGGGCGCACCACCAGGTGGTGTGGGCCCCTCCGGCCTGCACCGACCTTGCCCTTTCGCCTATAAGAAGCCCCTGATGCAAAAACCCTAAATCCAAAAGCCTCCAGCCACAAAAAGTTCCGCAATGCCGCCGCCACCGAAGGGGATATTCGGGGGACAGAAAGTCTCTATTCCGGCACCCTACCAGGATGGGGAAGTGCCCCCAGAGCCATCTCCACTGATCTCCACCACCATCTCCATCGCCGTTGTCAATTCCCATGATGAGGAGGGAGTAGTTCTCTCTCGCGGCTAAGGGCTCTACCGGTAGCTATGTGTTCATCTCTCTCTATGCATGATCATATTGTGATCATGAGCTTTGTAATCAAGTAGATCTACCTTGCTACTCAAGTGCTTTAATAGATCTCTGCTCTCCCCATGTGTGTGAAAGTGACCGCGTGCACACCATGGTGGCACTTAGGCTAGAGATTACAAATACTTGAGTTATATTTGGAGTTGGATGTTTCTATGAAATGGTGGTGTTTGTTGGAACCATCTAGTGCTCAAGGTGACAATGTGGGGTTATCTAGATGGGAAAAGAGAACTTTGAGGAGTGATGTTATATCCCTACCATGGATTAGAGTGTCCAACCGGAGAGTAGTTCAGAGTAGTATCATGAAGAGAGGATATTTATATGAGAGTGTTCACTCGCAAAAGTATGATCCCTAGGCCTTGTTTCTAAGCATTGAAACACCGTTTGCAACTAGATCTGTTACATGTTTGCTTGCTTCCATCTTTATTTCAGATTGCCTTTAGTCTCTTCCTACCCGTCAACCATGCGCCATCAAAGCTATTTTCTGGCACCGTTACCACTTATAATTATCCATACCACTTGTATTTCACTATCTCTTCGCCGAACTAGTGCACCTATACACCTGACAAGTGTATTGGGTGTGTTGGGGACACAAGAGACTTCTGGTATCTTGATTGCAGGGTTGCTTGAGAGGGATACCTTTGACCACTTCCTCCCTAAGTTCGATAAACCTTGGGTAATCCACTTAAGGGAAAACTTGTTGTTGTTCTACAAACCTCTGCACTTGGAGGCCCAACAACTGTCTACAAGAATAGAAGTGCGTAGACATCAGAACCCAAAAAGGCTAAAAGTGTATTTGTAAAACAATGTGGAGTTATGGTTAGGGATCGGATCTCGGTCACCGTTCGAGAGTGGAATAAGACCAAATGGGCGGAAGAAGGTGAGTATGCCACTGACAGGTACAAAGAGGGTCTTTGGAATGACCTCATGGCACATTTCACGCTTCCAGAATATGAGGATGATGCCGACACAGCTGCATTGAGGAAGAAAGTCAAGTAGTGGACTCTTACGAAGAAGGCCGAACTATTCAAGAACTGGAAGAAAGCATTATGGCAAAAGTATCACAAGAAGAAGACTCCTCCTAAATTCGAAGGCTATCTAACAAAGCAGCAGGCTAACTGTGATACATTTGTGAAGTACAAGGAGTCAGAACCTGCTAAGGAAAATTCGGAAAAAAACAAGAAAAATGCCGTGAAGAAGAAATATCACCATCACCTAGGGTTAGGGGCTACGGGAGTGCCATGTCAAAGTGGGATGCTAAAGAGAGTGAGATATTTGCTAAAGGGATCACTCCAGAACCAATACATGAAGAATGGGATTTGAGGGCAAAAAATTGGTTCCTTGGGCATGGGGGTGAGTATGATGATAATACAGGGGACCTTCTTTGTAGTGACGGGATTAGGATACCCCAGGAGACATGGCAGAGAGTGGTGAAGGAAATTAAAGAGGGGACAAGAAAGTTCCATCTCGATAGAGAGAAAGACTTGCTGACAAAGGTCCTCGGGAATGACAAACGCGGAGGACAAGTACGAGGCCTTGGCCCTAGTTATACATGGGAGATGGGGTTTCCCAAAGACAGAGATACTTATAGGAGTCGAGAGAGAGCAAAGAGGTGACAGCAGGAGGAGGAGGGAGATAGGTTTAACGAGTTGCTAGGAAGACTTGATAAGCATCAGCAACAGATTGACAAACTTTGAGGAGTAGCGCGCCTGCAAGATCCCGCACTCAATATTACCACCGTCTCATCTTAGTGGAGAAGCAGCATGGTTGAATCGGAGGTCCCGTATGACGATGCACAGATGGTAGATGGCGGTCCCAGCTACCCCGTGGATGGATTCAACGAGCAGACATCTTGTGAGCTCCATAAGAAGGTGAAGAACCTATCCATCAAGGTGGCGGTTGGATGTGCTTTACCTTGTCCACCAGACGCACACTGGCATGGCCGTGAGATTCTAGCTGGCTATGCTAAAGTCGGGGTGGATGAAATCGCAACAGGGTGGGACTCAATGGAGCTTGACATACCTAGACCTAAAGGTGAGAGGACACTTGGAGAAGTATTGGGTGGTATCATTCTATGGGACAAGAAAACAATCAAGCTTCTAGGCTCAGAGCCAAGGCCAACATCGCCTCCGAGTCATCGCATGTCACCTTCACCTCCATCGCCTCAAAGAAGCCCACCCCATGACTACGACCACCACAACACGAGTCCATCTCGATCTCCACCGTAGGGTCAGTCGTCTTTGCTATCTGCTAAGGACAATAAGCGGACAATGAGTACTAAACCACGCAGCAGCCCAAAAGGACAAATGTCGCCCCTCCCAAGAGTACCTCATAAAAATATTCCCATCAGACCTTACGATCATACTGAAGAGGAAAACGCAGCGATCGCACAGGCCAAATGTGTTGCGTAGCTTCAAAAGAAGAAACCTAATCCCGCCCCAGTATACAATGAGAAGCAAAAAGCATATGCACTTGGTTTCCTAAACACAAAACCGCAATATGACTTGCACCATAAGCCAGATGACTATCTATACACACTTCAAAAGGAAGTGAAGAAGAGCAAATCAAGTAAAGTGCAAGTGGGAGCAAATCATCAAGTCAAAGTGCAACCAGGAAAAGAATGGACGTCCCGCAGCTCAAGAAACAGGCCAAAAAATCGATCCCACCCCTCAAGGTGGTATCCTATGACATTACCCAGCATGATATGGAAGAAGTTGCGAAGCTTGCGGCCACTATGAATGTGACAGTTGAGGAATTGCTAGGTTCCCAAGACGACAAGTTACCCAAGGCTCATGTAGCCCCTACATATGTCCCAAAGATGCCTCTGGTCAGCGATGAGAAGTTCCAACAACTGCCAACACAAATGCGGAGTTTACATAAATGGTACTTGAAAGCCGTAAAGGAGGACAAAATAATGATCGTGGCGGAAGTCCCACATGACTACTACTTCCGAGCCGACGAGGTCCATGTTGAGTTTCCAGAACTCTTCCAGTTATACAATTTCGACGCCCTGGACAAAAGTCTCATGAGTTGCTATTGTCTATAAGTTGTTGAATTCATTGTCTACATATAAGTTGTTCAGTTCATTGCATGTAATTATCCTCATTATATCCTTTTGTACTCTATTATTATGCAGAATGAAGATCCAGGAATGTAAAAGAAGGTCACTCTTTATTGTTGGGTTCATTGACCCAGATAAAATACATGTAAAGTCGCTAATGGATAAACCCGAGGAGACGGAGGTGATACGTTGCTAACGTATCCATAACGTATCCATAAGATGCCTCCGATACATAAACCCTAAGTACCCGATCAAAATTCCACGAAAGAATCTGTAGCCGTCGTCATCTCCATCCCTAGATCGGGAGGGATCTAAAGCTCTTCCCGGCACCCTCCCGGAGAGGGGAATTCGCCCTGGAGGCCTTCTTCGTCATCATGTAAGCCTTCGGTGTGATGCGTGAGTAGTTCATCTCTGTACTACGGGTCCATGTAATATCTAGATGGCTGGTTCTCCTCCTTTGTGCTATCATGTTTAGATCTTGTGAGCTCCGTTCATGATCAAGATCATCTATTTGTAATTCCTACATGTTGTGTTTGCGGGGATCCAATGGATATTGATATGCTATTTCAGATTTATTATTGGTTCTATCATGTCTTTGTTATTTGTGATCTTGCATGCTTTCCGTTGCTAGTAGCTATCTTGGCCAAGTAGATGCTAGCAACTCCAAGAGTTAGTATGTATGCTCGATAGTGGGTTCATGCCTCTAGTAATCTGGGAAGTGACAGAAATCTCTAAGGTACTAGATATGTTGTTGCTACTAGGGAGAAAACAACAATCCTTTGTTCATAGAACAATCATATTGTTTACTTTACACGCAATTCGTAATGCAATTATCTGTTTCTTGCAACTTAATACTAGAGGGGGTTTGGATGATAACCTGAAGGTGGATTATTAGTCATAGATGCAGTTGGATGGCGGTCTATGTATAATGTTGTAATGCCCAATCAAGTCTCAAAGGAGTCAAGATGATTAGTATATGCATATTGCTTTCTCGATGTTTGTCAATTGCCCCGCTGTAATTTGTTCACCCAACATGTCATCTATCTTAAGGAGAGCCACCACTAGTGAACTATGGACCCCCGGTCCTTACTATCAATCTACAATGAACTGTTTATTGCTTTGTGTTTACTTTCTGCAAACTATTACTTTCTTGCACTCGATACGTTTAATCCTTTGTTTTCAGCAAAACCGGTGAGATTGACAACCTCATCGCAAGTTGGGGGCAAAGTTCTGTGGTTATGTTGTGCAGGTCTCCACGTTGCTGCTGACGCCGGTAGTGCGCCCTGCCAAAGTCCAGCTAGCAACACCGTTGGGGTGTTTCCTTGCTCCTACGGGATTGATAACCTTGGTTTCATAACTAAGGGAAAACTTGCTACTATGCTCATCATACATTCCTCTTGGGGTTCCCCAACGAGCTCGATATATTTTGGGCCATCAAGCATATTTCCTGGCGCCGTTGCCGGGAAGTCAAGGACATCTTCACAAGGGGAGTCCCTCATAACCAATCTCTTTACTTTGTTATTATTGTTTTGTTTAGTTTAATTTTGCTTTGTTTGCTTGTTTCTTTATCAAAAACACAAAAAATAGTTTTACAAGTTTGCTTTCTTTATTAAAAACACACAAAAAATGACTACTCTTGAAAATACTAAGTTGCGTGACTTCACTAGCACCAACAACAATGATTTCATGAGCACGCCTATTGCTCCACCTGTTCCTGAAGCTACTTTCTTTGAAATAAAACCTGCTTTACTCAATCTTGTTATGCGAGAACAATTTTCTGGTATTGGTAATGAAGATGCTGCTGCCCATCTAAATAACGTTGTTGAACTTTGTGAGATGCAAAAGCATAGGGATATAGATGGAGATATCATTAAGCTTAAATTGTTTCCTTTCTCTTTGAGAGGAAAATCTAAAGAATGGTTGAATTCCTTAACTAGGAATAGTATTGATTGTTGGACTAAATGCAATGATGCTTTCATTGGAAAATACTATCCTCCTACTAAGATTATATCTATGAGAAGTGAAATAATGAAGTTTAAACAATCTGATAATGAACATGTTGCTCAAGCGTGGGAAAGAATGAAATCTTTGGTAAAGAATTGTCCCACTCATGGACTGACTGCTTGGATGATTATCCAAACTTTTTATGCAGGATTGAACTATTCTTCAAGAAATCTATTTGATTTTGCTGCTGGAGGTACCTTTATGACCATTACTTTGGGTGCTGCAACAAAACTTCTGGATAATATGATGGCTAACTATTCTGAATGGCATACTGAAAGAGCTCCACAAGGTAAGAAGGTAAATTCTGGTGAGGAAACCTCCTCCTTGAGTGCTATGATTAATGTTATTATGTCTATGCTTATTAATGGGAAAGCCCATGTTGATCCAAATAATATTCCCTTAGCCTCTTTGGTTGCTCAAGGAGAGCACGTTGATGTGAACTTTATAAGAAATAACAATTTTAGCAACAATGCCTATAGGAATAATTTTGGTAACAACAATTATAAGCCTTATCCTCCCAATAATGGTAATTCTTATGGAAATTCCTACAACAATAATAGGAGTGCACCCTCTGAACTTGAAGTTATGCTTAAAGATTTTATTAGTAAACAAACTACTTTCAATAAAACTATTGAGGAGAAACTCTCTAATGCTAAAAGAAATATAACATCATTGGCTGAATCTCAATCTTCTTTGAATAAAATGGCTGCTAAACCTGAAACTATTGATAATCCCTTTGCAGCTACTCATGCCATACAAGTTAGAATTGATGAAAATGTTAGACTATTAGCTGAATTGCATGCTAAGTGGGAAAGAGAAGATGAAATTGCTAGAAACATTAGTGTTTCTACTATCACTACCACTAGTGTTGAGGCTAGTAATAGCTCTACTGCTTTAGATGATAATTATGATTTTGATCTTGATGGTTGCAACATCTCTGAAGTTATTAAGTTCCTACAAAAGCTTGCTAAAAGACCTAATGCTAGTGTTATGAATATGGCCTTTACAAAACACATTACTGATGCTCTCATAAAGATTAAAGAAAAAAGATGAAACATAAAGCTTTTATTCCTATAAAACAAGAAGATGGTTGGGAACCCATCATTAATATGAAAGTGAATGATTTTGATTTCAAAGCTTTATGTGATCTTGATAGTAGTGTTTCTATTATGCCTAGAAGGATTTATGATATGCTTGATTTGCCACCATTAGAAGATTGTTATTTGAATGTCCCACTTGATGATAATGCTAAAAAGAAACTCATGGGGAGTATTAATGATGTTTTTATTATGGTTAACAATGCCTATGTCCATGTTGATTTCTATGTTTTGGATGTTGAATGCAATGCTTCTTGTCCTATTACTTTGGGAAGACCTTTTCTTAGAACTGTTGGTGCCATTATTGATATGAAAGAAGGCACCATTAAATATCAACTCCCAATCAATAAAGGTATAGAACACTTCCCTAAGAAGAGAGAGAAGATTTCTTTTGCCTCTCCTATGAAAACAATATTTGCTCTTAATGCTTCTTCATTTGAGAACACTTGATTCTTTTTCTTGCTTCTTATGCCTAACTTAAAGGCGTTAAAGAAAAGTACTTATTGGGAGATAAGCCAAAAGTTTTAGATGAGTCTTGAAAGTTATTACTTCTGTAATAACCGCTACTTATCCTTTTTATTTGCTTTTTGTGCCAAGAGTAACCTCTAATGAGAGAGAAGTAATGCTTGGGAAAGTTGTTGTCCCGAAACAGATTTTTGTGCTTCACTGTAAAAATTCGCGTAAAATCTCTATATGTCATTTTGACGCGTGCATTTTTGTTCTTTTGCCTAAGGTTTTTATCTAACTTTCGTTAGTTCAACACTTTTTTATTTGAGCAACAGAAGGTGTTAGAAAAAATTGGTTTTTACGTGCTGGTCTGTTTTGACAGTTTTCTGCCATTATTTGCATTTGCTTCTTGTTGGTTCCTTTTTGGGTTCTCTTGGGGGAATTGAGCTTTTTGAGGGAAGTGCTACAGTAGATTGTGTTTTAATGGAAGTTTTATTGGTGTTGAAACTGAACCCAAAGACTTATTATCTTGAGTGCACTAATGTTGCTAATAAAGATTGTGTGAAGTTTTGTATGAAGGAAAATTTTCAGGTGTATGGAGAGAATGATATAATGAGATGAAAAATGGACTAAAGCTAAAGCTTGGGGATGACACGCGTGTCACCCCAAGAAATATCCAAGAAGTACGAGCGTCAAAGCTTGGGGATGCCTTGGGCATCCCCTTCTTCATCAATAAAAATCCCAGGTTTCTTCCAAACACTTCATTTTTATTGTTTCATGCACAGTTGTGTTGTTCTTGGAACATATTCATTTTTGTTTTTGGTTTATCGTTTTCTTGGTTTTCTTAGTTTGCTTGAATAAATTGGTTGGACCCCCTCTTTCATACATTGGTTTTCAAATATTTTGGTTTGGATTGGAAAGAGTAGGAAAGTTCATGCTTAAGTGGTAAAAGAGAGCTTGTTTTTGATTGTGGCCTATGCTTTGTCATACCATGCATGATATTTTTTTGGCTTTATGGTTAGTTATCTTTGTTGTAGCATGAAATGTTATAAACAATTGAGATTGCTTAATGTGCCTTTGAAGAATCATGCGTTGTTTTAGCATATTAAAGCATAGTATTGTGGTATTCTCCTTTGATGTTTTATTTGGGTTGACTTGGCACATGCTCACACCATGTTATGACTATCCCAAGTCACCATAGCCTTTATGATCCTTTAGTTTTCAACTTGTAATATCACTTTATGCTTTCATTAATGATGTTTTGTCGCTTGGCATGATTATGGGCATTATTGCTCTCTTAGTTGGTCGCTCATAGTATTTTGCTAGCCTCCGTAACCAAGTATGAGTTCCACTCATGCATCCAACTCCTAAAACCAAGTTATTCCAAAGAGTCCACCATACCTACCTATTAGCAATTGCTATTCCAAGTATATTCATGTTTTTATCTACCTTCCGAATTAAACTTGTTATGAGAAAACTAGTGATTAAAGCTCTCACGAACTTGATGGCACACTTTACTTTTCTTGCCCTTAATAAACTTGAACCATTATGTCGTCTATGTTGTATATGCTTGCACTTATGTGTTGGGGAGTAGCAGAACCATGCTGTCATGGGGAACGCTTTCAACATTGCACTTGTACTTTGTACCTAGTTGATATCATGCTCTTTTGTCTATGGATGTCGTCGGCGTGAAATGAAAGGGGAGCTTGTAAGTCCATGGAGTTTTGTATGTGTGTTAGAGAAACGCCTGGGCCGCTGGTCTAATCCATGTTGTCATGGTGGAAACCTGCAGCGTAACCATAATGAGCTGTCTATGAAACATTCTTCTTATAAAAAGAGTCAGATATTGAGAAAAAAGAAAAAAAGAAAAAAAGAGATATGAGAAAAGAGGAAAGAGAGAAAAAAGCACCATTTTCCCATGGTAAATAAGAAGATTGCTGAGATGCTCGTTGTCTGCTTGCCTTGTCATTTTGATATGGGTATTCTTCCGTATCATCGGGCAAGGGCTACCCCGTTGGCGGTTCTCTATGATACACATGTACTTACTATGACAAGAACTTACTGGTAACTAAACTTGAGTAGCATGAGGAGCAACCCTCATATTCAAGGGACATGAGATTTCCAACTTATACTTTGTCAAGCATATACACCATAGTTTGTTCACTTTAACCTTAATCACTTCAAGATGCTTATGATAGGGGCAATGAGAGCTGAAAGATAATAAGTACCATAATTTTTGGAAGCTCTTTATGAGACTTGAATCCCTACTTCCTTCTATGAAGGCCTTTCTTTTACTTTTATGTTGAGTCTCCACCTTCTATCTTTATGCACCTACTTTGAGAGCATAGTGGTCATTCTTAGTTCTATGTGCATTGTCCCAAGACTTGTTGATTGATGCATAACTTTGATATTGCTTGTTTTAAACTATTTGTATCTAGTCACTCTTATGAACTTTGAAGGTGTCCTATGCATTTATGTTTTCTACTCTATGAGGGACAAGCTGAATGCCACTTTGCTATGTTTTCTTTATGTGAAACAAATCAACGTCTTGCAAAGCATTGTTATTCATGAATCTTTTGTTTGTGCCTTTACATGTTGCAACATAGTTGCTTTGTTTTATTGCTAGAACTTTATCTTTCATGTTATGATTGAAGTAGTTTGATCACAGCTATCATTGTTTTACAAATACTTTGATCAAGTTTATGATGGTGCATGTCACCTCAAAAATTATTCTTTCTTTTTATCACTTACCTACTCTAGGACGAGAAGGAGTTAAGCTTGGGGATGTTGATGCGTTGCTAACGTATCCATAATTTTTGATGTTCCATGCTTGGTTTTATCTACTTTCTTATGTTTTGTCCACACTTTGGAGTACTTTCTATACACTTTCTTGGACTAACCTATTAACAAGAGCCAGAGTGCCAGCTGCCTGCTTTTTGCTGTTTTTGGTTCCAGGAAAGTCAGAAAATGAATATTCTCGGAATTGGACGGGACAAAAGCTAAAGTCAGTTTTTCATCGAGGGACACCCGGAGCCAGAATATGAGACGGAGAGGGGCTAGGGGGCCGCCACACCACCTGGCCGCGCGGCCCATCCTGGCCCACGCTAGGGGGTGGTCTGGCCGCCCTAGGCACCCCCTCGGCCTCCCCTTCCGACTATAAGATGACTCCGATACAGAAACCCTAAGTACCCAATCAAAATTCCATGAAAGAGTCTGTAGACGCTGTCATCTCCATTCCTAGATCGGGAGGGATCTGAAGCTCTTCCCGGCACCCTGTCGGGGAGGGGAATTCACCCTGGAGGCCTTCTTCATCATCATGCAAGGCTCCGGTGTGATGCGTGAGTAGTTCATCTCTGGACTACGGGTCCATGTAGTAGCTAGATGGCTGGTTCTCCTCCTTTGTGCTATCATGTTTAGATCTTGTGAGCTCCGTTCATGATCAAGATCATCTATTTGTAATTCCTACATGTTGTGTTTGCGGGGATCCGATGGATTTTGAGATGCTATTTCAGATTGATTATTGATTCTATCATGTCTTTGTTATTTGTGATCTTGCATGCTTTCCGTTGTTAGTAGCTATCTTGGCCAAGTAGATGCTAGCAACTCCAAGAGTTAGTATTTATGCTCGATAGTGGGTTCATGCCTCTAGTTATCTGGGGAAGTGACAGAAATCTCTAAGGTACTAGATGTGTTGTTGCTACTAGGGAGAAAACAACAATCCTTTGTTCAAAGAACAATCGTATTGTTTACTTTACACGCAATTCGTAATGCAATTATCTGTTGCTTGCAACTTAATACTAGAGGGGGTTTGGATGATAACCTGAAGGTGGATTATTAGTCATAGATGCAGTTGGATGGCGGTCTATGTATAATGTTGTAATGCCCAATCAAGTCTCAAAGGAGTCAAGATGATTAGTATATGCATATTGCTTTCTCGATGTTTGTCAATTGCCCCGCTGTAATTTGTTCACCCAACATGTCATCTATCTTAAGGAGAGCCACCACTAGTGAACTATGGACCCCCGGTCCTTACTATGAATCTACAATGAACTGTTTATTGCTTTGTGTTTACTTTCTGCAAACTATTACTTTCTTGCACTCGATACGTTTAATCCTTTGTTTTCAGCAAAACCGGTGAGATTGACAACCTCATCGCAAGTTGGGGCAAAGTTTTGTGGTTGTGTTGTGCAGGTCTCCACGTTGCTGCTGACGCCGGTAGTGCGCCCTGCCAAAGTCCAGCTAGCAACACCTTTAGGGTGTTTCCTTGCTCCTACTGGATTGATAACCTTGGTTTCATAACTAAGGGAAAACTTGCTACTATGCTCATCATACATTCCTCTTGGGGTTCCCCAACGAGCTCGATATATTTTGGGCCATCAGGAGGAAAACCTTCTATGGTTTCTAACGGAGCAATTTTTTGTGACCACATAATGTTTCCTTACAATTTCAAGTGAGGGTCTTACTCTGTTATACACATTCACTTTTACTTACTCGATGTTAAGTGTAATTGATGAGTTACTGATGTATATATAAACGTGTGCAGTTTCCACTGGATTCTGCTAAACATTCAACTTGATAAGGTAAGACTTGAAGTCATGGGCCCATTAAAGAGACCCCTGGAACAGTTTAGGGACATGTAGGACATGCTCCAGAGATAATTTTTGCGCTACATCGGTTTCTTTCGTTGATTTCCTGAGATATCATGTAATAAATAACTCATTCATTTTGTTTACCGGGCGAGATTTGGAACCAGTTCAAGAGTGGGGTTACGGGTGAGTTTAGTGAGAAGTTGACGTTTAAGCCGGTCTCGATAAGTAGTACGCACATATCTTCTAGTTTCAATATAATTATGATGCTAGATTATTATTTTGAGTGAATTCTATTCTCGTAAAGTGCGTGAGGCAGCCAGCGAGGAAAAATATATGTGGATTCTACGTTTGTGAGTTCATTCGCACGTTTAGCACTGAGCACACAGATTATAGAGTCGACGTAAGCAATACATTCATTATTTTATTATCGTCACTTTTTGTTATCATGATTGATACTCATATTGATCTTATTTTCTTATATAGTTCGAGAGAATGCAGGATCAGCTCCTACCAGAGCAACACATACTAGGAATTGCTGAAGAACTGGTAGGATTCTTGATGAATGAGATAATAGATAACGCCAAAGAATTTAGTGTGCATATGCGCTACCGATGATCACCGGCCGTGTAATTGAATAGACAGGCTCTAGTCCCGGTAATTGTGATCTCCATGTAACTATCATGTATATATTTATATGCTCGATCTTAAGACAAGTTATCTTATATATGCACGAAGATATGTGGTAGCATAGAAAACTATTTTGAAATGAAAAATAAATAAATAAAAGGATACAAAATGAATTCTCTACCATGGTAGAGAAAGTGCCTAAAATACTGCCGCACCAGAGAACCATTTGTCCTGTTTTGTAATAGGAACCGAGACTAACGGGAGGGGGCACCCCACGCGCGGAGAGGTGGCCATGTGGACGCCCATTGATCCCGGTTGGTAACCGTGCCGGGACTAGTGAGTGGGCCTTTAGTCCCGCATCTCCAGTCCCGGTTCCAGAACCGGGACTAAATCTCCTTACGGGCCGGAACTAAAGGCCGTTCTCCACTAGTCAGGTCTTCATCCTCTATGCACCTACACAGAAACATGAAACACTGCAATTTCTACTCCGGAAAAGTTCTACCACCCACTTTGGTCCTAGCTTTTTTTTTCCAAAGTGGAGGATGAGACGGCCTACGCATCAAAAGCGATGCATACGGCCCCCTTTTTAGATGAAAAGCATTGTTGTCCGGCTTTATAAATAAATCCCGGCCAAAGCGTACATGATAAGAGTTTACGAGTCAACAAAGGTAGAACATGAAAGACATGTAACACAAGAGTTCAGACACCACACGTAACACAAGAGTTCGACACCAGGCCATCCATAACCAACACCATCGCCACCCTGCGATGAAAGTGAAACATGATGACCACGATGGATTCCTCCTAGTCCACCGCCCGTCGAAGCTCCCTCGCCTTGGCTTTGATCACACTAATCAGCGATGCAGTCGCTTCCTTCTCTAGCGGCCTGCTGAGGGGAGTCCAAAGCGAATGTTGTCAAACACGGAATGAACCCTGTCTGCAACTGGTACGAATACATACAATAGAGAGGCAAACTCGACAGGTAGGCTTGATGAGAATACTCCGTCCCCCGACGAGTGCTGATCTTTCCAAGGATCAAGTCGATTAGTAACCCTAGACATAACTGGTTCGAACGCTTCCATAGTGAGTCGTTGCGCATGCACCGACAGGACCAGATAAGTCATTGGCAGAGATCCAAGTGCAATTCAGCATATGGGCCGTTTTGTACTGATCTTCTTCATTACAACCCAACACAAAAGCCTCGGACTTGGAAAAGTTAACCTTCAAACCTGATATCGATTCGAAAGCATAACAATAGGAGTTTCAGGTTAAGCATTTCCCACAGATCATCACGAATTATAATTAGTCATCCGCAAAATGTAGATGGGTCACCTACCTCCACAAGGTGGGTTGTAACCCCATGGATATGGCTGGCATCCCGTGCCCCATATAGCATGGCTGCAAATGCCTCCACAACATAGTTAAACAATAGTGGAGACAACGGATCATCTTGATGAACATCCCTGGCATTTCGGAAGAAAGGGCCCTATTCCTCGTTAATATTGATTGATGTCTGTCCTCCGCTAACCATCTGCATAACCCAACTCGCCCAAAGGGGATGGGAGCCCTTTTTTCCGAAGTACTTCCTCCAAGAAGTCCCGGTTAACTCTATCGTATGCCTTTTCAAAGTCAGTTTTGAGAATAATCATCTTCTCCTTGGACATCGCTTCATCCAAAATCTCGTGCAAAACTGCGATACCATCCAAGATTCTCCTGCCCTTGATGAATGTTGATTGATTGGGGTTAATCGACCTTTAAGCCATAGGGGAGAGGCAAAGGGCGAGAGTTTTCGCAAGGAACTTGAATACCACGTTAATCAGAGCGATAGGTCGGTACTGGGAGATCATGTCCGCTCCCTAGACATTAGGCAGCAGAGAGAGGACTCCAAAGTTGAGGCGGTTAATCGCGATAAAACCCCGGGCGAAAGAGTCAAGAAGCAGAAACACTTGATGCTTAAGCATACGACCTACTTTATTAGTTTTATTCAACAAAGGACTGGCAAAGAACATACATCAAAAACCCAAAGCCACCACACAACATCTATAAACCCGACAGTGGGTGAAGACCATATCGGCAGGGTCTTATGCCCTGAAAATGCGAAATCTATCCATAACCTAGGAAACGGGAATATCGCATACCCTGAGACACCCTATAGACAGAACGGGAGTGCTCATCCGGTCTAATAGACTCTTAGCGAGCACCTTATGCACACGCTGCAGAAGCCGTCAGCGTCATCGATACCGCTGAGCCCACATCAATGCAATATCTATAGCCCTCACTAGGCCTACCATCGATGCCACCACTACGCCATACAGTGCCTCCACCCTACGTGAGTCCATCCAATCACGTCCAACACCGAGACCCCACTACATCATATCGTCGGGACTCTCTGTCATCTACGAGGAAGATGTACATCACTCCACCTTCTTGCCTCCACCATCCAGCAGATGCTCCAAAAAGGATGCCCCCAAGAGGGAGAGCGACACCCAAAGCGCCGCCATCATCCGATCCGGAATCTCCAAGTCTAGGTTTTCCCTCAGAGCATCACGAGTAAGTAGACGGTATCCGCGTTAGCGATGCCTTCAACAAGGTAACGGTGCGAAGACGACACCATTGCCCACCATGACCGGAGTCATAGCACGGTTTTCAATGGCAGCCGCACCTTTCCAACTTGCCGACGATACTGAATGTGGCATCAAGGATCCGCCACAGCCAACTGGCCGACTAATTCCAGTGGAGGAGGGAGCCGCCGCCACCATGCCCGAGCTAGAGCCCTCATCTTCCTCGTGCTGCGAAATTGGCCCAGGAGGACCACCGCTTGCCATGTCCATGGCTGACGAAGTGTAGCCACTATAGAGGAGGAAGTCCATCCGAGCTCAGCTGGGCCTAGATCGGAGCCCTCCTGTAGTGGCCATGACCACCCGCGCCAACCGCTGCCACCAACCACCGAAGCTTTGTCTGACTGCCGTCACCCCGCAGTACCGCTGGTGGATGGGCAAAGCACTACCTAGAAAAATGCCTATAGAAAAAAGGCACTGCCGGCGCGTAAATTAACTACCGCCAGCGCTAATGCCTACCGCGCGCTGGTGCTACCGGTGTACCGCCGGCGGACGCAACACGACGCGCTCCGGCGCTAAGACGCGAACCCCCAGCTCCCCCGCCCGCATATACCCCCGGCGCACGGGACCCGCGCTCGCCGGCACAAACCTTTCTACCGTTGGCGCGTTCCTACTCGCGCGTGCTGGTGATAACACCAGCCGGTCCCACCCCCATCTACCCCGCGCTAACTCCCTCGTGTCGTCTCTCGTCGTCGCGAAGACGCCATACTGCATCGTGCAGACCCCACATCCCTTTAGTCGTCTCTCCTCTCCAAGTGCCACCTCCCTCCTCTCTCAATCCCCTCCCCCCTCCTTCACCCGACGCCTCCTCTCCTCCGGGCTCCGGCCACCCTCAACCCACAGCCATCCCCTTTCTCACGTGACCCCATCTCTTCCTAACTCCTCCCCTTTCTCTTCAGCCCGACGCCCTCTAGATCCAGATCGAGCCGGTGGCCCAGGACCTCTACGTGTACCGGCCACCGCTGTTCTGACGACCACCGCTCCTCCTCCGCCCACCATCCCTCTGCCGCCCACGAGCACCTTGGCCAGCTCCACCTCCACCCCTGCCTCCAGCCCTCCCTCCGCTCCCTCTCGCGCCCCCACCCCCCCACCCCCCACATCCGCCTCCGTCTCCGCATTCCCCGCCCCCAACTCCCTCACCTCCCCGTCGCCCTCCTCAACTTCAACGACGGTAAAACCAGCAATAACAGCGGCGGCTCTGACGGTGGCGGCGGGGATGGCAAAGCAGAGGACGCCGGCGGCACCTCGGATGCCAACCGCGGGGAGCGCCTCGGACACCAACCGTGGGGAGCGCCTCCTCGAGGTCGACCTCTTCCTCATCAAGCTCGCCATGGAATGCGTCGTCGGTGTCATGTCTAAGGTATGCTGGCTTGCCAAGTGTTCAGATTCCATGTTGTTAGAAACATGAGTTTGATCAGTTCTTTTGCTATGCAATAATTCACAACTACATGCATTCCCATATAATTCACAAGTACATGCATTGCCATATAAAATGCCATCTGGTAGGTTTTCTCATAGATTTATCCTTTTTTCTGTTACTATGCCTAGCTTATCTTGTGCCCATAGATGCAATCTGGTAGGTTTGCTCATCGATTCCAAATACGCTATTTGATTGGTTGTAAATGTTTCAATGTTAGAAGTTTGCTTGTATGTTCGTAGTACCTTCACACTTGGACCATAGAATGATTATGAAATGCCCTAATTTCATATCTACACAAATAGACTGTCTTCACTCCAAACTTGTAAATTGCTAGCTTATTATGCTACATAGACAGATTTGTCATTCTAGTTAAGTATCTAGACACTTCTTCATTTTGTCAAATGATTCAGAAAAAGATGTAAGCTTTCAAACTACCATTGACAACATTATAGATGTAGCTGCATGTAGTACTCTCTGTGTTTATTATATGTTGATAGTTGTATCATTTTCAATCATAGGTTGAGATGTTGTGAAATTTGGGCAAAATAAACTGTCGGTCGTCTGTACTGTTGGATTCAGCCATATATGTTCATCGCAAATACATTGTCAATTGTGCTTTTCTTGTAATATACTATAAGGAACAAGCACTGCTTACTTCCTTCTTTTTCTATGTTCACTTGTTCTATTCATAAGAGTAGCGTCGATTACTTGTTCGGTTCCTAAGGACGATCTACATTTTGTAGTTGCTGCTTAGAGTTGATGGCATTTATCTGATTTTGACACTCAGTTTTTTTCGATATACTACTGAATCTATACTTCTAGAGCATATGTAGTTGGTGGAGGTCTTTTGATCTTGTGGTGGTTTTGGGAGTGTGTAGATATACTAGTGAATCCTTCTGCTTGCTTCTTGGGTGAATTGCACAGTGTATCTTTGCAAGTACTCCCTCCGTTGCTAAAAAGTCTTATATTATGGAACGGAGGTAGTACTAGAGATTAATTTTTCTATCTTTCTATTTCTGAGAGATGCTATGATGGCTTCGTGTGAGTCTCCGACAAGATGACTAGGACGTGAGCCACGGCCAACCACCAGACGCAAGCATGAGCTGCCGGAGCTGCTGGCGAGGCCACAAGACGCAAGCATGAGCTACCGGATATGCAGGCGAGCCTATTGGTTCGAGCCATGGCTGACCACCAGACACAAGCAAAGCAAGAGCTATGCGCCGGAGCTGCCGGCGAGGCCACCATGACGCAAGCCACCGCTGACCATGAGACGCAAGCACGAGCTGCGGGAGGGAGTATATAAGATAGTGTATGTAGTGAAAATTGTTGATCAAATTATCTAGTGGACATGGCAGGCGTTAAACTAGTGTATATGAGCTTTTACAAAAGAAGATGTCTACGTATACAAGCTAGCTAGTTTGTGCTCTTCCGTGTTGTCCAGTTCTTTTTTTAAATGCTAAAACACATATTGCCGGCGCACCTGTCTGCTAGGCAGCAGCGTCCGTGCTACTTCTATTGCCGGCACATAGGATGGGTGCGAGACGGAGTTAACCGGTGCTACCGCCGGCGCCTAGAGTAGTGTTCGCACACGAACACGTCACCGTGTATCCTTGGTGTCGAGCGCGATGTGTGGCAGCACGCGTCGAGAGACGATCGCCGGAAGCGTGGTACGCAAGATAGTCCGGCGAACGCTTTTGAGACCTGAAACCCCGTTCGCCCGGGAGGGACCCCGTCAGGGCGGCGTGGCGGCTATGGGCTGCCCTAGGTCGGCCTGGCCGCCCCTAGAGTCTCGTGGATTTGTAGCCCTCGTATGAAGAACTGCGGAAGAACAAGAAGTAAGATAAAGGGGAGAGGGATAAAATTAAATGACCACGGAAAAGTAGTAGATTTGTTTGTTCGATTGGTATTGGTTCAATCGGCCGTCACCCCTGTGGATATAAGGAGCGGCTGAACTTTTCATGCAAAAAAGAAGGTTGGATCCACATCCAAAAGCCTAGTTGGGGTCCAACTCGAACAAGCAAATCCGAAATTTGTGTAACTGTTCGGTCAAAAACTTGTCAGCACCTTCTGCACCATTTTTGATATAGTAAACGAGCTCGAATCAAAATATCGTAAAAATCAACGTTGTGCCTCTCGAAACAACGAACAACCTTGATGTTGGCAACTTTTTTGTATGCTCTGATCACTTTTTCCTTTATTTTCGTATCAAACTCGGATTTAGACCGAAAGAATTTAACTCAATTCGGCCGTATCTTGAATATGGAGGGCATATACTTGCTCAAAAGAAGTTTACTCCAAAAGCAAAGTTGTTCATATCAAAAAAACGAAGAACTTTCATGCTTTACACTTTTTCATCCGAGTTGATTTTGACTGCTTAAATTAAGTCGTAAGCAGATTGATCGAATTAGGAGGTTTTATGGGTCGACCGAATCCATTGCTCTCGCCTAAGGTGAGACATGGTCTGTGCCTCTGTGGTTCGGCGACCCTGGCCGTGGCCGTGCTAATTCGGCCGCTAGCAGTATTTTAGCTCACTAACTTGGATTGAGATGATTAAAAAACCAAAATTGCTTGTTTTGACGAGGCGCACCGCTTTCATGTTCAACACTTTTTCATTTAAAGTCATCTTAAAGGAGTTATAGTTGAATCCTCCATATATCAGTCTCCAAGTCTGCTCTGAACACTAGCATAATCGGCTATTAAGCCTGATTATGGCTTGACTTGATATAATGCCTCTTTGATGATGATTAATAATCCTCAAGTGAACCTTTTCGAGTGTTTCTCACCATTGCCTTGATTAGCTATGAGCCCAAAACGAGTGCCAACAAGTAGGTACCCCCGGCACAAAGGGCTCACGCGCCGGCGCTATCAGCCTTTACCCCCAGCGCGTTGGCAGCGCGTCGGCGCTATGTGGTTACCACCGGCGTGAGCATCGCCGATGCGCGCCTGTGCGCCGACGGTAGCCCAATTTAGCGCGCCGACGGTAATATGTTTCCTAGTAGTGAAGAGTGGACGTCGTCGTCTCCTCAGATTAAACCACCGGCACAAGAGTACCATCGTCGCTGCCACACCACACGGGCTTTGTCCAGCGGCGCTCCCGACGACGGTGGCAGTAGGGAAGACATGTAGGAAAAGGGCTGGAGGCGGCCGGCGCGTGCAACTATCTATTTGAGTTACCACTTTGGTCATAGTTGTATACATTAAGACACTATACGGAGTACTCCCTCCGTTTCAAAATATAAGATGTTTTAGCTTTGTGAAGGGAGTGTATCTAGACTCCTTTTAGTGTCTAGGTTCACTTCAAATCTAAATCTACCTAGACACTAGAAGAGGTCTAGGTACACTTTCTTCAGAAAGCTAAAACATCTTATATTTTGAAACGGAGGGAGTACTTGCCAACTGTTTAACAGGAAAATATACATATGCCACATTTTAGCTCTGTGAATATATACAAAGTTTTGAAAACCATGAAGAGCTCAGTTCGTTTCTTCCTTTTCTTGTTCCGTGAGATGGATCATATCTATAGAATGAATTTTGCTAACGTGGCATAGAAATTAAGGAAGACAGAGAGAGCCGTTGTATGTTAAGGTGGAAACGTCTCTTTGATGCTCTCCACAGACATGCGTTAAGGCTAACTTTTGACGAAGCGGAACGAGACCCATCGTCGAAGGCTTGGGCCGAAGCGGAGCGGGATAAGTTGCATATGTAAAATATACGAATTGTTAAAGATCCAGGTTTTTACCACTATGTAAATATCTTGTAAGCCGCCGGCTGAGATAAGTTGTATGTGTGAAAATTCGCGTTGTGTAAACACTCTCCCGGTATAGTGAAAAGTTTCGCTGGACGGCGCTCGTGGTTTTGTCCTCTCTTTATTGAAGAGGTTTTCCATATTAAATCTATATCCTTTATTGCAATTTTTTTTTCGTTATTATTTGCTTGTCGCGAAAAGGAAGTCTTGAAGATCTCGAGCGGAGTGGTCCGAGGGAATACAAGAATCGGCCTCGTGAAGAATCTGATCAACAGCTAGCGAATGATTACTTGTCTGAGAATCCTCTCTACAACGACAACGATTTTGGTAGAAGATTCTGGATAAAGAAATCTATATTTTTACATATTTTCCATGCACTAGGTGAGTGGGCCACTCGACGCCAAGGCCTCTCTCCGCTGCAGAAATGTACCACAGCTATTCGCCAATTTGCATATGGTACTCTGCAGACTTGCTCGATGAGTACATTAAGATTGGTCGGAATACTTCACAATGGATTGTTTGAAGAACTTCACGGCAGGTGTGATTGCAGTGTTTGGTGCAGAGTATTTGCGAAGTCGTAGAACTGAAGATTTGGAGCGCATACTTCATGTTAATGAGAGCCGTGGGTTTCCTGTTATGTTAGATAGTCTTGTCTGTATGCATTGGCATTGAAAAAAATGTCCCATGATTTGGAGAGTTCAATTTTTTAGTGGCGACAAAGGCGTGGCAAGACTTATTCTAGAGATAGTTGCGTCCTAGGATCTTCAGATGTGTCATGGCTATTTCGGTATCCCCGGATCGAATAGTGATATCAACATGCTTAATAAATCAACTTTGTTCGTTAACTGGTTGAGAGGGCAATCTTCTAAGGTGGACTATTACGTCAACGACAAGCAATACAAGTATGGCTATTATCTAGATGACATTGCAGAGACTTACGTCCCGCGAAAGAACAAAGAGTCCGATGAGCCCTGAGTTCGTGAGGGGCTGAACACGCATTTCGGTCTGGCCGGCGACGATGCCAGCGACGATGAAGCACACACACGACAGAGAGTGCCAAATGGTTTTTTCACCTAGGTCCAGGACCCTAGTGAGGAGGTAAAGTCCTTACTCCTGCTTTGTTGTATTACCCGCGGTGCTTCGCGAGGGTACAAAGGTAGATGAGTGTGTAGGGTTTGAGATTGCTGGGATCGATCCCCTTCTAAGGTTAGGTACCTCCCCTTTTATAGGGGCGCTGGGCCTCTTCCCCCCAAATAGTGGGCGGGAAGGGTCACCACATACCGCCCGAAGGGTGCCTGGTTCACTAGTCTAGTTTGTGTGGACTAGGTCTAGGGCTGCTTGCGGTCTGTCGATCCTTCGTAAAGCTCAGGCTACTGACATCGTCTGCCGCTATGCGATGCCTCCCACGTCCTTCCTTGCACCAAAGTGGCAAGGAACGACTCTGCTGGCGCTGAGGCCACCCATATCGCTTTTACACCGAGGAGGGCAGACCGACTCCTCTTTACTGAGGTGGCCTGCACTGTCCTGGCGTCGCCCGCCAGGCTTTGTCGTCTCTTTCCCCTTTTGCTATGAGTTTACCAGCATGCCCCCGGGACGAGTTCCAAAGCATCTGAGACCCGTAGGAGACTTGGGTAGGACGGGAGTCTTACCCTCGCAAGGCAGCCGGTGTGGAGGTGACTTAGGCGAGGCTCTTGAGGGGTTGGTCTCTCGTTACTTAGATCATGAGGCGACGTGCCGTTGGGCGATGGTTCTTTAGGGCCGTCCCCGCTTAAGCGGTGGGCCCGTTGACTGTCGGGTTGTAGTATCTTGGTTAATAGAACCCTGACAGTAGCCCTCAGGTGCTTTTTGCGCACATGTCCCCTGATGGGCACGAAAGGGTAAGGGCCCCAAATGGTCGGTGGAGACCACTGCCGCCCTAGTCAACACTGAACTGTCACCACGCTTATCCTAACCATGCACTTGAAGCGGGTGCACGCCCTCCGACGTTGGATGCTGCAAGGCCAGCCCAGTCTTGGGAGTTGCTCCCCCACGATTTGACAACATGTGGGGTTGACTAGCAGTTAATGCCGTGTGCCCGAGGCATCGTGCCATCTCGTCTTGTTAAATGGTGGCACAGATAAGGTGCCTTGTCTCTGACACCACCCGCTCATATCCTTTCCTCATTTCTCCTGTACTTCCTAGGCTGAGGCCTCACCCCTCCCCATGGCGCCCGAGCGAATCTCCGATGCTGACAAGGCTCCGTCGGCGAAGCACGGACGCGGGCGGCCATGCAGGAGCAACATCAGGAGGCACGGTGACCACGACGCTGGCCAGGTTGGTGCCTCTTCTTCCGAAGTCGTGACGGTCACCGGCGGAGAGGCGTCGGTGAAGCGCGGTCCTAGCTGCCCTCATGGTAGCGATCAGGATCGTCCCGGGGGCCATGGCGGAGGGTGAGGTGGCGGCTTGGATCCGGCATCCCTCCCACCTCCACCTCCCCTGGTTATCATGATCAAGATCGAAGATGTCCCGGAGCCTAAGTGGGTCATCGACTTCGCCCTCATCCTGGGGCTTGGACTAGTTCGTGAGGGTAAAGCTTCCCCACGCTTCACCCTTGGAGTTGCGTGTGAGATTCCTGGTGGCTTGCTACTGAGGCACTGCAGAGGCGGTGACCTATTGTAGGTGAACGTCGAGACCTCGGCGCTAGGTGAGATGTATCTCACCAAGGACTGGGAGCGCTTTATCTGCCACCATAGCATCAAGCGTGGCTCCATGCAGCGGTTCCGCTACACCGGCGAGGGAGGCTTCACTGTGTCTATGTTCGATCCCCAGGTGTGTCGCATCACCTACCCACGCCTCCTTGAGAAGATCTGAGCGGGGCTCTAGACGAGGCTATCCGCGTGGCCTATGGGGCCGTAGTTATTTTGCTGGTGTAGATATGTCCTAGTGTTCTTTTAGCCGTTTGCCTTGTGGGCGCGACTTTAATGAACAACTTTCAGCTGGCCTTTCTGTTGGGGATATACTTTCCAGGTATACCTACTGTGACTCACTGACCAGGGTGGCCCACTTCGGGTTAGAGCTATGCTTCACGGGTGACCCAGTGAGGGAGAGAAGTTGGAAGCCCATTCGGCTACGGGAAGGCCTAGAAGACTTACCGACTTAGGGCTATAGGGAAACTGATACTCCAAGATGTAATATGTAACCGACTCTATATCATAGCCGGATAAGACTCTCCTGTAACCCTATGACTGGATGACTATACGAGTCGTCCTCAGGATCAGCCTTTAGGGCATCGACAATCAACCTCAACTCGCATAGGTGAAACCTCTCTTGTAATTAGTACTTTCGGCTCTGCCGTATTACTATATTGCAAGCAAGAGTAGGATCCGTCCACCGCGGGAGGATTTGAACCTGAGTAAGCTTGTGTGCTCACCGTCCCGGACCACCGTACGTTTCACACTCCACATCTTTCCACGCCTCGAGGACCTCCTCATGGCGTACTTGTCTTGAATCTGACGACAGTTGGTGCCCACCGTGGGGCAGATGACCTTTGGATCAACATTTTGGGTAGAATCTACGCAAATTGGAATCGGCGAAACAATCGCCATCAGTCGGGTCCTCTACGCCATCGACGTCCCTCTCGTCCTTCTCAACGAGAGCTAGATTCTGGCTAAGGAGACCATGACTAACTACACAATCATGTCTTTTGGCGAGATCAATGTTTACCTTGGTTTTGCTAAACCTGCCCAACCAACCCAAGTGGTGATGATAGAGGCGGAAGAAACTTTTGGATATGATTTGTCCGTGAAGGAGGCAGAGTTTCAAATCTTAGAAAATCCCAATCCCACCCAGCCCGCACCTGAAGTGGCGATCATGGAGAAGATCGCTTCTGAAGAAGATCTCCCTTAGGAGGTCAAATCTCAGGAAGATCAAAGCTGCAACAACTCGGGATCTAGATCCACCGATTCTAGAGTAAAAATTGCTTCTAAGGCACACCATGAAGCGGATGATGATGAGTGCCATAGTCAACACAGATGCAGTACTTGAGACCATATTTTTTTGAGGAAGCCACGGAAGAAGGCCTCACCTACCTCAGAACATATGGATCGCATTTTGTCGACTATGTTGGCTTTGAAACCGGCTCTACCGATGCTGGAGACGACAATGACTCGGTGCTAGACGCAATCAGAACAAACATCGACACACCGACTTCCCCGAGGGAATCCATGACATCGGCAGAATTTCGAGCGTTTGAAGCATAAATGGAAGAGGAGTTCACCTCCAAGGCCACAGAAGAAGGAGAAGGTCTAGATCCAAGTCCCTACAACAGTATGGATGAGAGATACGACGAAAACTCTCCCGACCCGAAAGATGATATGGATCTCGGAGAAAATCCCGACGTCCAGATGTTCAAAAGTGCTGATAGAAGCTTGACTCCACAGACCAAAAGTCGTCTTTGCCACGGGAACCAATAAGGCTAACAAGGCAAAGAAGAAGAAGGAAAACAAGGTTCCGTCTAAAGATCTTCCGGATAAGGAGGAAATCGTTATAGAATACGAGGAGGATTCGAACGACGCTTTGATCCTCCTGGAACCAAAAAAGTCTCCGGTGGATCGACACAGGGTTACCCTAGGTTCCCGTGAAATCCTTGGAGAAGCACTTACAACGCCGATCCCAACCGCCTCGGAACTTACACCAGATGAGTTGGAGGAAAGGGCCTTAGCCCTAGAAGCATAGCGCCACATACTCTTGGATGAGGCCACTCATATAATCAAGGAGAAGCAGCGCATCAAAGGTGTAGGACATATAACTCCATGCAGCACCAGAAGACTTGAAACAACCCTGAGCTAGCAAATAAAAATCTGGAAGTTCACAAATCCCTTTTTGAGGGGAACAACACAGACATAGTCATGGGACAGCCTCGGATCGACAACAAGGGAAACCAGGTGTATAACACGCTGATAGAAAATACTACTACGGCCAGAGAGATCCTGTGGAATAATCCAACTCCAGAGAAGGTCCAGATGAGTGTAGCACTACTCAACAAAGGCCTAGAGCAACAAAAAGCCGCCACGTCCTTCAGTGGAAAAATGGTCTCGAAATCCGATGAATGCCGCATGAACACGACTCGGCAGAATGACACAAGGCCTCGTTTAGAACCGGATCGGCGTCACCGCTCCGACACTTGGTATGATACTTACTCAAGAATCAGCTCTTTAAGACAATGACAAAGAACCGCACGCGGGTGGAGCAAAATTGCCCCAGTCGTAGAGAGAGATGACGTAGCAGCACTAGTTCCACAACAATCTCCCCGACGATAGTCTAATCACCACAGGGAAGAAGATGAAACACAACATCAGGAATAGGATCGCCAAAGAATGCCACCTTCCGGACACACAAGCCGTCCGGCTGAGCCTCGCAATAATGATAGCAATGCCGAACGAAGAAACGACGAAAACCGTGTCGGATCAAGTTGACACAGTGGTCGTCGCCACAAAGCCCTGGATGGAGGCCGGCAATCAGCCAGAAATAACCCACCGACAGAAACCTCTCTACCAAGCAGCACCCATAACGGCTCCCATGGGAGCCAAGGAGGACGCCAAGGCAGAGGCAGTGGCGGAGGAAGTAGAGACCTGGCTCCAAGGCACCGCAACCACAACAAACATTAGAGATGGTGCTCCCTGTCATCAAGTGATGCTAGGAAGCGGATCAACTCAAACATAGAGGCGTGACGCTACGAGTCAGACATCATATATATGGGTCCAAAATGCTTTGGGCCATGGATCCGGCAAACAAATTTTCCGAAGGGATTTGCTATCTCAAGACACATCCAACCCTATGATGGTGTGGCTCGGCCAAACACCTTGCACTGGGATTTCTTCCAGGCCTACTACATCACCAAAGGAGGAAACAACTTGGTCACAGTCCGGTATCTCCCACTTATGATGTGAAAGATGACTCGATCCTGGCTAGACAAAGAAAGACCTACTACTAGGAAGAGAAAGAGAGTTGGAGTTAGTACAGATCCAGATGAGTTAGACCGTCCATTGAATATTTCTCAGCTACATCCCTTTTATTCTTAATTTTTCTTTCTTTGTAATCGTATCAATGTATATGTTAAAAGTGAAATAAAGTATTGGTTCCCTCAATGTTTGTTTTGAGAAGTTTTAAAATATCATGTTATTTCCGAATGATCATGTCATAGTCGAAAATCCCAGGATACTTGAATGTACTTTATGCTCATGTTTGTTCTGGTTAGATTTCCGAGTCTAAATAAAGCTACCTTCGGGTGTAAGTGTCATTTTCTATTTATACTTTGGTTTTAGTTTGATTGCTAGATGCGGGTATTTTCTGAGTAGTGAATTGTTGGTACTAGAGGCCGACTTTTTTTCAGGTTTAAACTGGTTTAGCAATTGAGCTCCATTGCTCGACAAAGTTTTCGTGCTAAAGGTTTGACGACTCATGAAAGGAACGAGGCAGAAAGCCAGATAAACGATAAGTATGAACAAAAAGTGCTTAAGTATTTTTCAAGCACAAAAAACATGCGTGCTAAGAGTAAAGCATTAGTTCTTACATAACAACACCAAGAAATAAATAGTTTAACTATTAAATCAAGCTTGCTTCAGAATAAAGCAAAGTTTTTTCTTGCAAATCTTATGTTGCAGGTGAAGGATTTACCAGTGCGCTAGTGCTACCACCCAAATCACCCTGATCTTTCTCCGAGATGAGGACGTCGGACTCAGTCTCTTCGTCGTTGTTAGGAATTTCATCATATTCGGCTTGGGGCTTGGAGGCACTTTGACAGATCAGAAAATGGCTTCTCATAGTTGGTCACATCTGCCACGCGACAAGCGTATCCGGCACAAGAAGTCCATATCTCTTGGTAACTTGCCAAATTTCCATCAACAGTCGAATAACCCTTGGTAACTTGCCAAATTTCCATGTTGCCATGGTGGCTCATTACCATGGTAAGGGCATTCTGCACCGCTGTGCGGGCGTAAGACATCTTCCAATCCTCGACCAACTGAGGGATATCCTTCGCTTTATCACACACCTCAAAGGCGGATAACTTGTCTAAGTCAGAGAAATTAACGGTCTGACCAATCTGTTCAAGAGATTCATGGAAATCATGAAGCAGATCTCCAACTACGACAAGTTGGATAGTGCATGATTCAGACGAAGACGAATCCATGAGGTTGAGATGTCTTGTACAAAGGAGTAGTATTAACAAAATCCGATAGAAACAGTCGGAAAAACTAAACAGGAGACTGAATGGCAGCGGACACACCAAAGATAGCTTCATCAACTTTGATCTTTTCCTCTCACGGACTCCAGAGTTCATCCCTTAGGGCTTGGGTGGTATCCTTCTCCCTATCCATCTGTTCTTTCAAATCCGAGATTGCGTTATCTTGTCGAGCAATAGTTCGTTCGCGTTCTTTGGTGGCCATGTTGCTAGGTTCAAGGATATGTTGACACTATGTTCTTGGTCCTCCCTCAACTTTTTAAGTTGCTCATGCAAGCCAGCATTCTCGGACTCCAAGGCTTTAAAGTTTTCATCTTGCTCCGCAAGTTTGCAAGATTGAGTCTGTAAGCCTGGAGAAGAAGGAAAAAGTTAGTCGAATGCAAAATTCAGCTAAAACATAAAATTCCAAGAAGAGGTAGCCGGAAAACTTACTTTCGGCTTCATCCTTCTCAACTTTAAGCTGAGAATTTTCAATTCGGAGAGCCTTGACCTCTCTCCGCTTGTTACAGATGTTCTTCAATAATTCCTGGTTGTAAACATTAAATTTCTGTAAGTCAGAATGATAACCATAGTTAGAGGGCTAATAAGACTCGGGCTGCTACTTTAACTAATTTAAATTTCAGCATGAGCCTTGGGGGCTACACTACTTCGTTCTTTGGCATCCTATAAAAGCATAAACTTGGATTTCTTGTTCTATCAAACTTCATTATTGGGGGCTAGAGGATATGATATAAATATAGTAAAAAGAGTTGAAAATGACTTACAAAATGCTTCCTAAGCCTCTTTCTCACCAGTTATAGTCCTGGTCCCTAGGCAGTTCAGGGCAAGCATCCGAAGTTCTTCTGCACTTTTTCTGGTGACACCACCAGGGATATTCAGGGGATCGTTGGAGAAGCTTTTATCCGAGTGATCATTACCCTTACAGGGGTTAGCCTTATCAGTTCCCAAGTCACTCATGGTGATGTCGGTTTGTGAACCTAAGTTCACTAGCTCTTCAGATTGAACCTCAACATCCCTAGCGCGCGGAGACAGAATATCCTCCGGCACTAACGATGATTTTGGGTTGGGAGTCAGAGGCGCTGTAGCGGGTGATGCCAAAGTTAACTTCTGCTAGCGTAGAGTCTTCCCCGGCTTTCCCTTTCCTTTTGGCAATGGTTTATCTCTGGACAATAATAGATTATAATCGTTATGACCTAGAAACAATACAAAAAAATACGAGATTTGATGGAAGGACTTACTTATTGACAACTGACATCTTTTGAGGGCCAGCCAAAACAACCGAAGCTTTACACTTCCGGGTAAGTGCTTCAGGAAATTCTTCAAGTTCTTCATCCTCCACAGGAACTAGATCCTCTAGAGGATATCCCTCAACAGGAGCAAGCTCTGACTCGAGGAGGTTAGCAAGCTGAAAGTCGACAAATATCTCAGCATTGTAATGTAATAAAACATCTACATATAAAATAATGGCAAGGTAGGTCAGTCGAAAAACTTACTAGAGTCAAGGGGTTCTCTATTACAAACATAGGCAAGGAGATCACCAAGACTTTCTGGTTTACTCGCTCCTTGATCAGCCACTTGACTCATGAATCATATTCCTTGGAGGGAATTGATGTTCGTCTCACTCTCAAGCTATACTTCTTGTCAGTGGTGACCATGTGGATCAACCTGTCTCCATGGTATTGCAGAGGTTGAATCCGACGCGTTAGCCAGCAGTGGACTAAGTTAGATCCCTTCAATCCTTTGTTCTTCATAAAAAACTCAATCTACCTCTTGGCATAGATCAAGTCTTTAGTCAGAGTCGGTGCCTCCGCATCCCAAGACTCTTGGTGGGCGACGGCACCATTAACAAAAATCGGTAAGCTTTCTGGCTTGCTGAGAGCCGGATTATCCTTATGGTAAAAGAAAGTGGCTGGCCATCTCTTCACTAACTCGTTAGCTATGACCTGGGGTAGACTCGGTCTCTCCTAAGGAAGAAGCTAAGAGTTTTGGTATTGTATGGAACACCGGCAGTGATAGAATTATTTTGGGTATTGAAGTAGTACCGGAACAAAAGAAGACTCGGTTTAATTCTAAGGTATCCCTCACAAAGAGAAACATGAGCGCTGAGCTCAAGAATGGAATTTGGGGGAAGATTATAGAGTTTCATGCCATAGTAGGAAATTACCTCGGATAAGAACTCCGAGGGTGGAAAGCTCTACACATGATCTAGGTGGGTCCCAAAGTGAATCCGCTCATCATTGTGGGGAGCGAGAAGAGGCTCGCCGAAGCTACTCCGCCACTCACTAGCACGGAGAAGACCCTCCTCCCTCGTGGCCTTGAGTTTCTCATCGTCCAGCATGCAGGGGATCCAGATCCCGCTGTACCGCTTATCCTCCTCCACCACCGTTGACGCCACACCGCTGGAGCTTGATGCATCAGCCATCTCGTCGGAGAAGAAACCTTAGATGGGCGACGCTTAGAGGTGGGAGGTAGAGAGAGACAGGGAAATGAGGAGCACAAGATTTTTCTTGGGGAGAAGGAAGAATGAGGGCACATGTGGAAAGAAACGAGGAGATTTTACCCCTTATAAACCCATATGCGCCAAGATTAGTGAAAAACCGCGATATTAGCGCCACACGCCAGGGAATGGGCAGGGAAACTTCCCCATGAAGGATACGACACCTCGATTTCTGTGTTCACATTATAACGGCACCTCGGTTTCAGGCGATGCAGACCCACCAATGGTAACATTGACAGATAATTTGTCAGTGACAAGACTAGATCTGGACTGATGTCAGATTATGTCATAGACTAGTTTCTAGCTCAGTTTGAAATCGAGTAGGGAAAACCATAATGAGATATTAACAGGTCTGATTTATTTGAGACTTTCATCCTACGTTTTGTTTTGGAGTTTCAGGAACCCTTCAAGATTCTACATCCAAAGAAGAATCAAGCTAGACGATGAAATCCGACTTTGGATCTTGGAGGCTTCCGGGGGCTACTGTTGGGGATATACGTTTCAGGTATACCCACTGTGTCTCGCTGACCAGGGTGGCACACTTTAGGTTATATCTATGCTTCATAGGCGGCCCAGTCAGGGAGAGAAGTTAGAAGCCCATCTGGCTATAGAAAGGCCCAGAAGAATTAATGACTTAGGCTTGCAGGGAAACTTGTAGTCCAAGATCTATGTAACTGACTCTGTATTGTAGCCGGATAGGATTCTCCTGTAACCCTAGGACCGGATGACTATATAATCCCTCCTAGGGATCAACCTTTAGGGCATCGAAAATCAACTTCAACTGGCACAAGAGAAACCTCTCTTGTAATATGTACTTCCGTCTCCACCGTATTACTGGATTGCAAGCAGGGGTAGGATCCATCCACCGTAGGCAGATGCGAACCTGGGTAAGCTTGTGTGCTCACCGTCCAGGACCAACATACGTTTCACACACCCACATCTTTCCATGCCTCGAGGACCCCCTGATGGCGTACTTGTCTTCAATCCGAGATAACACTTTCTGCTGATTATCTTTATCCTGTGTATTTTGTTGAGGCATGTCTCGAGAGGACAGCCCTCGCACCAGGCGGCCTAGAGAGCTAGCTAGGAGAGGGTCGGCGAGCGTCGTGATTCAACCACTACGGTTGACGCGGGTCACAAGGCCATCACTCGAGTCCCCGTCCTCCTGCACCCTAGGTAGTGCTTAGGAGGTTCCCTTACCACGGGGGAAGAGTGGCCGCTCTAGCCATACTCCTGCAGAGTCATATTCCTTCAGCATGGTGTGAAGAGGGTTTTAGAGGGAAGCGTATCCCTGTTTCCCTAGTTTATGTGCATGCTTGTTTGTTGAGATTGCGTGCCAATAACTTTCCAGTCGCGAGTGCCCATCCACTAGGTCTCCTGAGAAGGAGAGGACCCCGAGGCCTCGTGTATGCCTTAGTTGCTCAGGAAACGTGCTCCCCTGGACATGTTTATATCCCGTGCGCCCTTCGTGGGGCTCGTGAGGCTTCTTATGGATCTAGTTCTCTGAGGTAGAGGGCCGAGGGGCTTGCACTCGCCCTCTTTGAGGGTGGAGGCGGCTCTCTAGGGAACCTCCCTTGTCCTTTGAGATAAGAGCGATAGATTTGCGCCGACTTTGGCAGCTGGAGGGTGTCATAACTATGGCCCCCCTTGTGCGCTTAGTTAGCTTCTTGAGGGTGAATCGATAGATTCCGCATAGACCTTGGCCCCTAAGGGGAACACCCTCTCTAGAATTCCCATAGGCCTCTCAAGTAGAAAACCGTACGACGATGTATATGCAATTTGGTCCTTGAGGAAGAACCATGGTGGTGGCCGTTGAAAGGGGAGTACCCTCACGAGCCACCCCGTGAACCTCTCGAGGAGATAGCCATAAGGCATATCCCGTCAGACCCTCGAAGAGGGACCGTAGGTATAACATGGGATGGTGGCCGCTGGAGGGGAGTACCCTCACGAGCCATTCCGCTCTCCTCTGGAGGAGAGAGTCATAGGGAAAATGTGTATTCTATTGGACCCTCGAAGAGGGACCGTAGGTATACCATGGACTAGTGGCCACTGGAGGGGAGTACCCTCAAGAGCTGCCCTGTGAACCTCTCGAGGAGAGAGCCATAGGGAAAATGTTTATCCTATTGGATCCTTGAAGAGGGACCATAGGTATAACATGAAATGATGGCCGCTGGAGGGAGGGGAGTACCCTCACAAGCCGCCTCATAAGCCTCTCAGGGAGAGAACCATAGGGAAATTTTTTCTCCCGTTGGACCCTCGAAGAGGGACCGTAGGTATAACATGAAATGGTGGCCGCTGGAGGGGAGTACCCTCACGAGCCGCCCCATAAGCCTCTCAAGGAGAGAGCCGTAGGGCAAATGTTTAACCTGTTGGACCCTCAAAGAAGGTCCATAGCTATAACATGAAATGGTGGCTACTGGAGGGAAGTACCCTCACGAGCCGCCCTGTAAGCCTCTTGAGGAGAGAGCTGTAGGGCAATGTTTATCCTGTTGGACGCTTGAAGAGAGACCATAGGTATAACATGAAATGGTGGCCACTGGAGGGGAGTACCCTCATGAGCCGCCCCATAAACCTCTCGAGGAGAGAGCCGTAGGGAAAATGTATGTCCTATTATACCCTTGTAGCACCCCGGGAAAACCACTACTAGAAAATCGCTTGATGTTTCTATTTTTGGGCATCGTCATGTCATCATGCATGGTTTGCCTAAAACTATTTTCCAAAAGCCCTATCTTGTTTTCTACATTATCCCTCTTTATTTCAAATTAAAACCCTGTTCTTTTTCAGATACTTTATTTGTCTAAAACTATTTACACAACTTTTTCTAAAATAAAATAAATAAACTTATTTTGTTTTAGTGGGGGAGTCAGCCAGCCGCTAAGGCCCAAAAGCCTAGCAGCTAGCCAGCTACCGCCCCACAGAAACCCTAGCCTCTACCCAAACCCACACCTAATCCCACCTTGTCGCCGCTGCACCTAACCCTACACTCGTGCGCGTCGCACTGACCGCCCGGCCACAGTGAACGGAACGTGCCCGCTTGAATGCACCCAAGCCTTGACACGCCTCTCTCGCTCGCGAGCCACCCCTCCCACCTGGCCCCACCATGATCGATGCCCACCCGACGCTCCTCTCCTTCCCCACGATTCCCTTCTGCTCACTGTCTTCTCCCTGCGCGCTGCCTCCTTCCTCTTCTCGCGGGAGCCGCCTCCGACGGGAGCTCCACCGCCCTGAAATTATCCCTCCCTGGTCACCGCCCCACCCCGCTCGGTTCCTCCTCTCTGCTGCCCTTTCGCCTCTCGCGAGCCCTGCGGCTAGATGCCTCCACGCCGCCGCCAGAGCCCCGGCCGCGCGTCGTGGCACCTCTGGCCCCTGCAGGGCCGTCAACCGCGCCTTCCTCGGCCTCGCCCCTCCGTCGCATGAGCCTCCGCCGCCAATCACAGTGCCGCCTCTGTCGGCCTAGGCCGCCACTGCCACCTCAAGCCGCGTCCTCGACGCGGCCGCTCCCCGCGTTGTGCCGGACCACCTCGCTAGCACCTGAGTTCGCCGTCCTCCGCCCCAACGTCGAGTGCCACCCTGTATCCTCTCCTTGCTGTTTTTCCTCTTCGAACGCAAGAAAGGGCTTCACGTTTGATCCCTTGTCCAGATGCCAGTGGGTTTGTCTCTCCCTGCAACCTGCATGTGATTTCCGTTGGTGCTCGTGGCCCAGTGTTTCGACCCTGTCCCTTTACCAACAGGTGCGTAGGAAGGTATACCTCGCCATGTTTCATTGTTGTCTGTCCTGATGTCAAGAACAAACGAACGCGGAGAACACTGACAAGACTGGCTCGATGCCGATGATTTCGAGAGATGTACTTGGTGCCACTCGAAGAGTACAAATCCTCGCGAAGATCTCCGGTCCCGGCTTTCGCCAAGATCTTCTAAAAACCACCGATGTGAATCCAAGTTCTTCATCAATGACAAGACCGTCGACATGGAACCCGAAGGCCGATCCCGCCAAGACCAAACCCCATCGACCCCAAGATCATCGAGCCCCTATGTGTGACCCCTTTTCCGAGACCATATTTTTATAATATATGATATCTATATTGTTGCATATTAAATTGCTCATGTTCGCATACATATTCATTTGTTTGGGGTTATTTAGTCAATTCACCTCATAATTAAATATGGAGCACATATGCGGGCTATTCTTGTATTATACCGCCTCCATTTAAATTTGTGTAGCAAACCGATGCCATGTTTTGCCTTGTTAAGACAACATATAAATTGCGGGGTATCTAAACAACTTGAACCTTTTATTTAATTGTCGGGACCCTGGTTCCGCTTAATATTGCCTAATTTCATCACATCTTTGCCATATCATGCACCATACCTGCATCATGCCCGATCTTCTGCCGTAGTATTAAATAGTGCATCCGGTGTTTCTTCTAGTGCTTTGCTTCTTCACGGATTAGGCCAATGAGTGGATGCGAGTGTCGACCCGATCTCCGGTGAATCTTTGGCTATGTTTCCCAGGCGAGCATTCTCCCCCTTTCTACCTATTTTGCATTTATAGTCTTTACTTCCTCCTATTGATCTATTGCTATCCGTGTTGCGATGCTTTAGTTTCCGTGCACCCTTTATATTCCATGCAGCCTCTATATTGCCTTGAACACATCCTATTGCCTGTTGTTTGATAGATAGTCGGCCTTGCGAGTCATAGTTGCTTGCTCAGGTGCTGTTTCGCGTGGTTGTCACTCCACCGTTGTTGGAAGGTTGGCACATGTTTAATGGTGGAGATGATCATGACTTTAAATACAGCTTGATTAAAATGCTGGGAATAGTTATAACTAATGCAGAGGCATCGGTGGGCAATAACAAATATTTGGTTTTTAACCGCTCAGTTGTGTCCCGTAGGCCTAGAGTACTTGATACATGTTCCTTGACTATCGCACTATCCGCATGTGGGACCATGAATCCCCTTAGCCAGAGCTTGATTCATTTCTTATTTCTTGGGGCCACAAAGTAGTTTGGGGCTTTATTACTATACTGTACTTATGCCATGCTTTACTGCTTTATTTTCGATTGTGCGTGGAGCACCTGTACTATTTTGGAACGTGGAATGTTTTCGCGGTATCGACAAGCCCAGTCACACTTTCGGGTACCCAGTCGATTACAGCCATTGATACAAACCCTGGGTCCGTCTCGGAGCCGGCCAACTTCGTTGCGGGTAGCTTAGTGGGGTGGCCCCCTGAAATATTTTATGAATCCTATGATTGCTTTGTCGTGAAAGCCTCGTTGGGTTTTGATTTGGTTTTTCCAAGGTTGATCGTGTGTGTGTTGCTTTTTGTGCACCCCTGCAGGGTAAATCTTTCTGAAAGCCATGTCCGCGGTTATGGATGACTTGGAGCACAATATCTCGATCATAGACAAGCATAACTAAAGTAGTGCTATAAATTTGACTTAATATGTGACTAGTAATCAGCTTTACTACAATGGAATGGATAATAAAAGTGCCAACAACTAGTGGAACTGGGGTGTATCGTGTCATGTTATACCTGCCTAGTAAGTATCGCAACTCCAATGGAATGAAATAGAAGTGCCAAAAACTGCTGGGTTTGGGATGTCACATGCTAATTGTATCTGACTAGTAAGTACTGCAACTACAACTGAATGATTAACTAAAACTGCCCACTACTTATGTTGTTAGGATGACTCATGCTATCTATATATGACTAGTAAATGATGCAACTATAATAGAATGAGTAAAACTGCCAATTGTGTGAGTTCCTCGGTTTGACTTCCTCGTTTGGTCTCGAGGGGGAATACCAGGATGGGTATGATTGGTGACATGGGTATACCCTACATGTACTCGAGCTTGGTATATACGGCCTGAATACGTGGAGGCCCATGGTCTCGCCAAGGCCCAAATGAAGAATTTGAGTGGCGTACGGACTCTCGATTGCTTGAAGAACAAGAAGAAACTAAAGATAGAAAGTTCAAAGGGAAAAACCCTAACTTGTAACCGACTCGACCTGCTACGCGAGACCTAGCCTATATATATAAAGGCTAGGAGGGGGCGGCGAGAAACACACACGCAACCCTAGTTTCCACAACCCTCGCCAGATTTCATCTGCGCACCATTGTAATCTTCGATTCCTTCGATAATTCCACAAGCAGACAAGCAGGAGTAGGGACCTCTACGAGGCCTGAACCTGCGTAAATCTTTGAGTCCCCTGTGTACTTGTTTGCTAGCCGATAGATGTCTCCAGTGCTCCCTCCTTCTCCAAAACCCAAGTCCATAACAATGGGCATTGATGAGTTAAACCCTTGTCAATTGGCGCCATCTGTGGGAATTGGGAGTGCTGATGTTGCGGCTTCTTCGGCCCCATCAACCGCGATCTACAACTCCGCAACAGCGGAGATCCGCCAGCTCTTTGACGTGTTCGACTTCACCGTCCACACGCCGGCCACTCGCCTAGCCTCTGAGTCCGTGGGCGATGGGATCAGCCTGGCGATAGGGAGCTTCCGCTTCCAAGTCGGTCAGATGGGCACGCTTCGCATGCCTGATCAGCCGACGACGCCGTCGATTTCCCTAGCATCATGGTTCCCTCCATCGATCGACACCCTCAGCGAACTCAACGCCCCGACAACAGTCGAGAACACGGTCAGCGACAGTAGTTGCGACTCCGATCTGAGCGATCTGGCCACTGAAGATGGAACCTATGGTTCCGGATCTGAGAGTTGTGGAAGCAGCAGCTTCCCCAATCACTTCATGTGCACCGTCATCAACGCAGGCGATACCTCTGCCAACCACGACAACACGAGCAATCGCGGCAACGAAACCGACCCGCCTAACGGCGGCAACGGTGGCAATGGCAGCAATGGCGGCAACAGTGGCAATCGCACCCCCGTCAACAATGGGGGAGTAGTCGAACCTCCAACCATAATAAACAAGCAAACCGGCGAACGCGTCATGATCAGGCTCAACGAGCAAGAATGGGCTCGCTGTCGTGAGGCCCTACGAGGCACTCCTCTACCCTTCGGATCTCCGCAAGAGCTGCTAATGGGCTACCACTGGCTCCTGAAGGAAGAATTCAAGCGCCAAGTACAAACAATCGCGCAACTCGAGGCACGCAAAAAAGCAGCAGACGAGTCAAGCCTTCGTCGTGCGGGGCTCTCCTCCCACGGAGGATCTTCCTCTAAAGGCAACGAGTACATCACCAAAAAGAGGCAATCTCGGATGGCCCATCTCACCGAGCAAGAACACATAGAAGCTGCAAAGGTCCTTGACTTCAGCTCTCTGACAGTCGATACACGGGGCAATGTGGTCCCCAAGAGCCACAGGCTGCGGTGACAGCAGCCACCATGTACCTCCTCAACAACCAGCCGCCGGCTAGAGATCCCCGAGCCGCCATGCACTGATCTATGATCGCGGACTTGGTATTAATCGAGGCCGCCCTCGACAAGGAACCAACAACAGAGCCAAAGAAGGGAAAAGCGCTCGCAAAGCGTTACTCCTCGCCCTCATCCAGTGATGACAGTCACGACCTGTCTCGACGTCGCCGCTCACGGCGACACGACCACGACTACGACACGCGTGATGACATCACGCAGTGCAAGATCGACAAATCAAGGGCACGACATGCTCGGTCGACTGACTCAGAAGAGGAAGACGTGGAGCTCTATGGTGCCAGATGCTTCAGTAGGTCCATCAGGCAGAAGCGAATGCCAAAGGGGTTCAAACTCCCGTCGGAAAACCCAGAGTTTGACGGCCTACAGGACCCAAAGATCTGGCTGGAGGACCACATATCCTCCGTTAGGCTCCATGGCGGCAGTCGAAGCACGGCCATGCAATGCCTACAGCTACAGCTGCAAGGCGCCGCCCGAGCATGGCTCAACAACCTCCCACGCGGATCCATTCACAGCTGGGATGAGCTAGTTTACAGCTTTGTGCGCAATTTCAAGGGCACGTACAAGCGGCCTGCATCAATCGAAGAGCTAAGATGCTGCCAGCAACGATCGGGCAAATCGCTACGCTCCTACATCCAAAGATGGTCCATCATCAAGAACTCCACAGAGAACATCTCGGAGGATAGCGCGATTGACGCATTCAACGGCGGTGTCCGCCGCCTAGAACTCAGGGAGGAGCTGGGCCACTCAAAGCCCAAGACAATCGACCACTTGATGGAAATCGCGAATCGGTGGGCCGATGGAGAAGATTCGGTGAAAAATCGTGTTCACTCCGACGAGGAGGCGGAACTCGAGCGCAGACGCGATCGCCGAGGCAAGCGCCGCATGCGCATCTACGATGACCGCGACGACGTCAACATGGTCGCAGCTGGCTACGCCGACAGATGCGACGATAACCGCAACAGCGGATACCGTAGCAGCGGATACCACGACTCCGGGAAAACCACGCAAGTGTGGCAACGCCGCAATCGCGATGAGGCACCCACGACATCCATCGAGGACAAACTATCCGGGCCATGTACGGTACACTTCTACATCGACAAGCATGATGGAAAGAAGAAGTCTAGCCACCTCCTCAAGGATTGCCGCGAGTTCCTCAAGCTACACGAGGGATTGGTTCGGATGAACCGCAACGCAGTCGAAAGAGGTTACGGAGCCGCTCCAGGCGCCGTGGCACATGGCGCTCCGCCGCCACCACCTAGGCCACCCCCGAATGCAGCTGCGCTGGACCAGCACCATGGAGGTGAACCCTACCCACGGGCCATGGGCACCATGATGATCCAAAAAGGACGCCCCTCCAATCGGGTGCAAAAGGCCATCACCCGCCAAGTCAACTTGGCCACACACTCGCCACCATCTACCACTGAGTACCTCAGCGGAAGCGAGTCCTGCATCACCTTTGACAAACATGATCATCCGCCTCAAGTACCTCGTCCAGGCCATTGCCCCCTCGTACTCGAGGCGCAAATCAGAGGCTTCGACATGAGTCGCGTCTTCATGGATGGCGGAAGCGGCATCAACCTCATATTCGCGAGTACCTTGCGAGCAATGAGGATCCCTCTAACTTGCCTAGAGGCCTCAGACACAACATTCCACGACATCGTCCCAGGAAAAGGCATATATCCCCTGGGAAAAATCAACCTCGACGTCATCTTCGGCACGCCGAAGAACTTTTGGAGCGAGCGCATCGACTTTTAGGTCGTCGACTGGCCCTCACAATACCACTGCATCCTCGGACATGCCAGGAGTTCCCAGAGAATTTTCCGAGCACGCACTCAACGTCAACCTCGACGCTAGGCCAGTCAAGCAAACAATTCGGCAATTGTATGAACCACAAGAGCAGTCAGTTGGAATGGAGATCAACAGAATCCTCGACGCCAAATTCATACGCGAGATCAAGGAAAGCACCTGGCTCGCCAACACGATGCTGGTACCAAAAAAGGACACGGATATCCTGCGGATGTGCGTGGACTTCACCTCTCTGAATAAGCATTGCCCAAAGGATCACTTCCCGCTGCCGCGCATCGACCAGATCATCGACTCCACCACGGGATGCGAGCGCCTCTGCTTCCTCGACGCCTACTCAGGCTATAATCAGATTCGAATGAAGGAGGAAGATAAAGAGAAAACAACGTTTACAACGCCCTTTGGTGTGTTCTGCTACAACACAATGCCCTTTGGGATAAATAACGCGGGAGCCACCTACCAGCGGTGCTTGCAGGCTTGCCTCAAGGAACAACTGGGTCGCAGTATTCAAGTCTATGTCGACAACATAGTAATCAAGACCAAGGAGGAAGCCTCCCTAATTGACGATTTGCGCGAAACCTTCGCTAACCTCGACCGCTACCGGATCAAGCTCAATCCGGACAAATGCGCCTTTGGCGTACCATCTGGGCAACTACTCGGGTACCTCATCTCCGCGTGGGGAATCGAGGCAAACCTGAAGAAAATAAAAGCCATACTGGCCATGGAGAAGCCGAAAAACATAAGGGGCGTTCAGCAGCTGGCTGGGCGGATCGCGACCCTCAGTCGGTTCATCAGTCGGATGGGTGAAAAGGCGTTGCCCTTCTACCAACTCCTCCGCAAAGCTTAAAAGTTCGAGTGGACCAACGAAGCGCAGGAAGCATTCGAAGACCTCAAGCGCCTTCTATCCACCTCGCTAGTACTAGTGACCCCACGAGAAAGGGAACCACTGTTGCTATATATCTCCGCCACCAACCAGGTGGTCAGCATAGTGCTCGTCGTCGAGCGAGCCGAGGAAAACAAGGTCCACGGGGTACAACGCCCAGTATACTACCTCAGCGAGGTCCTCATGCCAACAAAACAGCGGTACCCGCACTACCAGAAGCTGGCATACGGTGTCTTCATGACCGCCTGACGACTGCGACATTACTTCCAGGAACACCCAATCGTGGTGGTCAACGATGCCCCATTGGGGCATATCCTCAATAACCCCGACGCCACGGGACGAGTCGCACTTTGGGGAATATAATTGTCTCCACGATACATCACATACGAAAAGTGCGACGCAATCAAGTCGCAAGTCCTACCTGACTTCCTCGTGCACTGGATGGAGAACCAGCTCCCGGACAAACCAGATATGTCCTACCTCTTGACAATGCACTTCGATGGGTCCAAGCGGAAGGACGGAGCAGGTGCAGGTGTCATACTGACATCACCTCAAGGGTACAAGCTGAAGTACATCCTGCGAATGTAGTTCACCGCCTCCAACAACGAAGCTGAGTACAAGGTCCTGCTACACGGGATGAGGATGGCAAAGGCCTGCGGCGCTAAGTGACTCATTATTTATGGTGACTCCAAGTTGGTTGTCAACCAAACAATGCATGAGTGCGACGCACTAAGCGACAACATGATCGGCTACCGCGACCTCTACGACACACTCGAAGGAGACTTTGATGGCTGCGAGCTGCGACATGTAGGCCGCGAAAGCAATGAAGAGGCAGACGCACTCGCCAACATAGGCTCTACCTGTGCCCCCATACCACCTGGGGTATTTCTCGAGCGCATCTGCAAACGCTCCGTCAAGCCAAAGGCAGCAGAGAAGAAACCAAGCGCAGCAACAGACTCGGGGGCTACGCTGCCCAATGAGCCAATGGCACTCGACCACCTGGAGCTGGACACAGGACTCGAAGGACCAACGAGCGTCATGATGATCGAATCATCCTGGACTCAGCTGTACATCACGTACCTCCTCAGCAAAAGGTTACCGACAGACCCGACTAACGCCCGGCACATCGCGCGGCGATCCAAGGCATTCGCTGTTATCAACGACGAACTATACAAGCTCAGCATCACAGGAGTGCTCTAGCAGTGCGTCTCCCTGGCCGACGGAAAAGCTGTTCTCCTCGACATCCATGAGGGAACCTACGGACACCACGCTGGCAGTCGTGCCCTCGTGGCCAAAGCTCTACGAGCTGGGTTTTACTGGCCTACGGCCATGCGCGACGCCAAGGACATCGTCTAGAAGTGCAATGCGTGCCAGCGATTCGTGGACAAGCCACACGCGCCTGGCGCAGAGCTCCGGCCAATTTCGTTGGCCTGGCCCTTCGCGCAATGGGGACTCGACATGGTCGGTAAGCTCCCTAAGTCCTCACGAGAAGGTTACGTCTACCTCCTGGTGGCAGTCGACAAGTTCACCAAGTGGGTAGAGGCAATGCCAGCGACCAATCAATCAGGGCATAGCGCAGTTAAGTTTTTCGAGTCCATCGTCTTCCGCTTCAGGGTGCCACACAGCATCATCACAAACAATGGCATGAACTTCACGTCCAAGGAGTTCCAAGAATTCTGGGAGAACCTAGGAATCAACATCAGCTACGCCTTGGTGGCACATCCACAGACCAACGATCAAGTGGAAAAGGCGAGCAGACTCGTCTGTGGCGGCATCAAGAAGCGACTCCTCCGACCACTCGAACAAGCCGCGGGTTGCTGGCCTGACGAACTACAATCAGTACTTTGGAGCCTGCGCACAACTCCAAACAGCGCTACAGGCTACACCCCATTCTTCATGGTCCACGGGGCTGAAGCGGTGCTGCCCGCCGAGGTACGGTACAAAGCGCCACACATAGTCACCTACAGCGAGCAGGAGTCATCCCTCGCCCTCGAAGACTCCATCGACCTCCTCGACGAGGCAAGAGAAATCGCAGCGGAGAGATCAACGATCTACCAGCAGAACCTGCGCAACTACCACAGTAGGAGGCTACGCCCCCGATCCTTCGTTGAAGGCGACATGGTCCTGCGACTCAAGCAGCAAGGACATCTCAAGCTCGAGTCCCCCTGGGAGGGACCATACATGATTACCGAAGTAATCCCAGGTGGCGCCTATCACCTTCAAGATTTAGAGACAGGAGTCGCATACTCCAATCCCTGGAACGTCGTGCAGCTGCGACGCTTCTACCCTTAGTCGTTTTTTACTTTTACATTGCAAATAAGGCACTCAGCCAAGGCTACTTAGCCACACTTTGTACTTCGTACTGTCTCGCGAATAATAAAGCTAAGTGCCCCAAAACTCTATGTCTTCCTTTATTTTTCTGCAACTTATCGACTCGGGGGATACGCCACCCTATACACAACTGTTCTACGAACTAAAACGCAACATCCTGAGTAGCTAGCACATCAATCGAAACCCTTGACACAACATTAACCCAGTTGCAACGCACCTTACAGGTTGACAAGGGACTGAGATAAACGCATGGCCAGGCTAACATAAAGGAGACGCATAGTGCAACGCAGTCACACGCTAACAAGCTCTTTATACATACTCGACAGTCAATTATACACAACATTTATACGAACTTTACAACATTGGTACACTTATGTGCAGGATACAACCTAGGCTACTACTACAACAAGATAACATTGGTTTGTTCCTCAAAGAAGTCGACGATCTCTTCTGCTGGGCGATCCACCGCCTGGTAGTGCGGCACCATATTCCAGGCAGAACCTGCTGGTGGCACAGGTCGCCCAACCGCAATTGCCGCAACATCTACGTCAGGCCTATGCAGTCGCACCAGCGATAGAGCAGCCTTGGCACCAGCCACCAACTGTTGCCTCACGCACTCGCGAACCGCGGTCAGGTCTTGAAACTTGGCAAGGAGGGCTAGCAAGCTTGATGGAGTAACATCTAGCGGAAACATCATCCGATAAATGTTCTTCAAGCATGACTGCGACTTCTTCAGAAAGTGCAGCACTCGCGACGCATGATCCAGCAGGGTCGCCAGCACAATCGCACGATCATGATCTACCCAGAAGTATCCACTCTCTTGAAGTTGCTCCTGGGTAAGATCATGCATACGAATGGCAATTCTATCCTTCTCATCCTGCGGATGACGTGCGCTGACAACTACAGGAAGCAGCAGCAACATCATAAGTACAGCGCACCATCACGAATGACTACAAGGAAAAGATAAGAGCAAGCAAACTAACACTTGAATTGGTTGCCCAGCTGCGTCACCTTGCCAAGCAGATACTGCTCTCGGGAGGCGGCTTTCTCCGCCTTTGACTTCCATACATCCGCGTTACCGCGAAGCACGGCCAACTCACGCTCCAGCTGCTTCACGTGGTCAAGCAGTCGCGAAAGCAGCGACAACTCATCTACCCTGGAGTGTGGCGGTGTCAAAGTATCATCAAGAGGCGGTGAGTCCTGAGTTTCCCTGAAAGGATCACTTGATGTACCCTACCACAAGCCAAAGATAGAAACAAATAAGACGACCAAATCAACACAAAGACAAAAGGTTCAAGTGCATTCAAGACTAGCAAAAGTATCAGCAGATACACTCGCCAGTAGGCATGTTCTTAACAAAGGACATAAACTAGTTAACTATTACAAAGCTACTAAGGAGCGATTGGCTTCTTCGACTTCGACGGCTTCGGGGGCTTCATCGAGTCCGTGGCAGTGTCAGATGCCACTGCCTTTCTGCCAGCCCCTGATGCCGCAGCCTTTGCCGCCTTCTTGGCGCGTTGCAGCTCCTCGGAATACTTCGCAACCGTGTTTATCAGCTACGGCCCATATTTGCCACAGGCAGTCGCGAAAGGAGCAAAGAGTACCTGCTGGCCGTCCGCGCTAACAGGCATCACCTTCGACACCGTGGCAGGATCAATCTCGACTCCGTGGGCATTCAGAAGGAGGGCATTATGTTTAGCTACAAAACAAAAAGGATTAACTATCAGTCGACTATATAAAAGGAGAAGAAGAAGAAGTGCGGGACACTCACTCTCAACCACGCAATGACGCGTCTCCAGCATCGCATGCTGGCGGCCCATCGCAAGCACTTGCTCCGCCAAGTGAGCGGCCTCCTTCACAAGGAGCTATCGCATAACAAAGGATCAGCAGAAGCCATCGACTGCAACATAAAAAAGAAGAAAATCCTACACTTACGTGATCCTCCAATGACTCTGAAGTCGTTTGGTGCGCAGTCATTCGGCAACCATTCGATGCTCCCCTGCATGAGGAGAACTGGAAGAGTTGTGCTCGGAGTGGGCCGCCAATGGAGGGGAAGGAGCGCGATCGACCTCTTTCTTGGGCTTTGAGGTCGCGACTCCTGATTCTTTCAAAAATTGAACGTCGCTAGAAGATGATGATGCCTCTTGACTGCAAGACAAAATCCACATCAAGAAAAGGCAAATCCAGAGACGAACCAATATGGGCAAAACGGAGATGAACAAACAAACTAGAAAATTACCAATCAAACTTGTCAAAGTCAAAAGTGGGCTCCCCCGACTCTGACGAGGACTCCTTGGGCAGTCGCATCTTCTTGCGAGAGGATGGTGCCACGACGCTCACAGGAATAGCAGGGATCGGCGACTTCGCATCAACACCTGCACCTTCTGGAGTCGAAAGAGACGACGCATCAGAATCCTTGCTACGCGAATGCTTGCGAGTATCCTCCTCCACATCGGACTACCGGACTCGGGGGTTTCCTCCTCCACATCAGATGGGACAGTCGACTCTGACTCGTCCTCTTCCAAGGCTTCGCGAGGGATAATCCCCTTAGGTAGAGGGGGCATACAGGGTGACACCCCCAATCCTGCATACAGACACAAAATTAGCACAAAGGTAAGAAACAACAGAGAAGCAATCGACAAACCAAGCTACTGCGTAGCACAACTATACCTCGGGAGGAGGGTTAGCAGCATCAAATGGAGGAAACTCTGGCTCACTTGGGAGCACATCTTTGATGGTGTACTTGGTGACCAGTCGAACCCTTTTGTCCACATCACTCGCGGACATGCCATCGACAGACACACGAGTGGCATCGTCAGAGCTAGTCCACTGAAACATGGGGTGGACTCTGGCCTGCAGGGGCTAGACGCGACGGCGCAGCCACGTGCGAATGAGGGCGCAACCTCCCTCCTCTTTTCCGACGCGACTCTCGAGGTCGCAGACGCGCTCGTACAACACATCTGTCTCCGCGGGCTCGCTAGGCATGACTACATTTTTCCAGGAGCGCCTCCTCTTACACGGCGTCGCATGATCGAAAGGTGCGAGTCCGAAGTACTCCCCATTAGCCTTCTCATCACGGACGTAGAACCACTTGTCCCTCCACCCTTAGATGGACGCTGTGAGCTTGATGTCGAAATAGGTGGCAGATGGGTCGTCGTGAATTCCGCAACCACCTACATCGTAGAATAAGGAACCAGACGCAGATTGGTGCTTCAACTTGAAGAGGCGCTTGAAGAGGCCGAAGTGCGGCTCGATTTCGAGCCAGCACTCGCAGAGGGTGATGAAGCAAGAGATGTGGAGGATAGAGTTCGGGGTCAGCTGATGGAGCTGAAGCCCGTAGAAACAAAGGAGGCCCCTAAAAAAGGATGCAGGGGCAATGAGAGGCCGCGAATGATGAATGCCAAAAACATCACTCGAAAACTAGTGGGAGGAGAAGCAATTATCTCATCGCCGGGGACGCGCGCGTCGGTGACTGCGTCGGACAGCACTCCGTCTTGGCGAAGAAGACGAAGATCAGATGACTTGATGATGGAGGGACGCCACGCACCATTCGTGACACGGGTGCTCGTGCCCTTCTTCTTCCCACCGGTGGCGGTGCTGGTTCCTGCAGCGGTGGAGCCGCCTTTCTTCTTTGCCGCAGCAGCAGTTGCCGCTGAATCAACCGGAGCACCTCCTTTCTTTTTTCCGATCGCGCGGCGGCGATGCGACCGAAGGAAGTAGCTGGGAAACGCGCGGAGCTGGTCCAACGCCGTGGAAGAAACAAGTGCAGAGAAAGTAGAGGAGTAGCGACAATGGCGATGGAAGCAAAGGATGAATGAGAGCAGATGAGAAAGTACCATCGCAACACCACTACTTAACCCCTGGAAGATGCAATCCAACGGCTTAGAAAAACCCTACTGGACGCGTGGCAAACATCGTGCTAGACACGTGGAGGAGTGGAAACGCGAACCGTCCCCCACTGCTCCTATTACATGCGGAAATCGAGGAGGCGCAGTTAAAATAAAGATTACGCACGCCCAGTCAAATCAAAGTCAGGAGGGGACCCACTACTCGTCACGTCCCGTCAAACTCGCTCACACGGGCAACTGATGTCATGACATCGTCAGCACTGACGTCATCAAATATACGCAGCAGAAGACTTCGACTACTTAGTCCTTGCTCGAGTCTTCGACTCCACCAAGCACTCGGGGGTTACTCCCATAGGGAGCGCTGGTCACGCACCCTATGATTTTTTCTTTCTTTTTCTTTTTCAGGAACATGGATAATCAAAGGAAACTCGACCACTCGAAGCATGGCTTGACTATGGACATGGGTTACTCCCATAGGGAGCGCCAGAAGCAAATTTGACTGAAACAAGCAAACAAAAGACGACAGCAGTCGCAAAAAGTTCTTTAGTACCTGCCTGAGTCTTCGACTCAACCAGGCACTCGGGGGCTACTCCCATAGGGAGCGCTGGTCGCGCACCCTATGATTATTTGTACCAAGTACTGTGTATTGATAACGTCTACACTCGAAGTTTATGGCGACACCACCTCATAATTTTTCCCTACAAAGAGACTGCATCTCCTGGGTCACCCGAATCGTCTCCGCGATGATAAAATTCGGATGCCGCGCTTACAGCGTGAAGGTAAGACCTGAATAAGGCCTGGCAACGCATTTGCTGCGCACTACCAGAAATAGATCCGTGCCTACATGTACGATGAATATGCCTTGATGGACATGTCGAGTGCTCACACCTATATAACTGGAATTCGACTCCTGTAAGACCTCTGCGGCTTGAGTCGAATTACACCAGCACTTTTCCGGATTCGAGTCCAGGGACTCGAGTTCGAGTAGATTGCATTGTTTCACCCTAAGGTGGTTAACTGATACCGATACATCGGTTAAATCAGACACGCACATCAACAATCCCTATGACACAAACAAAGCAGTCAAAAATATACTCATGCATGCACTCGAAAGGCTTCATAATGTCCCTAGTCGAATCTGCGATTCCACTGGACACTCGGGGGCTACTGACATGGGTATACCCTACAGGTACTCGATCTTGGTATATACGGCCTGAATACATGGAGGCCCACTGTGTCGCCAAGGCCCAAATGAAGAATTCGAGTGGCCTACGGACTCTCGATTGCTTGAAGAACAAGAAGAAACTAAAGATAGAAAGTTCAAAGGGATAAACCCTAACTTATAACCGACTCGACCTGCTACCCGAGACCTAGCCTATCTATATAAAGGCTAGGAGGGGGCAGCGAGAAACACACACACAACCCTAGTTTCCACAACCCACGCCAGATTGCATCTGCGCACCATTGTAATCTTCGATTCCTTTGATAATTCCACAAGCAGACAAGCAGGAGTAGGGACCTCTACGAGGCCTGAACCTGGGTAAATCTTTGAGTCCCCTGTGTGCTTGTTTGCTAGCCAATAGATGTCTCTAGCGCTCCCTCCTTCTCCAAAACCCAAGTCCATAACAATGGGCATTGATGAGTTAAACCCTCGTCAATTGGTCTTAGTATAAGGTTGGTTCCGAATATGTCTTTCTTATCTTTCTCTAATAGCCGAAAGTTTATCGAGTCTCTATAGGTTGTTTAGTGCATGTTGCGCTGCCACTTCAGTCCACCATACCTATGTAGACGAGAGCCGCCGAATTCTAGCCTCGCCGTGTACTGGCCTCAGTACTGACGCTCCTCTTTTTTCTTTACCCTTTGTCGGCACCCCTTTGGTTTTAGCAATTTTGAGATCGACATCGTTAGCAGGGTTACCCTTCCGGCTTGGCCTGGGTAGGGTTATGGATGCCATTGGTTATTCTTCAGGGCTCTTAGCTCAAGTTGCTCCTTAAGGTGATTTGGTTCTTTGTACTGTATATCTGTATTCTTGACTCATGGAGTCGTTGTTGTATATATATGTTTTGTGGGTCCCATCATGGACTATTGTGTAATGATATTACTTCGTTTTCCACCCGCACGCAAGTGCCTGGTGGGCATCTTTGAATCGTTTCTATGCGGGTTTGGCGGGAATCGCTAAAACTTGCATAGGGTCAATTCGAGGGTGTTACAAAGTAGTATCAGAGCTCAGCAGTTACGATACCCCACTGGTCCAGCCTGTAGGATAACCTAGCTAACGGCCGATGTAGAGTGTCAAGACTATTTTGCCAGATCGGTTGGATAGATCTGATTAGGTCTGATTTTACTCCTTACCCCTATGCTATTCTCCTCTTACATTTTTGTGTTTTGAATCTGCTCTCTTATCTTTTCCTCAAGTCCAAGAATTCTCGTGGTTAGGTTTCCGTCGTACCTTCAGGGTTTCGCTTCCTCCTTTGGTAACGGTGCTTCTACATCCGGTCTTCATGCTATCTGAGGAATCCTTCATCTGTTGGACTTCTCTTTGTTCCTTCTTGTGCCTTCCGGTGTTTTCCAACATGACCACATCATCTACGTCAGATCTAATGAAGAGACTGCATCATTCCTTTGTTATCCAAATATCGTTGTCAAGATCTTCAGTCTGAATTCTGAGAGTTCGTCGCATCATTCTTCTATTCATGTACTGGGTAATGCTTTGAGTGCGGGATGGAGTCGCGACCATACCACTACTCTTAGCATTCGATTTTGTACATTGTATGGTGAACCGATGCAATTTACTCCTTCCATGGAAGTTAGGGTGGCCTTGACTTTAACTTTGTCCTTTGTTTATCCGGAGCGTTCTCTCGACGAACATGAGCAACAACCCTTGTTGGTGGTGTCACCGATTTCAAGACGGAGCACGACACTTTGTTAGCGGTGTCGCGAGGATCTATATGAAGCGAGAAGATTCAGATCGTCGGCCTTCTTCCCCGTACCATGAGGCGGATCTCGAGGGAGAGATCCATTGTTAGTGGTGTCGAATTGTAGCACCCCGGGAAAACCACTACTAGAAAACAGCTTGATGTTTCTATTTTTGTGCATCGTCATGTCATCATGCATGGTTTGCCTAAAACTATTTTCCAAAAGCCCTATCTTGTTTTCTACATTATCCCTCTTTATTTGAAATTAAAACCCTGGTCTTTTTCGGATACTTTATCTGTCTAAAACTATTTACACAACTTTTTCTAAAATGAAATAAATAAACTTATTTTGTTTTAGTGGGGGAGTCAGCTAGCCGCTAAGGCCCAAAAGACCAGCAGCTAGCCAACTACCACCCCACAGAAACCCTAGCCTCTACCCAAACCCACACCTAATCCCACCTTGCCGCCGCTGCACCTAACCCTACACTCGTGTGCATCGCACAGACCCGCCTGGCCGCAGTGCATGGAACACGCCCGCTAGAACGCACCCCAGCCTTGACACGCCTCTCTCGCTCGCGAGCCACCTCTCCCACCTGGCCCCACCACGATCGATGCCCACCAGACGCTCCTCTCCTTCCCGACGATTCCCTTCTGCTCGTTGTCTTCTCCCTGGGTGCTGCCTCCTTCCTCTTCTCGCGGGATCTGCCTCCGACGGGAGCTCCACCGCCCTGATGTTCTCCCTCCCCGGTCGCCGCCCCACCTTGCTCGGTTCCTCCTCTCCACTGCCCTTCCGCCTCTCGCGAGCCCTACGGCTAGACACCTCCACGCCGCTGCCGCCAGAGCCCCGGCCACGTGTCGTGGTACCTCCGGCCCCTGCAGGGCCGTTGACCACGCCTTCCTCGGCCACGGCCCTCTGTCGCATGAGCCCCCGCTGCCAAGCACAATGCCGCCTCTGTCGGCCTAGGCCGCCACTGCCACCTCAAGCCGCGTCCTCGATGTCGGCCGCTCCCCGCATTGTGCCGGACCACCTCGCCAGCACCTGAGTTCACTGTCCTCCGCCCCGGTGTTGAGTGCCACCCTTATCCTCTCCTTGCTGTTTTTCCTCTTAGAACGCAAGCGAGGGCTTCATGTATGACCCCTTGTCTAGATGCCAGTGGGTTTGTCTATCCCTGCAGCATGCATGTGATTTCCGTTGGTGCTCGTGGCCCAATGTTTCGACCCTGTCCCTTTAACAACAGGTGCGCAGGACGGTCTACCTCGCCATGTTTCGTTGTTGTCTGTCCCGATGTCAAGAACAAATGAACGTAGAGAACACTGATAAGACTGCCTCGATGCCGATGATTTCGAGAGATGTACTTGGTGCCACTCGAAGAGTACAAATTCCCACGAAGATCTCCGGTCCCGGCTTTCGCCAAGATCTTCTGAAAACCACCGATGTAAATCCAAGTTCTTCATCAATTACAAGACCGTCGACATGGAACTCGAAGGCCGATCCCGCCAAGACCAAACCCCATCGACCCCAAGATCACCGAGCCCTATGTGTGACCCCTTTTCCGAGACCATATTTTTATAATATATGATATATATCTTGTTGCATATTAAATTGCTCATGTTTGCATACATATTCATTTGTTTGGGGGTATTTAGTCAATTCACCTCAAAATTAAATATGGAGCACATATGCGGGCTATTCTTGTATTATACCGCCTCCATTTAAATTTGTGTAGCAAACCGATGCTATGTTTTGCTTGTTAAGACAACATATAAATTGCGGGGTATCTAAAAAACTTGAACCTTTTATTTAATTGTCGGGACCCCAGTTTCGCTTAATATTGCCTAATTGCATCACATCGTTGCCATATCATGCACCATACCTGCATCATGCTTGATCTTCTTCCGTAGTATTAAATAGTGCATCCGGTGTTTCTTCTAGTGCTTTGCTTCTTCACGGATTAGGCCAATGAGTGGATGCGAGTGTCGACCCGATCTCCGGTGAATCTTTGGCTATGTTTCCCAGGCGAGCATTCTCCCCCTTTCTACCTATTTTGCATTTATAGTCTTTACTTCCTCCTGTTGATCTATTGCTATCCATGTTGCGATGCTTTAGTTTCCGTGCACCCTTTATATTCCTTGCAGGCTCTATATTGCCTTGGACACATCCTATTGCCTAATGTTTGATAGATAGTCGGCCTTGCGAGTCGTAGTTGCTTGCTCAGGTGCTGCTCGCGTGGTTATCAGTCCACCGTTGTTGGAAGGTTGGCACATGTTTAATGGTGGAGATGATCATGACTTTAAATACCACTTGATTAAAATGCTGGGAATAGTTATAACTAATGCAATGGCATCGGTGGGAAATAGCAAATATTTGGTTTTTAACCGCTCACTTGTGTCCCGTAGGCCCCAAGTACTTGATACCTGTTCCTTGACTATCGCACTATCCGCATGTGGGACCATGAATCCCCTTAGCCAGAGCTTGATTCATTTCTTAGTTCTTGGGGCCACAAAGTAGTTAGGGGCTTTATTACTATCCTGTACTTATGCCATGCTTTACTGTTTTATTTACGATTGTGCATGGAGCACATGTACTGTTTTGGAACGTGGAATGTTTTTGTGGTATCGACAAGCCCAGTCACACTTTTGGGTTCCTAGTCGTTTACAACTATTGACACAAACCCTGGGTCCGTCTCGGAGCCGGCCAACTTCGTTGCGGGTAGCTTAGTGGGGTGGCCCCCTGAAATATTTTATGAATCATGTGATTGCTTTGTCGTGAAAGCCTCGTTGGGTTTTGATTTGGTTTTTCCAAGGTTGATCGTGTGTGTGTTGCTATTTGTGCACCCCTGCAGGGTAAATCTTTCTGAAAGCCATGTCCGCGGTTATGGACGACTTGGAGCATAGTATCTCGATCATAGACAAGCATAACTAAAGTAGTGCTATAAATTTGACTTAATATGTGACTAGTAATCAACTTCACTACAATGGAATGGATAATAAAAGTGCCAACAACTGGTGGAACTGGGGTGTATCGTGTCATGTTATACCTGCCTAGTAAGTATCACAACTCCAATGGAATGAAATAAAAGTGCCAACAGTTGCTGGGTTTGGGATGTCACATGCTAATTGTATCTGACTAGTACTAGTAAGTACTGCCACGACAACTAAATGATTAACTAAAACTGCCCACTACTTATGCTGTCAGGATGACTCATGCTATCTATATCTGACGTAAATGCTGCAACTATAATAGAATGAGTAAAACTGCCAACTGTGTGAGTTCCTCGGTTTGACTTCCTTGTTTGGTCTCGAGGGGGAATACCAGGATGGGTATGATTGGTGTTAGTATAAGGTTGGTTCTAAATAGGTCTTTCTTATCTTTTTCTAATAGCCGACAGTTTATCGAGTCTCTATAGGTTGTTTAGTGCATGCTGCGCTGCCGCTTCAGTCCACAATACCTATGTAGGCGAGAGCCGCCGAATTCTAGCCTCGCCATGTATTGGCCTCAGTACTGACGCTCCTCTTTTTCCTTCACCCTTTGTTGGCACCCCTTTTGTTTTAGCAGGTTTGAGATTGACGTCGTTAGCAGGGTTACCCTTCCGGCTTGGCCTGGGCAGGATTATGGACGCCATTGGTTATTCTTCAGGGCTCTTAGCTCAATTTGCTTCTTAAGGTGATTTGGATCTTTGTGCTGTATATCTGTATTCTTGACTCATGGAGTCGTTGTTGTATATATATGTTCTGTGGGTCCCATCGTGGACTATTGTGTAATGATATTACTTCGTTTTCCACCTGCACGCAAGTGCCTGGTGGGCATCTTTGAATCATTTCTATGCGGGTTTGGCGGGAATCGCTAAAACTTGCATAGGGTCGATTCGAGGGTGTTACAACCCTCTAAGAGGGACCGTAGGTATAACATGAAATTGTGGCCGCTAGAGGGGAGTACCCTCCCGAGCCTCCCTATAAGCCTTTCGAGGAGAGAGCCATAGGGCAAATGTTTATCCTGTTGGACCCCGAAGAGAGACCGTAGGTATAACATGAAATGGTGGCCGGTGGAGGGGAGTACCCCCATGAGCCACCCCATAAGCCTCTCAAGGAGAGAGCCGTAGGGAAAATGTTTATCCTATTGGACTCTTGAAGAGGGGCGTAGGTATAACATGAAATGGTGGCCGCTGGAAGGGAGTACCCTCACGAGCCACCTCATAATCCTATTGAGAGGAGAACCATAGGGCAAATGTTTATCCTATTGGACCCTCAAAGAGGGACCGTGGGTATAACATGAAATGCTGGCCACTTGTTTCCGTGTATATGCTAGGCGAGGGTTTCAAGCACCAAGAACCATGGGTGAGGTGATTTATTGCTAGATCTAGTCCATATGTTCAGAGCTCAACACTTAAGGTCTTTGTGTTGACGGGGAGTGGCCCGGGGATGAGCACTGTGCCTAGCACCCCGCTCGAGTGACATATATAGGATAACCTGACAACGCACGTCCAAAAATGTTTTCCAAGTGAAAGCAAAGGCAAATGGCAAGGTTGGTGCAAGACGCAAGATCCAAAAAACAACTAGGGAGGTCCAAGATTATTACAATGTCGCCATGTGTTGGACTACTAGCACTGGGGGTACCCCATCCTGTCAGGTTACCAGAACCGTGTTTGGCGCTCTCATAAGGGGTGCGAGGAGTGCCACCCTGACGAGGGTTTAACTCATAAATGCCCATTGTTATGGACTTGGGTTTTGGAGAAGGAGGGAGCGCCGGAAGCATCAATCAGCTAGCAAACAAGCACACAAGGACGCAAGATTTACCTAGGTTCTGGCCTCATAGAGGTCCCTTCTCCTACTTGTCTGCTCGTCGAATTAAAAGATGATTCGAATATTACAATGGTGCGCAGATGCAATCTGGCGAGGGTTGTGGAAACTAGGGTTGCGTGTATCCTCCTCGCCGCCCCTCCTGGCCTTTATATAGATAGGCCAGGTCTCAGGTAGCAGGTCGAGTCGGTTACAGGTTAGGGTTTGCCCTTCAAACTTTCTATCTTCAGACTTCTTCTTGTCTCGCAAGTTATCGAGAGTCCGTAGCCACTTGAAATCTTCATTGGGCCGTGGCAACGCCGTGGGCTTCCACCATATCTGGACCGTATATATCAAACTCGAGTACCAACAGGGTATACCCATGTCAGTAGCCCCCGAGTGTCCAGTGGAATCGTAGATTCGACTGGGGACTTTATGAAGCCTTTCGACTGCTCTGTTTGTGTCATAGGGATTGTTGATGTGCGTGCCTGATTTAACTGATGTATCGGTATCAGTTAACTACCTTAGGGTAAAACAACGCAATCTACTCGAACTCGATTCCTCAGACTCGAATTCGGAAAAGTGCTGGTGTAATTCGACTTGTAGGGAGTCGAATTCCAGTATATGGGTGTGAGCACTCAACGCATCCGTCAAGGCATGTTCATCGTACCTGTAGGCATGGATATATTTCTGTTAGTGTGCAGCGAATGTGTTGCCAGGCCTTATTCAGGTCTTATCTTCACACTGTAAGCGCGACATCCGAATTTTGTCATCGCGGAGATGATTCGGGTGACCCAGGAGACGCAGTCTCTTTGTAGGGAAAAATTACGAGGCGGTGTCGCCATAAACTTCGAGTGTGGACGTTATCGACACACAGTACGACGTACAAATAATCATAGGGTGCGCGACCAGCGCTCCCTAGAGGAGTAGCCCCCGAGTGCCTGGTTGAGTCGAAGACTCAGGCAGGGACTAAAGAACTTTTGCGACTACTGTTGTCTTTTGTTTGCTTGTTTCAGTCGAATTTATTTCCGGCGCTCCCTATGGGAGTAACCCATGTCCATAGTCAAATCGCGGATTCGAGTGATTGGGTATGCTTTGAATGTCCATATTCCTGCAGAAGAGAAAGAGAAAAAGAAAAATCATAGGGTGCGCGACCAGCGCTCCCTATGGGAGTAGCCCCCGAGTGCTTGGTGGATTCGAAGACTCGAGCAAGGGCTAAAGTAGTCGAAGTCTTCTGCTGCTCAATTTTCGATGACATCAGTGCTGACGATGTGATGATCTCAGTTGCCTGCGTGAGCGGGTTTGACGGGACGTGACGAGCGGTGGGTCCCATTTTCTGACCCTGACTTGACCGGGCGTGCGTAATCTTTGTTTTTACTACGCCTCCTCGATTTCCGTGCGTAATGGGAGTAGTGGGGGACGGTTCATGCTTCAGGTCTCCACGTGTTGTTCACGATGGGTGCCACGTGTCTGATAGGGTTTCTGCTGGCCATTGGATTACATCTTCCAGGGGGTTAAGTAGCAGTGCTGCGGCGGTAATTTTTCCATTTGCTCTTTTCTCTACCTTTGCCTCCATCTCCATTGTTGCTCCTCTCTGCCTCCGAGAGTTCGTTCCGTTCATGGCGCGGGACCAACTTCGTGTTTTCCCGAGCTATTTTCTTTGTTCTCATCGCCACCACAAGCTGGGGAAAAAGAAGGGAGGTGTCGCTGCTGAGTCTGCCGCAATCACTGTCGCTGCCAAGAAGAAAGGCGGCTCCGCTGCTGCGGGCATCAGCACCGCCGTCGCTGGGAAGAAGAAGGGTGCGGGAACTAGCGTCACCAATGGCGCGTGGCGTGTGTCCAGCATCAAATCCTCCGAGCTCCGTCTTCTGCGCCAAGACGGAGTTCTATCTCCCGCGGTCGGTTACTCGCGAGTCCCAGGTGGTGAGGTAACCCCTTGTCCTCCTACTGGTTTCCGGGTGATGTTCCTAGCGTTCATCATCCACGGTCTTTCTCTGCCCCTGCATCCTTTCTTTAGGGGCCTCCTTTGTTTCCATGGGCTCTAGCTGCACCAACTGTCCCCCATCTCCATCCTCCATGTTCCTTGCTACATTACACTTTGCGAGCACTGGCTCGGAATTGAGCCACAGTTTGGTCTCTTCAAGCGTCTCTTCAAGCTGAAGCGCCAGTCAGCGTCTGGCTCCGTAGTCTACAATGTAGGAGGCTGCGGTATCCACATCGACTCCTCCATCACGTATTTTGACATCAAACTCATGGCGTCCGTCCAAGGGTGGAGGGACAAGGGGTTCTACATCCGCGACTAGAAGGCCGATGGAGACCACTTTGGACTCGCGCCTTTCGATCCCGCAGCGCTATGCAAGAGGAGGCACTCCTAGAAGAATGTGGTGATGCCCGGCGAGTCTGAGGGGACAGATGTGCTGTACGAGCGCGTCTGCGACCTCGAGAGTCGCATGGGTAAGGAAGAGAGAGGTTGCGCCCTTATTCACACGTGGTTGCACCGTCGCGTCCAGCCCCTGCAGGCCAGAGTCCACCCTATGTTCCAGTGGGCTGGCGCGGACGATGTCACTCGCATATCTGCCGATGGCATTTCCGCGAGTGAAGTAGATAAAAGGGTGCGATTGTTCACCAAGTACACTGCCAAGGATGTGCTCCCCAGTGAACCAGTCGTACCTCCATTCGATGCCGCTAATCCTCCTCGTAAGGTACGGTTGTGCTACGAAGTAGCTTTGTTTGTCGAATGCTTCTTTTTTCTTGACTTGTGCTGACTTGTTTCCTGTATGCAGGATTGGAAGGTGTCTCCCTGTATGCCCTCTCTTCCGGAGGGGGTTATTCCTCGTGAAGCTTTAGAAGAGGACGAGTCAGAGTTGACCGTCCCTTGTGAAGAGGAGGAGGAAGCCCCCGAGTCCAGCAGTACGGATACTCGCAAGTGTTCGCTCAACGAAGATTCAGATGCGTCATCTTCTTCGACTCCGGAAGGCCCAGCTATTGGTGCGGAGTCGCCGATTCCTGCTGTTCCTGTGAGTGCTATGGCGCCATCTTCCCGCAAGAATATGCGGCTGCTGAAGGAGTCGTCGTCGGAGGGCCAAACCTTTGATTTTGACAAGTTTGATTGGTAAGTATACAATTCTTCTCTTAGTTCTTTTTTGGAGTTGCAAGTTCCTGAGTTTGGTTTTGTGCTGCAGTCAACCGGCGTCATCATCTTCTGGCGACATCCAGATTTTGAAAGAATCTGGAGTCGCGGACTCCAAGGCCAAGAAAGTGGATGAGCGGACTCCTTCCCCTCCATTGGCGGCCCACTCCGGACACAATTCATCAAGTTCTCCACATGATGTGGAGCACCAGATGGTTGTCCAGACGACTGCGCGTCAATCGACTTTGGAGTCATTGGAGGATCATGTATGTGTGATGTTGCTTCTTTTGATTTTTTGCACTCGAATTTATCATCCATACCATCTGCTGAACTTTTGTTGTTTCTCCTGTTGCAGCTCATTATGAAGGAAGATGCTCGCCTAGCGGAGCAGGTGCTTGCAATGGGTCGCCAGCATGCAATGTTGGACAATCGCCATCGTGTGGTTGAAAGTGAGTGTTTTTTGCTTCTTCTTCTTCTTCATCATCCTTGTGATATACTCGACTGACAGTCTGTCTTTGTTTGTTTTGCAGCTGAGCATAATGCGCTCCTTCGCGATGCCGCTTCCCTTGAAAAGGCGCTCACCGCGGCGGTGAAGGGTCGCGATGAGGCAGTCGCAACACTTGACGAATCACAGAAACGCGAAGAGGATTTGCGCGCCTCCATCGTGGCTAGGGAGAAGTTGTTCGAAGAACAACTCTTCTCAATTGCCAAAGCTCTTTTTAGGTACTCCTTCATCTGGATTTCCGTCGTGTCCCTTCTTTAGAATTTGTTATTGTGCTTACCTTTTGTGCCAACACTTTACTCTTGTGTAGATGCCATCGGTCTGAGCTTCGACACTCAGGCGCTCCGTCATGATGATGCCTTGGCAGGTGCCATCGCGGCAGTCGAAGATCGTAGTGCTTCCATCTAGGGGACGCTGATCAAGGCCAAGGGCGTACTCAATCGCCTCCGTGAGGAGCTGGCGCCCAAAGCTGAGTTAATCGAAAATTTAGATGATCTAGTGGAGTCCCTTGCTGGAGGCATTCCTGCAGGCTTCAAGAACTCACTCCATGCGGCTGGGGCTTCTATGTCACTCGCGATGGTTCAAGCCTATGGAGTCAAGGTTGATCCTGCTACGGTCTCCAAAGCAATGCCTGTCAGCGCGGATGGTCAACAGGTAGTCTTTGCTCCTTTTGCAACTGCCTGTGGAAAGTACAGGACGTAGCTCATCAACACAGTCGCGAAGTACTCTGAGGAGCTGCAGCGAGCCAAGAAGGCAGCGAAGGCTGCGGCTTCAAGGGCCGGCGGAAAGTCTATGGTGCCTGATACTGCCAAAGACTCGATGAGGCCCCCAAAACCGAAGTCTAAGCCAAAGAAGCTAGTTGCTCCTCAGTAGTCATATTTGTAATAGTTAATAGCTTGACTCCTTTTGTCTAGAACATGCCGTTGGCGGGTGTACCTGTTGATATTTTTGTTATGCTTGAATGCACTTTCAGTTTTTGCCCATGTATTGCTTGGTCTTCTTATTATCCCTTGCTTGGCTTGTGATAGGGCACATCGAGTGGTCCTTCGAGTGAACCTCGGAATATGCCATCCACTGATGATACCGTAGCACAGTCGCGCTCAAGGGTTGATGAGCTGTCTCTGCTCTCATGACTCCATGACCGCGTTAAGCAGTTGGAGTGCGAACTGCCCGTGCTCCGTGGTAACGCGGATGTATGGAAGTCGAGGGCGGAGAAGGCCACTGCTCGAGAGCAATATCTTCTAGGGGAGGTGGCGCAGCTGGGCGACCAATTCAAGTGTTAGCTTTCTGCTTCCTTATCTTTTCTTGTAGCCACTGGCGGTAGTTCGTTGTCTTCATACTTTTGCCTTTGCTTGGTATAGTTGTCAGTGCACGCCATCCGCAATATGAGAAGGACATGATTTCCATTCGCATGAATGATATGACCCAAGAGCAGCTTCGGGCGAGTGGGTACTTCTGGGTGGATCATGATCACGCAATCGCAATGGCGACCCTGCAGGATCGTGCTTCGCGAGTGCTTCGTTTCCTGAAGAAATCGCAATCATGCTTAAGAAATATCTATCAGACGATGTTCCCGCTGGACGTCGTTCCATCGAGCCTGCTGGCCCTTCTTGCAAAATTTCAAGATTTGAGTGGAGTCCGCGAGTGTGTACGACAACAGTTAGTGGATGGTGCCAAGGATGCTCTGTCGCTGGTGCGACTACACATGCCTGATGTGGATGTTGCAGTGGTTGCTGCTGGACCGCCAGCGCCGCTAGCAGGTTCGACCTGGAACATGGTTCCTCACTACCAGGCGGTGGATCGCTCAGCGGAGGAAATTGTCGACTTCTTCGAGGAGCAGACAAACGTTCTTTTGTTGCAACAGTAGTTTAGTTTGTATCCTGCACATAGTTGCACCAGTGTTGTAAAGTTCATATATATATGCTGTGTATAATTGATTGACATTGATGTATATAAAGAGCTTGTTAGCTCGTATGATTTGTGAGTGTGTTGCACTATGCGATTCCTTTTCGTTAGCCTGACTTGTGTTTGTCTCAGCACCTTGCCATCCTGCCAGGTGCGTTGTAGCTGGGTTGGTGTTTGTCAAGGGTTCGATTGGTGCGTCAGCTACTCAAGATATCACATTGGTTCGTAGAACAGATGTGTATATGGTGGCGCAACCCCCGAGTGGATAAATTGCAAAAAGTAAATAAAAGAATGCAGAGTTTAGGGCACTTAGCTTTATTTATTTGTAGGATAGTACGAGGTACAATGTGTGGCTAAGTAGCCTTGGCTGAATAGCCTTATTCGCAAATGAAGAAATAAAAGACGACTAAGGGTAGAAACGCTGCACTCATTCCAGGGGTTGGAGTACACGAATCCTGTCTCGAAATCTTTAAGGCGATAGGCGCCACCTAGGATTACTTCTGTAATCACGTACGGTCCCTCCCAGGGGGAATCGAGCTTGAGATGCCCTTGCTATTTCAGTCGTAGGACCAGGTCTCCTTCGACGAAGGACCTAGGGCATAGCCTTTTGCTGTGGTAGTTGCGCATGTTCTGCTGGTAGATCATTGATCTTTCCGCGGCGATTTCCCGTGCCTCATCAAGGAGGTCGACGGAGTCTTCGAGTGCAATTGTTGACTCCTGCTCGCTGTAAGCGACCACTCGCGGTGCCTTGTACCGTACCTCTACGGGTAGCACCGTTTCGGCACCATGCACCATGAAGAACAGGGTGTATCCTGTGGCACTGTTTGGGTTTGTGCGTAGGCTCCAGAGTACGGATTGCAGCTCATCTGGCCAGCATCCCGCGGCTTCTTCGAGTGGCCTAAGGAGTCTCTTCTTGATTCCGCCGCAGACGAGCCCGTTGGCCTTTTCGACCCGACCGTTGGTCTGTGGATGAGCTACGGAGGCATAGCTTATGTTGATTCCCAGGTTTTCGCAGAAACCCTGTAAGTCCTTAGAGGTGAAGTTCGTTCCATTGTCCGTGATGATGCTGTGTGGCACTCCGAAGCGATAGACGATGGACTCGAAGAACTTAACCGCGCTGGCTCCTGACTGGTTAGTCACCGGCATGGCCTCTATCCATTTGGTGAATTTGTCGACTGCGACCAAGAGGTAGACGTAGCCTCCTCACGAGGAATTTGGGAGCTTGCCGACCATGTCGAGTCCCCATTGCATGAAGGGCCAGGCCAATGGAATTGGCTGGAGTTCCACGCCAGGTGTGTGTGGTTTGTCCGCGAATCGCTGGCAAGCGTTGCATTTTTGGACGATGTCCTTGGCATCACGCATGGCCGTAGGCCAGTAGAATACATCTCGTAGAGCCTTGGCGACAAGGGCACAATTGCCGGCGCAAGTCCCCTCATGGATGTCAAGGAGAATGGCTCTTCAATCAGCGTTTGAGACGCACCGTTGGAGTACTCCTATGATGCTGCATTTGTATAGTTCACCATTGATGACGGTGAATGCCTTGGATCGTCGTGCGATTTGTCGCGCGTCAGTCGGGTTGTCCGGTAGCCTCTTGCTGAGAAGGTATGTGATGTACGGTTGAGTCCAAGATGGCTCGATCATCATGACACTCATCGGTCCTTCGAGTCCTGTGTCAAGCTCCAGGTCGTCGAGTCCCATTGGCTCATTGGGCGGCGCAACCCCCGAGTCCATTGTTGCGCTTGTTTTCTTCTCTGCGGCCTTTGGCTTGATGGAGCGTTCGTAAATGCGCTCGAGAAATACCCCAGGTGGTATGGGGGCGCAGGCAGAGCCAATGTTGGCGAGTGCGTCTGCCTCTTCATTGCTTTCGTGGCCTACGTGCCGCAGCTCGCAACCGTTGAAGTCCCCTTCGAGTGTGTCGTAGAGGTCGCGGTAGGCGATCATATTGTCGTTCAGTGTGTCGCACTTGTGCATTGTCTGGTTGACGACCAGCTTGGAGTCGCCGTATATTATGAGCCTCTTGGCGCCACAGACTTTTTCCATCCGCATCCCGTGTAACAGGGCTTCGTATTCAGCTTCGTTGTTGGAGGCAGTGAACTGCATTTGCAGGATGTATTTCAGCTTGTCTCCCTGAGGCGATGTCAGTATGACACCTGCGCCAGCTCCGTCCTTTCGCTTGGATCCGTCGAAGTGCATTGTCCAGAGGTGGGACATATCTAGTTTTTCAGGGAGCTGATTCTCCATCTAGTGCATGAGGAAGTCAGGGAGAACTTGCGACTTGATCGCGTCACGTTTTTCATATGTAATGTCTCATGGAGACAACTCGATTCCCCAAAGCGCGACTTGTTCGGTGGCGTCGGGGTTGTGGAGGATATGTCCAAGTGGGCCATCGTTGACCACCACGATTGGGTGCTCCTGGAAGTAGTGGCGCAGCCGCCTGGCTGTCATGAAGATGCCATATGCCAAGTTCTGGTAGTGCGGGTACCGCTTCTTTGTTGGTGTAAGTACCTCGCTGAGGTAGTAGACTGGGCGCTGCACCCCGTGGACCTTGTGTTCCTCGGCTCGTTCTACCACGAGCACCGTGCTGACCACATGGGTGGTGGCTGAGATGTACAACAACAGTGGTTTCCTTTCGCGTGGGGTCACTAGTACTGGTGAGGTGGACAGTAGACGCTTGTGATCTTGGAATGCTTCTTGTGCCTCGTTGGTCCACTCGAACTTGTCAGTTTTGCGGAGAAGTTGGTAGAAGGGCAGTGCCTTTTCGCCCATTCGACTTATGAATCGACTGCGCACCACGATTCGCCCAGCCAGCTGCTGGACACCTCTTATGTTCTTCGCCTTCTCCATGGCCAGTATGGCTTTTATTTTCTTTGGGTTTGCCTCGATCCCTCTCGCGGAGATGAGATACCCGAGTAGTTGCCCAGATGGTACGTCAAAGGTGCACTTGTTCGGATCGAGCTTGATCTAGCAGCGGTCGAGGTTGGCGAAGGTTTTGTGTAAATCGTCGATTAGTGAAGCTTCCTCTTTGGTCTTGATTACGATCTCGTCAACATAGACTTGGATGTTGCAACCAAGTTGGTTCTTGAGGCAAGCCTGCATGCACCACTGATAGGTTGCTCCTGTGTTTTTTAACCCGAAGGGCATTGTGTTATAGCAGAACACACCAAAGGGCGTTGTAAACGCCGTTTTCTCTTGATCCTCCTCCTTCATTCGAATCTGATTGTAGCCTGAGTAGGTGTCGAGGAAGCAGAGGCGCTCACATCCCGTGGTGGAGTTGATGATCTGGTCGATTTGCGGCAGCGGGAAGTGATCCTTTGGGCAGTGCTTATTCAGAGAAGTAAAATCCACGCACATCCGTAGGATATCCGTGTCCTTTTTTGGTACTAGCACCGTGTTGGCAAGCCAAGTGCTTTCCTTGATCTCGCGTATGAATTTGGCGTCGAGGAGTCTGTTGATCTCCATTTCGACCGCTTTTGCTCTTGGCTCAGACAGTCGCCGAATTGTTTGTTTGTCTGGCCTTGCGTCTGGGTTGACATTGAGTGTGTGCTCGGCGAATTCCCTAGGAACTCTTGGCATGTCCGCTGGACACCAGGCGAAGATTTCCTAGTGCTCACGGAGGAATTCGACGAGCGCGAGTTCCTATGCAGGACTCAAGTTGTTGGCGATGAGGGCCGTCTTGGCAGGGTCCGATGGGTGGACCTGAACATTCTTCGTGTGCACCGACGAGTCGAAGGATAGGTCGTGTGAACTTGGCCGGCTCAGGGGAGGTAGATTGTTGTCTGTCAACACCTTCAATCTTGCAAGTTCTTCCTGCATGCCAAAGGACTGGGAAATTCTGTTGAATTCCCTATCGCAAGTGTCAGACCTCTTGAAGGTCCCGTTGATTGTGATGACGCAGTTGGGGCCTGGCATTTTCATCTACACATAGGCGTAGTGTGGCACTGCCATGAACCCGGCGAACGCGACACGGCCGAGGATGTAGTGGTACTGTGAGGGCCAATCGACGACTTTGAAGTCGATGCGTTCGCGTCGAAAGTTTTTCGGCATGCCGAAGATGACGTCGAGGTTGATTTTGCCAAGGGGATATATGCCCTTTCCTGGGACGATGCCGTGGAATGTTGTGTCTGAGGCCTCTAGGAAGGCCAGAGGGATCCTCATTGCTCGCAAGGTACTTGCGAACACGAGGTTAATGCCGCTTCCTACGTCCATGAAGACGCGACTCATGTTGAAGCCTCCAATTTGTGCCTCGAGTATGAGGGGACAATGGCCTGGATGAGGTACTTGGCATGGATGGTCGCGCTTGTCGAAGGTGATGCAGGAGTCGCTTCCACTGAGGTACTTAGTGGTGGATGGTGGTGAGTTTGTCGCCAAATTGACTTGGTGAGTGATGGCCTTTTGCAACCGATTGGAGGGGCGATCCTTTTGGATCATCATGGTGCTCATGGCCCGTGGGTACGGCTCTCCTCTGTGATGCTGGTCAGGCGTGGCTGCGGTTGGCAATGGTCCATGTGGTGGTGGAGGACCTCCATGTGCCGCTTGGGGCGGCTCCATAGCCCCTGTTGACTGCGTCGCGATTCATCCGAGCCAGGTCCTCATGAAGTTTGAGGAACTCACGGTAGTCCTTGAGGAGGTGGCTGGATTTCTTTTTGCCATCATGCTTGTTGATGTAGAAGTGTACGGTGCATGGCCCGGATAACTTGTCCTCGATGGATGTTGCGGGTGCCTCGTCGCGAGTGCGGCGTTGCCATACTTGCGTGGTCTTTCCGGAGTCGCGATGCCCGCCGCTGCGATAGCCGCTGTTGCGGTTGTCGTCGTGTCTACCGGCGTAGCCGGCTGTAACCATGTTGACGTCGTCACGGTCATCATAGATGCGCATTCGACGTTTGCTTCGACGATCGCGTCTGCGCTCGAGTTCTGCTTCGTCGTTGGAGTGAACGCGATTTTTTACCAAATCTTCTCCATCTGCCCACCGATTCACGATTTCCATCAGGTGCTCAATGGTTTTGGGCTTTGAGCGACCCAGCTCCTCCCTGAGCTCTATGCGAAGAACGCCGCCGTTGAATGCATCAATTGCCCGGTCCTCCGAGATATTTTCCGCAGAGTTCTTGATGATGGACCACCTCTGGATGTACGAGCGTAACGATTTGCCCGACCTTTGCTGGCAGCATCTCAGCTCTTCAATTGATGCGGGCCTTTTGTAGGTGCCCTAGAAGTTACGCACAAAGCTGTAGACTAGCTCGTCCCAACTGCGAATGGATCCACGCGGGAGGTTATTGAGCCAAGCTCGGGCGGCGCCCTGCAGCTATAGCTGCAGGCATTGCATGGCTGTGCTTCGACTCCCACCATGGAGCCTAACAGAGGAGATGTGGTCTTCCAACCAGATTTTCGGGTCCCGCAGGCCATCAAACTTTGGGTTCTCCGATGGGAGCTTGAACCCCTTGGGCATTCGCTTTTCTGAGTCAGTCGATCGGGCGCGTCGCGCCCTTGACTTGTCGATCTTTGCTGGATGAGGGTGAGGAATAGTGTTTTGCCAGAGCCTTGTTTTTCTTCGGCTCCGGCGTCGGCTCTTTGTCGAGAGTAGCCTCGATTAGCCCCAAGCCTGCGATCGTAGATTGGTGCATGGCATCTCGAGGATCTCCGGCTGGCAGCTGGTTGTTGAGGAGGTACATGGTGGCTGCCGTTACCGCAGCTTGTGTCGTTCTTGGAAGCACGTTGCCACGCGTATCCACCATCATGGAGCCGAAGTCGAGGACCTTTGCGGCTTCTACACGCTCTTGTTCAGTGAGGTGGGCCAGTCGAGATCGCCTCTTGTTAGCGATGTACTCGTTGCACTTGGAGGAGAGCCCAGCTCCATGGAGGCTCGACTCGTCTGCCACCTTTTTACGCGCCTCGAGCTGCGCAAGTGTATGCTGTTGGCATTTGTATTCCTTCTTCAGGAGCCAATGGTAGCCCATCAGCAGTTCTTGCGGGGAGCCGAAGGGTAGAGGGTTGCCTTGTAGGGCTTCTCGGTAGTGGGCCCACTCAAGGTCGTTGAGCCTGATCACGACATGTTCTCCAGTGTACTCGTTCACCTTGGTGGGGGGTTTGACTGCCCCTCCGTTGTTGACGAGGGCGCCGATAGTGGGTCTGTTGTTGGGTGGTCCGCCATTAGGTATGCCACCGTTTGGTGGGTCGGTTCCATTGCCTCTGTTGCCCATGTTGTCGCGATTGGTGGAGGAGTCGCCAGCGTTGATGACGACGCACATGAAGTGGTTGGGGAAGCTGCTGCTCCCACAACTTTCAGATGCGGAACTGTAGGCTCCATCTTCAGTTGCTAGATCGCCCAGATCGGATTCGCGACTGCTGTCGCTGTTCATATTCTCGACTGTTGTCGAGGCATTGAGCTCACTGAGGGTGCCGATCGGTGGAGGGAACCACGATGCTGGAGCAATCGATGGTGTTGTTGGCTGGTCAGGCATGCGAAGCGTGCCCATCTGACCAACTTGGAAGCGGAAGCTCCCGATCGCCAGGCTAATTCCATCGCCCACGGACTCGAAAGCCGGGTGAGTGGCTGGCGTGTGGATGGTGAAGTCGAACGCGCCGAAGAGCTGGCGAATCTCCGCTGTTGCGGAGTTGTAGATCGCAGTTGATGGGGCCGAAGAAGCCGCAACATCAGCACTCCCAATTCCCACAGACGGCGCCAATTGTCGAGGGTTTAACTCATCAATTCCCATTGTTATGGACTTAGGTTTTGGAGAAGGAGGGAGCGCTGGAAGCATCAATCAGCTAGCAAACAAGCACACATGGACGCAATATTTACCTAGGTTCTGGCCTCGTAGAGGTACCTACTCCTGCTTGTCTGCTCGTGGAATTAATAGAGGAATTGAAGATTACAATGGTGCGCATATGCAATCTGGCGAGGGTTGTGGAAACTAGGGTTGCGTGTATCCTCCTCGCCGCCCCTCCTGGACTTTATATAGATAGGCCAGGTCTTAGGTAGCAGGTCGAGTCGGTTACAGGTTAGGGTTTGCCCTTCAAACTTTCTATCTTCAGACTTCTTCTTGTCTCGCAAGTTATCGAGAGTCCGTAGGCCACTCGAAATCTTCATTGAGCCATGGCAACGCCGTGGGCTTCCACCATATCTGGACCGTATATACCAAACTCGGGTACCAGTAGGGTATACCCATGTCACACCCTCTAGAAGCCAGGATGGAGGCAACAAGAGCAGGAGAACACCAAGATCGGCCGCCTCCGGGGCCCATGGTTCCCTGGTAAGGGATTGGCTGAGGTGCTGCTGAGACATCATCTTGTCTCGCAACACGACGGAGAAATGTCCGGTCCAAGCTGTGACGGGCCCCCCTCTGGAAAGTAACTCACTGCCTGCATGCCTAGTTATCAAAAGAGGGAAGACAACGCGGGAGCCCTGTCAGGACCCAACATTTCCACTTTGGTGCAAGGAGATCGGGGTGACATGACGGGGCAGGGGGTACGTCATCGGCTACCTCAGCAGTAGGCCACTAACTTCAGTCGGAGCCAGTTCGTGGCCGAAGGGAAAAAGGGAGAACCAAATACTCTCAGATGGCGGGAATGTGGTGATCCTTCCTGCTCAGCATTTGCGGGGAAGGGGCCCAGACGCCCTATATAAGGGGACCTTCTACTACCTTAGAACCAGTCGGTCCAAGCGATCTATAACTCTAGACATTGACATACCTTTGTACCCTCGCGAAGCAATACAGCAAAGCAGGAGTAGGGGCTTTACCTCACGAGGATCCCAAACCTGGGTCAAAACCCCCCGTGTCAACCTCTCTGTCGTGCTCATGTGCCGTGTAGCACCCCAATTGTCTAACAATTGTAATGCTACTTGTCCTAGTAAGATATTGGCCACTCCATAGAGATTATTGTTGCATCATAATTATATCATGCTCATGTCATCATGCCACCTTGCATTTGAGCATCATATAAAACCCTTTTTCTTTTGGTTCTTCTCTCACATGCATTATTAATTGTATTTGCCTCTTGATATTGTATTTGGCTATTGATATATTGTTCAAATGCCCAAGTTGAGTTGGGGGCATATCTCTTATTTCCATTTCACCACCTTTCTCTCCCACCACCCTATAATTCCACCATCCCTTTAACAATGAGCTTGTCTTTCTTTTTCTTTGATATTTTAATTCTAGTTCATGTAGTTTGGGGTGGATTAAATCCTCTAAATTCTTTGCTTAGTTTTATTCCACTTCTTGAAAATGCATAAGATTAATGCCATCATATTATTATTGTTGTCACAAAATAAATAATGGTATTATTATTTTTGCATGGGCCATGCAAGCTTCTCCACCACCTTTTACTTCCATTGGTTTTTCTTTGGTTTGAGTGGATCTTATCTTGGGAAAACCATCTACCTCCCTTACACCATCCTCATAGTATCACCCATTTCTTTTCCTGTTATTTTATTCTCCATTCATGGACCATATGAGGCTTACCCCATAATTCTTTTCTTTTTCTTTCTCTTAGAATTCTTTTCACCTCCACCTCATGATCATTCTAGCCTCCACCATGCTCCACTTGGGATGGTCTTATCCACATTCCTTTCTTTTATTTTATTTTATTCTTTTTCTACATATATGATCATATGAGCCTTATTCCACCTAATTCTTTTCTTCCTCTTTCTTTCTCCCTTTCTTGTTATCTTTCCACTTTAGCTCATGCAAGATCAAGCCCATGTGTCTTCTTGTTTTGGCCTCATAATCAAAAATTAAAATCTAGATATCTAATTAAAACCTAATCTAGCTAAGTCTATCTCTCTCTCTCTCCCTCTCTCCAGCTTAGCCTCCATGCCAAGCCCCTCTCACCAGCTGGCCACTCTCTCTACCTGACCCACCACCCCAGCCACTCCTCTCTCTAACCTAGCTAAGCCTAACCCTAACCCTAGCCATGCCCTAACTAACCCGAGCTCAACCAAACCCCTTCCCTCTTTCTCTCTCTGCCGAGCGGGCCTAGCTGCACCACCATCGCCAAGCCCCACCTGCAGCCACCCTACCTCGCCCAGGACCGGCCCCAGCCAGCGCAGCCATGTGCTCGAAGAGGAGGAGGAAGAAAAGGTGGAACCGAGTCCACCTTTATCTTGCCGTGCCCCAGCTGCCTCCTTCCCCTCTCCCTCCTTTTTCCCCTCTCGCACGCCTCCTCTGGCCTCTCCAGATCCACCCCGAGACGCCCCTTCTTCCCCTCCTTCCTCTCCGGCCACCTGCAGCCGACGCCGGTCGCCGCCAGCAACCACCCCGCCCCGACGAACCGGCCGAGCCACGCGACCGTGAAGTGGCTGAGGAGATCCAGGACAACCCCCTGCACCACCCCGACCGCGCCTAAGCGAAGGAGAAGCTCCCCAGCATCCCCACGCCTCGCCGCCTTGCAGGAAACCCTAGCCGACGGGACGCCAGCGACCCCGACGCCTCGCCGCTCCTCGCGCCGATCCGAGCCCGCCAGCGAGCCCGCGGTGAGCAGCCCTTCCTCCCTGACAACCTCCGCCTCGTTGTGCCGTCCTAGAGCCGTCGATCCTTTCATCGAACAGCCACCGCGCGCCAGCGCTCGCCAGCATCGGCAGCTCTCCCACGCCACGCAGCCCCTCATCTAGTCCCCCGCCACCCTCCTGTCAGCTACCCGAGCCAGCCGCACCGGCTAGACCCCTCCGCGCGCACTCCCACGTCCCCGGATCGAACCCCCGCCCGCGCCGCGCACCAGATTTGCGTCAGACGCGAGAGGAAGAGAAACAGTACCGGGCCCGTGGTCGTTTTGCAAAAAGCCCCTTCCCTTTTTAATTACTGCAACCCGCGCTCCAAACGGCCCCACCTGTCCGTCGCCCTGGCCTTCTTGCAGAAACCACCCCCAGCTTTCCTGGCCGTAACCCGCGGTCCAGCTGGCGCCCCACCTGTCAGCCCCTGCCGTCCTCACCACTGGCACGTGGGCCTTCAGCCGCTGGCCCCACCCTGTCAGTCTCTGTGGGCTAGCCCAGCCTGCGGTGCAAAAAGAAATTTCCGCGCGCGTGTGGCCCAGTCAGCGCAGCCCCACCTGTCATCGTCTGGGGTCAATTTTGCCTGGGTATAAAAAGTAATTCCTGAGTCTGTTTTTATTCAAATCTTTTTCAAATTATTTTAAATTCAAATTCTTTTCAGATTCAAATAATTTTTAAAATACAAATCCAAATAATACAAATAATATATGTTTTGGAATCAGACAAATGAGAGGAATTCAAATATGCCCTTCAAATTATATTTTGCACACTTTAAATTTCGAGTTAACCAAAATTACAAGAAAATGCCCTTTTCCTTATTTAATTAATAAATTTTGTTTTATAACTCCAAATTTGACAAATGATATGTCTAAATCGATCAGCGCGACGAGCCCGTTCTATTTATGCAATCCTTGTTCTGAATTGAAGCATGCATCATGTCAACTTTTAAATTTTGAACTGTTTATGACAATAAAACTTGGGCAAATAAATAATAAAGTGCTTTATTTATAGTATCCACACCTCACCTTTGCCATGCTACTTAAATGCGATACAAATTGTGCATCATTCATCATGGCATGCTTGGTTGCTTGTTGCATTTCAATTTATATGCTTGCGCACTTTATTTATGTTGGCCCTTGTTTGTTTGGTTGTTCTTCGAATAGACGCCCAGCAGGAGAATTACCAGGAATCACAGGAGTATTACCCAGATCCATCTCTCGCTTCAACTGAACTGTCAGGCAAGCACTACCACATGCTTGCATACATACAGTACCTATTGCCTCTATCTTATTCTTGCATCATTGAGTCGCGATTGCATTGAATTGAATCCCAAGTACTGCATGGCCTTTACTTTTAAACCCCACCGAACCTTGTTCCTCCATCCCATGAGCCATTACTACAGGAGTTGTTTGAGCCATGCGAGTCGTAGAAAAGCATGAGTAGGGTATGTGAGTGTCTGATGGATAATGAGGTACCTAAACAACATAACCTGAGTAGTAATGGGATAACTAATGAAAGAGGCACCGGTGAGCAATATCTGCTATTTGGTTTTTCCTGCTCACTTGTGTCCCGTAGGACCCTGAGTACTTGATTCCTGTTCCTTGTTTATTCGCACTATCCACATCCGGGAGGCCTTATGGACCCCCCTGAGTCAGAGCTTGATTCATTCTTATTTCTTGGGGCCACAAGTAGTTTGGGGCTTTATTACTATTCTGTACTTATGCCATGTTACTGCTTTATTTAAGATTGTGCGTGGAGCACCTGTACTGTTTTGGATCGTGGAATGTTTTCGCGGTATCGACAAGCCCAGTCACATTTTCGGGTTCCCAGTCGTTTATAGCCATTGACACAAACCTTGGGTCCGTCTCGGAGCCGGCCAACTTCGTTGCGGGTAGCTTAATGGGGTGGCCCCCTGAAATATTTCTGAATCCTGTGATTGCTTTGTCGTGAATGCCTTGTTGGGTTTTGATTTGGTTTTTCCGAGGTTGATCGAGTGTGTGTTGCTATTTGTGCACCCCTGCAGGGTAAATCTTTCTGAAAGCCGTGTCCGCGGTTACGGACGACTTGGACCACAGTTTCTCGATCATAGACAAGTATAACTAAAGTACCGCTTTCAAATTGACTAAGTACTTGACTAGTAAATAGTGCAATACTCATGGAATGGTTAATAAAAACTGCCAACGGATGATGGGGGTTGTTCGTCCGCTTCCTCGTTGGTAAGCGAGGAGGAGGATGGATCTGTTAATTATACTGTTATAACTGTTGTTCTTAATTCACGGACTTTCGTCTATCATTGGTTAGGCGGAAGGTTAGCGAGTCTCTATAGAATTGTTAGGTATTATCTTCTGCTGCAATTGCGTCACCCCAGGTTGTGTCCCCTTTAGTGGCATAAAGACTTGCTGAGTACCCCTAGGGTCTCACACGATAAATTGTTTGATTCAGATGAACAGGTGTACCCGCAAGATGGATACTGGGTGGAAGAGACAGATGATGTTGGCAACGATCATTCGGTGTAGAGATTCCGGGAACGGGGATCCGTGTGATCTGTGGGCGGGATGTGTTTATTTATGGGGCATCTTATGCCAATTTGCTTCTTATCCGTACTCGGATCTTGTTTTCCGCTTCCGCCTGATACTCTGATGTGTGGTGTATGAGGAGCTATCCTAAATTATTATATCTATCTAGGATGTTTGGATCTTGCCGTATGGCGTTGCACTATTTCTATTTCTTTTAGATGGAATGGCTCTGATGTACTGTTGTATGTGGCTTGCATACATACTCACTTGTGTATGTAGTTGATCCCTTCGCCTGCCGATTACGCCGCTCGTTCTTGTCCCGTTGTCTGAAAGTGGTTAGGACGGCCGAAAGGTCTACCGTGAGTGGCCGTGGGCCCCACCGTACTATTTTAACCACTTTCGTTCATCCAGGCATTAACTAAGAGCGTAATTCACCGAGGTAGTTACATGCCGCCATCTCCTTCATCGCTGAGAAGATCGGAACGTGTATTCAGCCCCCTCTCGAACTCAGGGTTTGTTGGACCCCTTGTTCCTTCTCATGACTCTTTCTCCAACATCGTATTCTACACGGGGTCTTACAAGGGATAAGGATATATATGATAGGAGTTAGGAGTCACCTTCAAAAAAGCGGGGTCCATTGCACTGCTCGAAGAGGCTTGTAGACCTCTCGAGTTCCTGATGCAGCCCCCTAGGCCATGTCTGTGAAATGTTGTTGGGGAGGCGGTTTATGTTTCTTGTGCGCTAGGTGCAGTCCAATGGGAAGTCGGGAGCCCCCAGCTGTCCGCCTCCCTCGGGAGTGCCCTCTGTGCCAGCAAGGGCTAGTTGAGGAGATTCCAATATCCTTGCATGATCATGGGCACCGAGAGCGACCAAATCTTTGTTGGGTGGGTACTAAATGGCAGGAGACCTTTTGGCGAGGGAATTTTTCTGGGCACCATCTGCTTCTTCCTTGTGGTACCCCCAATGTAGTCAAGGGCATTGATGGGGATATTCCAATCAGGGTATGCCTAGGAGGGATATTCGACTGGCCAAAGTCCATGGTGAGTGGGCCTGCTGGTACAGCGATTGGAAGGATATTTAATTTCGAATAAAGCCCGATGATTAGGAGCTGAAGGCCCAAAACCCTAGCTAGGCCTAGTCGGATTAGGTCAAACCCTCTGAAAGCTAAACTGATTCGGTTGTAATATTGTAAACCCTAGCGAGGCGACCCTATATAATCCTCCCTAGGGTACTCGTTATACTCACGTGCTATTAGCTACCCCATCCAAGCGACTCGCTTCCTAGCCGCCGAGCTCGCCGATCTTGTAACCCACTTGCCATCAATACAATCTAGAAGGAAGTAGATCGTTACCCTACGGGGGGGGGGGGGGGGCGAACCTGGGTAAACCCTTGTGTCTGCCCTCAATCTCGACTCGTAGATGGAGACCCGCTCTTGCCCCCAATCGACTCAATCGCTACCCCTGGTAGCGACTACCGTGGCCATAACCACAACAGTGGCGCCCACCATGGGGCTTGGCTAGTCAAGCCTGCAATCTGCGACAAGACCCTACACTCCAATCGATCGGCCGATCACCACCGATCGCATGGTCACTAGCGGCGGATTCCTCTAGATCCTTCCGAGCAGCTACATACCGGTGTCGCACCCAGTCACCAACGCCGCGGTGTTACAAGTCGGCACCATCAACCTCTTTGCCATCGACCCGGCGGAAACAGCGAAAATCAGCACCACCAATAGATCGCCTCCACTCGATCTGCTTTCGAAGGAATAGGTCCGCACCATCACCCTCCTTGCCTCCGAGTACGACGAGGCCACTAGTGATGCGTCCGGGAGCGATGCGACTCTTCGCGACGACGCCGAGTCGACGACCCCTGCTTCAGTCACCGGATCCATCACCACCGCATCACACGTGGACTCCATCACGCGAGTCTCCAACACTGACAATTTCGAGGATCCATCCATCCTCGGGAGCGACTGCGGATCAGAGTCCCCCGACGAGGCCCGTGCCAGATCCAATCGCTACAACGCCATCTAAATGGCGGGTAGCAGTGCGCCTCCAGACCCCTTCACCACGCCCCTTCCGCCAACAACAACAGCGAAGGAAGTCGAGGAGTACCGCCAAAATCTGGAGGCGGCGAAGGCTAGGGATTAGGCTGAGCGCGAAAATTTTCGCCACGAGTAGCAGACAACACGAGAGCTATCACTATACCACTAGCACCGCATCAGGAGCCGCCTGAACCCCACCATTCAAGGCCGCGCCCTTAACTTCAACGATGAGCGTGACCCTACACATGCGGCCGAGTTCGAGCAATGCCTCAACGCACCACCAGGCTACAGTCGCCTGATAATTGTAGCACCTGCGCATGGAGCTCCACTACCACCCCGTCGCTCGCCTCCTTCGGAGCAGTCGTAGATCCTGATCGCGCCATAGGAGATCGACGCCAACGGACTCCCACTCTACTCCACTCCGATGAACAACATCATCGTGGGACAGGCCGCTGTCGCCAACCTCAACCTCACGGGAGAGGGTGCGCTGCAGGTAAAATATGCTTAAGCCCTACTTGCTAGGGAAGTTGAGCAACAAGCTGTGGGAATAGACCCACGAGGACGGATGTACTCCCGCTCGACTGGCAGTCGTGCGGCTTCCCAAGCGAAAGAATAGTTGCCAACATTGCCGATTTCCCACCACCCGAACCACAACAGCTCCAACCGCGGGTAGCAAATCCCGTGAACCCCACCAACGATCCACGACTATGCACAACACAGTCGCTACTAGTGGTCAGCCGATCAACATGTGGACCCACATCATCAACAACCAAGCCTGGCGAGCTCGCCAACAGTACGACCTGTGACACACCCTCTCCAATCGCGGCGACCGTGAGCCCGAGCCGAGAGGTTCCCTCAGCTGAATCAACCCATAATGCTTCGGACCAATGATCCCTAGAAAAAGATACTGCTCCACCTTCATGGGGCCAAAGGAGATCGAGAATTACAATCCCACACTCAACCCGACAATGTGGATTGACACATTCTCATGGTGATGGGGATCGCCGGCCACACGGATCTACTCGCCGCTCGCTACCTCTTCCTGATGATGGAGGGAGCAACTCGCCAATGGATCAACACTAACCCCGAGAACATCATCGAGTCATGGGAAGAGATGCGAGACGCCTTCATCAAGCACTTCGAGGGATCCTACACTCACGCCACCACCATCGAGGACCTAGAGTGCTATATTCAGGGACCGCGCGAGTCGACTCGCCAGTGGGTCCAATGTTGGCAGAACCTGTGGATCAATGCTTCTGGCATCCACCCGAACATGGAAATCCATTGCTTCAATAACACGTGCTGGTACGAGCCTCTACTCGCCAAGATCAAGAGGGTCTATCGGACGCTCTAGAACATCCCCAGACTCCTAGAGATCGCCGAGCGCAACACGGAGGAAGATCCGGACCAGGACTCGGGCGATGAGTCGGGTGGAAGACACCGAACAGGCAGCCACAACAACAATAGACACCGCGATCTGCGCTATAGCAACACCGCCATACCGGCAAACGCTGCGGTGACGGTAGGACTGACTTCGTCGCCAATGCCAACTACGAGCAACATGACCCCAAGAACTTCCACCGCGAAGGAGTCAACTACCATGCTAGCAACACCCCGAGGCCAAAATTCGATCTCGCAACACTGCTCAACCAACCTTGTGTCTATCATAGCAGGGAAGGGAAGCCCGTGACCCACACTACCATAGACTGCCACTCTCAAAGAGATCGAGAAGGCGAGGCGAGCTAGGAAAGGCCCCAACGATGACCCGCCAACGAACTAGTAAAGCCTGCAGGTTTGGCCATGTGGTCGACTCGCTACACACATTCACTGGACTCTGAACAAAGCGGGAGAATAAGGTGCTTGCACATGCGGTCGCCCTCAATGCGGTGACTCAAGTGGACATCCCGCTGGCTCAATTTTTCAGACCAAAACATCACCTGGAGTCGCGAGGATCACGCACCCAGGTTCGAGTACCCAAGGCGAGGCGCTTGTTGGTCAAACCCAAAGTGGCTGACTACTGGCTCCCCAAGACACAGATGGACGGCGGAAGCTCCATCAACATAAAGTACCTAGACACCTTTAGGTGACTGCAGCTCCCGTAGTTGATGGTCGAATCGACCCTATGCACCTTCCACGATGTCGTCTGGGTCGAAAGGAATATCCTATCGGCAAGGTGACATTGCCAGTCACCTTTGACACCCCCACCAACTACCACACCGAGCAAATCGTCTTCGAGTTGGTGAACTTCCGGAGTCTGTACAACTACGTCGTGGGGCGGTAGGCATTCACCAAGTTCATGGTGCCCCCGACTACGCATACAACATGATGAAGCTCCCGAGGTCACGCGACATCATCACAGTCCAAGGCGACCCCGATATGGCTATGGAGTGTGAGCACAAAGGCGTCCAGCTTGCTGACGCCGTCATCACTAAAGCAATGAACCACACTGACGAGCTTGCAAAATACGTGAGTGGCATCGACAAGGATGACACAAAGATAGCCACCTCCACAAGCTCCATGCCAGCAACCTTCGAGGCCTCAGTGCACACGCACCGTCGAGCTCGTCCTGGGCGAATTGAGTTAGAAGATCACTGTGGGGACCAACATGAGCCCCGCATAGGAAAGAGCTCTCATTGAGTTTCTTCATGAGAATTACAACATCTTCGCATGGAAGCCATCATACATGCCCGGTGTGCCGAGGTAGCTCATTGAGCACAAGCTAAACGCCGACCCTAAGGCATGACCTGTCAAGCAACCACAACAACCCTTCAATGAAGAGCGTCGCCGGGCAATCACCCATGACACTACTAGGAAAATGCTTATCCATGGGTTAATACTTAGTGGCGCATGGGAAGTGTGGTACGCCATAGGTAAATAACGTGTGACACACTGCGGTGACCCAGCATACCACTGCATGATGTAGTACACTATAGTCGTTGACATAACACCAATGAAACATCGTTCACTAGTATTACATCCCTCAGAGTGGTACAATAGAAACACATCAGGTCCAAGACATGACTATAGATTACAACTCGACTCTTTACAAAAGATCCAGAGAACACTCTAGGTTAAAGATAGAGAAAGAAACTTCTTGCCAAGAAGAATCAGAAATAACAACTCAGAATTGTCTAGAAACTAAGACTAGTATCTAAACTAATGGGCTTGCAATTGCTGCTATTGCAATGCTCTATAAAAGTAGGTTTTATGGCTAGAGAATCTACCTTTATCTACTTAAGGACTTTGTCTTCACTTTGATTGATGTATATGTTGACTTCATTGACTTTATTGAAGAACTTGAGCTATCATGATGGTTTCTTGAGCAGAAATTGATGTTGACGTCGGCTTCAACGGCTAAAAACCTATCAAGGGTTAAGAAGGTACGGTTGAGTACGAGCGTACTCAGAAAGTTCACTAAAAAGGAGTGCTTGATGCACTATCTCTACATCCACATACCATAGGTCGTAGGCAATGCAGGTTTTCGTAAACATTTCTTAAAAGGTGGCTCTTATTATGAAAACTATGTCCGACAGCCTTCACAGGTTTACCAGAACCTTCATGGGGTTCCTTTCCTGCCGGGTTCGTAGCTCCTTCCCGGAACATGGAGTAACATGTCACAATTCTTACACTCTGCAGAGGTGCGTTACTTTACCCACAAGAGACCAAATCCTTGTTGCACAACCGGGCAGCTTATTCCCGTCAACAATTCCTTGATGTGGGGCCCAGTAGATGATCCAAGCAAATCACTGCCCCCTTCGTGACCCCGCATGTCCCCTTGGTGTACACCATGCCCACATCTTGAATTACGACAATGGTTAGTATAGACCATCAGATGCTAGAACTATCATGGGATGTTGAGGGCTCCCACCCATATGTTGCATATCCTCTACGAATTACCAATAAAATCATGCTACGAGGATAACAGCCACGACCTGGCCATCCGGATGCATGCGAGAGGAATAAGATACATCTAACTTCTCCGTCCCATTCCAAATCTCATAGTTAACGCGTAATATATGGCGCTAGAATCACTGGCGAGACTGGTTGTTAATTCCTAGATGATACATTCCTGTACAATGGCGTTTCCATTGCCAGTGATGATAGATTAGATGATCACCCTGGACTAGTAACCGATACTTCAAGTTAATTATGCAAATAATGTTTTTGACCTTTTTGAAATGCAGGTGATGACAACATTTGAGTTACAAGCATTTGATAGAAAATAATCAAAGGACATGAGCAAGTGTGAACTTGCCTTTTGTGATTGCAAGATTATGCAGTCACGGTCTTCACGACAATAGAACATCCAAACTCTGGAAATAACATCATTGGTCTAGTAAGGACTAACGTCTAAAGAAACAAGATGCAATTATGCATAAGTAATGTAATGCAGTTTGATAAACACGAATCCCTGGACTAATTGTATATGATCTAGGGTTTGGAGTTTGTGATGACTTCTTTGGAATGTGTTGCAATTTTATACCATCTTCACACATGTTCTTCTTATTAAGGCTTGTGAGTATGTGTGGAATAATTTATAAGTACAATGAAGTATCACACAATGGCATAACACCCAAGGTGTTGACAAATAATTTAGAGTTGATTCTATTCAAGTTTTCTGGTACAACTTAGAGAGTTAAAGACAGAAGAGATAGTTCATTTGCATTTTCTTTAAAAAGTTACCTTTTAAGTAAAAGCATTTCAACCATGAACTTACAGTTTTAATATTCCTTATTAACTAAGATAACCAAAGGGAAAAATATTACTACATTAAACAATCACAACACAAGTGGTGGAGATTTACATGTTTTTAATAAGGCATCTTATTACAGGGGGCTCACTTCTGAATGATTCGTAAAGTTAGAGTAAAAGTAGCATTGCTTTATGGAATTGGTGTTTGATTAAGGTTATGCTTTATAAATACAAAATAGACACTATTTTAATTACTTAAGAACTTGATTTAAATTTAAATAGCTTTCTAGATTAGTAAATATGAGTTTGATGGTTTATAAGTGATTATAATTTGTTTTATAAAAAATATATTATTCTTGTTGATTTTATAATTGATATAATCTTTTTAAGAAAATTTAGATACACTTAATAGTAATTTTTAGGATATACAACTTTAAAATGATTAGTTCTACTTTTACTTCACTTCAATATCAATTGAATTTGTTATTACATTTTTGTACTCTAAACAAATAATGGTAAAGACAATAGTAAAGATTTATATATTTTTAATGAATTAAAATAAAATAAAAGAGTTTAAATAAGATTTATTAGACCTTTACCTTTTATTTGACTTCAATTATGAAATAGGATATTTTTAGTGTGTAGAATTTTATTTTGTGATCATTTTGGTATATTATATGTTTTTTTTATTTTTAAATAATAAGATATGATTTTAGAATTTTAATCACTTTATAAAAACTAAATAAATAATAACTATTGAGTTAAGTGACACAAAAATAAATGAAACAAGTTTGTAAATGTAGATTTTATTTTTCTAAGAATTTTGATATATTATACTTATTATTATGAATTCTAAATAATAATATATTTATTTAAGATTTATCCTTAATAGTTTATTTACTAATAATAATTAATATATTATTTAAGTTGGCAAAATAAAATATGATAATAGGTTTAGAATATAGAGTTTATTTTTCTAAGCATTTTGATATATTATATACTTTTTTCTGAATGATAAAACAAAAGATATTCAATTAAGAAGATTTAACCATTTTATTAAATTTCTGGAAATTATATTGATATTTAAACATATTTTGTTTTATCTATTTACTAAAGAGAGAAAACCTTTTATACTCGGACTAATATAGTCCCAGCCACTGACCCGTGGGTCAGGGCCACGTCACTTGCCACCTAGGCAAAGACCCAGTCAAACAGAGCTGGCGGACTGGGGTGACGTGGGCATGACGTCACTATGACGTAAGCACGCTCGCCACCGCCAGATCGAGGTCCCGGTGGCGAACTACGGTGTACCTACTCGTGCAGCTTGCTGTGCTGGAAAGAGGAGATCATGGGGAGTCCTATAGTGGTCACGCCGCCCAGAAATGGTCACTGGAGCCTCAACTCCAACAAGCTTCTACGGTGGAGGACGACAACACACGACGCGACGATGATGCATCGCACGATACACAAATCAAAGGAGATCATTCGGTCCAGAGACTCACCAGGAAGCTTCTAGAGGCGACGGCGAGAGGAGGCGAGCTCAGAATCATTGGTGATCGCCGGTGACTAGCGGCGGAGATGCTGTTTCGATTAGCTCGATTTGGGGCACTCCGGCTTCCGTGGCCTAGCAAGGGAGAACGGGAAGAGTACGTCGAGCACGAGGGTGCCCTCCGTTGGAACTAGGGTGGTCAGAGACGGTGAGGACAGTGATCTCCGGTGAGCTAGGGTTTCGCGCCCTCGCGGCACAGACACGAAGAGAGAGAGAGGGATTGAGGATGAGGAGGAAGAGGGCATCATGTTGGCCTTCTTATCCTCTCCAGGCGTCGGTGGCGAGTATCACGGCGCACGACTGTCATCGACAATGGCATTGTGCGCTGGCGATCTTCCCCAGCGAGCTGCTTGTGACGCACAGGAAAACGACGATGGTAACTTTGCAGAAAACCCCCTAAGTGATTTAACTTCCCAACCCGCGGTCCTCTGCTGGCCCCACTTGCCATACAAATAGGGAAGGCGAGTTGGGCTGGGGTTGGGCTGTGGCCAAGTGAGCGAGAAATGACGACTGGCGCACACAAGCGGTAGATAGCGCGAGGGCTTGCTGGGCTGCGACTTGGTTTTGCTGACAGTTCTTTTTTATTTTTCTCCAGTTTGTTTATATTTTCTATTTTACAATTTATTTTTTGTTAACACCCGGATTTTTAAGCCCAGATGCCCGTTATGCCATACCTCGCAATCCCAAGATACCATTTTTTGCGAGACATAACGGATTGGATATCACAGTACATCATCCATTACAAACCATACATAAGGTCTTACACAAATAAGTATCGCATGATCCAGTCTTAAAACAGCAAGCAGCGGAAATAAAAGATAAGCGTAGCGGTGGGGTCCATCTTCAGGGGCATAGGCAATGCTGACGAAGGCAGATGGTCCTAGTTATCATAGCCGTCCTGTTGGCCATTATCTTGATAGTCTCCTTCATAGTCTAGCCATGATAATAACCAGGGACAAAAGCCATGAGTACTCTTTAAGTACTCGCAAACTACCACTAACAAGTATAAACTTTTAAGTAAAAGTGCTAACTCTAAGTTTAACTACAAAGTTAAGTTTGAAACCTAAGCTGAGTTCAGAAGGAAAGAAAGATAAAGTAAAGTCCTAGAATCACTTAAGTTGGGGAGCTATTGTCATAACACAACCTTGTTGTGGTCAAGTCAAGATTCATCATTCTTTTCAAAGTATTTAGAAAACATCTGACAACGAAACAGTATGGCCATTCCTACTGTCCATAACCGCGGATGCGGCTATTCGAATAGTTTGACACTCTGCTGAGGTGGTACACTTTCACCACAAGATTCGATACATCTGTCAGGGATAACCCTGAATCATCATACTTAGTATGCAGATAATCAAACATAACCTTCCCTTTACACACCCTAGTATAAGCACCTCTCCTATGAGCATGGCCTCCCAACCATGACCATCAGTCATCTTGGGCACTGCATGGGTGGACATCATGAGAGGTAGCCTCAGCTCAGACCTCTCCCGTGAGGGAACTAATACTAATGCATATAAATTTCTAGCTAAGCCTTACCTAATTCAGGTAGTGTGGGTGTACGGTAAATTTGGAATGGTATCGCATCCTAATCCAACCATCAGTTTTATAAAAGGGTTAAGGCTCATGCCTCAACATTTTCATCATCATCAACCATTTGTGTTTTCTCAACACATGTCAAAACACCTCAATAGAATGACTCATCATTCCAAGGTTTTCATAATTCATTTTCACCAAGTGTTCCCATCTAAAGGGACTTAGGTTTTTGATCTACTCTAAACTACTAAGTTAAGAGTGTTCACTAAGGTGGAAAAGATGGGTTCAATCTCATGCCATAGAATGACATCTAAAGGGTTCTAATTAGGTCAAGTTTTATACTTTTTATGCTACCTTCAAACTAAGTAAAGAACTTGGTGTAAACTAACGGAGTAAAACTTGTAACTAAGACTTGGGGTACTACTAGTCAAAAGGGAGTGTGATCAAGGCATGCTTAAGGCATCTTTGCTAAACCATCTAGTTTGATTCTAGTTTGCTAAGCACTAAACTTGCAAGTGTTAGCTTGCACTGTTAATGGTGGCTTGCAAGTACAACTTGCAATGGTTAATCTTGGATAGTGCTAGCTTGCCTTGGTTGGTGCAGTGGTTGAAGTTTTCTTCTTCTTCTTCTTAGTAGAACTCCTCCTCCTCGAAAGCTTGGTCGGTACTATCGTCTATAAATACATAGGGAGTGCACAATCACCAAACAATACTTAACTAGGCTAAGTAGCATTCTAAGACACACATTTGATGATCTATTATCATCACAAACATCACAAGTTTAATTCCATAGTTTCATTCTTTTTATTTTAAAAAAGTAATTTCTACTCATTGAAAAATTAACTAAGATTTAATATTCACCACTTAAGATATGGGATCATGTGGACACATGTCATCACCACATATCTTAACACATGGGAATGAGAATTAAAGGTTGGATCAATATTACTTGGGTTTAAGTTCATTATTTAATGATTTAAAGTGACTAGAAATGCCTATAGAGCATTATTTTGGTACTAGTCCAAAGTCACTACATGTAAACCTTAATACTATTACATATTTAGATAGATATGATGAAATGTGATTTTTTTAGAGTTGGAATCAACTCAAAAGCTAACTTGGTTGATTTTATAAAAATGTTGCAAGTTGCAAATGCTTTTGTCTTCTTATTTTTATTAGGAGAGATTTATAACTCTAATTGAATTAAATCCAACGGGCTTGGACAGATCATCTTAATACCTTTCAGGAAAAATTTGTTTCATGCAATTTAGATTTGTCAAACTCCTAGAATTGTATTTTAAAATAGTGGACAGAAACTAGATTTAACTAAAAAAGAAAAATCCATATTTGAACGGGTGGGCTAGCATGGGAAAAGACTTGGGCCGGCCCAGTGGCCCTCCGCGGCGCGGGGCTCAGCTGGTAGGGGGGTCCCGCTTGTCAGCGGCACTTAACACACGAAACGGTACGCGCGCTGTGAGCCGTAGGATTAGAAGGGGAATCTACGGCTGAGGGTCATCGTCGACGACGAACAGGTCGTCGGCGAGCTCGAACCCTAGCGGCTCGGTGGGGGTCTATTGGGGATGTACCAGGGCTCCAGCGGGGTGGGCGAGGAGGGCAAACGAACTGGAAGACGACGACAAGGCGAGGCGCGGTTGCGGCGGAGCTTTGGGTGGTCGCAATCAACGGCGCCCTTCTCCTCCTGTCGCGGCTGCTCCGGCTCCAATTCCGGCGAGGCAGAGCTCGCCTTGCTCCGGCTAGAGGTGGGTGAGGTTCAGAGAGGTGAGGGGAGTGGAATGGTGTGGAGAGAAGAGGCTGGGGAGGGCTCCTTTTATAGGCCCGACGGTGAGACCGAGCGGGATGGGCAGGCGACGGTGGCGACATGGCTACGGCGGGGTAGAGGCATGGCTGCGGGTGGCGATCGACGTGCGGTTCCCTGGCGGTGCTCTAGGCATTGAATGTGGCCGTAGGGGCGGTGGCATGCGGTCTAGGTGAGGTGGCGCTCTGAGCGGCAGAGGCGGCGGTGTCCACGGCTAGCGGTGGCTGTGAGGCGTTGGGCGGCCAGCGGGGGTGTCTGGGGTGTTCTCCAGGTTGTGGCGGAGCGGCGGGGGGCGGGGGGGGGGGGGGGGGGGGGGGGGGGGGGGGGGGTTCGGCCAAGGGGCGGTCTGTGCGAGCGGGGACAGAGCGCGCTCTAGGGGCGACACCGGCATGGTGCGGTGGCACTGGGCGCGGGCTTTCCTCGGTGGTCCACGGCAGGGCTTGGGTCGAGCAGGGGATAGAGAGGGGCGGTGAGGTGTGGGCTACCTCCTAGACATGGAGAGAGAGGCGGGAGAGGGCTGCTGCGGTGAGTGCACGGTCGGCCAGCGAGAGGTGGCTCGGCATGGTTGTGCAGTGCAGCTAGGAGGTAGGGGAGAGGTTGGGGTTGGTCTGGTTAGGCTTGAGGGGTCAGAGATGATCAAAGCACTACATAATTGCTAGACAAAATCAGCCCAAAACAGTATTAGTAAGACCAAAATGATCTTGCTAGCAAGGTGTTTGACAAAATGGCCGAAAGAGAAAAAGTTTTGAATTTTGGTTTCAAATTTTTTGAGTGATCTCCACTAGTGCTAGGTAGTGTCTGGTTACCAGGGTTTTGAAAGTGGAGCCCAAATAGAGGGGTTTTGAAATAGGGGTGATCTATGCATATGCATTAGATTCAATTTTCAAATGCTATTTAAAATAAGTAAAAGAATGTTTTTAGCAGATCAAAAGGTGGGCCTTGGTACCTCATTATGTGTACTAGCAAGGGGTACAAAGATCAAGAATTGTTTCTGTTAAGAAATGAGTCCTAGGAACACTCAAAGTAGTGTAGTGGATTAAAATGGCCAAAATGACCATTCCTCCTTTTTAATTCTTTTTGATTTGATTTTCTTTAGGAAAAGTTTGGGAAAGATGTAGATGATGTTTAAATCACCTAAGAAACATTTTACAAGCATTGGATCACTCAATAATGGCAATTCAAACAACTCCTATTTTAAATGCACACATATATGAATTCTTTCATTTTAAATTTGGAAAAGGTTTTGTTAACCCCATTTTTGGTTAATTTAATCTTGATAAGCTTGGATTGAAGTTTTGGGATGTTACATTTTTCAATTCTATTTTTACAAGGTTGAAACATTTAAATTTCATGTAGAATATTCAGAATAGTGTAAGGATTCATTATAATCAAATCCTATATATTATTTCATTGTATTTAAAGGAAATACAACTATATGAAATGTTCTCTAATTAATAAAACAAATAAGACTTAGGCTTTAAGGATTTATTCCTTCTAAAGAAAACATTTGTAAGTATGATTTCCATTTTCAACATGATAGTGGTTTAAGATGACTAATGATGTATATAGAATTCTATTCTAGTTTAGTCTCATGTAAAGATTAATGAATACATTTTATAATGAATTAAATCTTAGGGTTCATAATTTGGTCGTTTAAATTTGTATGATTCTCAAAACTTGGATATTTCACTATTTAAGTTCTACTAGAGTGGTAGTGTTTAGAATTATCATAGCACCATCTTGGTTAATAATAATCATTAATGAAGATGTTCACCTTTCTAGTGGTTATCATAAGCTTTCAGGAAATTTAATAAACTCACATTCTATCTTGATGATGAATGAAGATTAAAAGCTAAGATAAATTACCTCCATGTTTTGTGGCTATGGATAGTAACTCGACTTAGAGTGAGTTATTGATATTGCTTTCCTAAGGTGATCTTGATGTATATGAGACTAGGTTCTATTAGGGTTTAAGATAATAAGCAAACAAGTCTTTCATCCAGAAACACTCATCTGGTTCTCTAATTATCTCTTGGAAGCTTCATTTGTCCAAGAGATATTGTTCAATGGTTACCTAGGAAGAGAAAATGGTTCCACTATCAATTTGATTCTAGGGTTTTGAATAAAGGGGTAGACATGGTTCTATCATGGCTTGATATACTGTTGGTTAAAGATTTCTCAAGCATTCCTACCTTAATACCTCACTAAGATTATCTTTAAATAAGGAATTCCTTTCCTAAATATACTCTATAAATCTCTCTTATCTTATTCACAAAGATCACATCTTTCTGAATAAGTCAATCATCTGACTCCACCATATCCATCGTCATATGATGAGATGGTCATGTCACTTCAAGAATACTCATCCTCTATTCATCCTTTAGTATAAGGCTTACATTTCTAAACTACTCTTGAGGAAGCCATTCATCTGGTTAGTTCTATCTTCATTAACCCACTCTTCTAACAGTCTTCCTTTACTACAAAACTTGCACTTTTTAACTACCCTTTGGTGAATCCACCAATGTAGTTGTTTCTTACTCCATCCGTAAACTCCTTTATACTAGCCTTGCATCTAATTCCAAGGCTTGCAAGACTACAATTCTCTCTATACATGTGATATTAATCCTTTGGAATGGGTATGGTACTACTCTCCATAATACAAGTTTGTTATTGTATCAACTTAGTAAAACTACTATGCTTTCAACTACTTCATACAACTTATGTTATATACTTCATCATACTCTAGCTTGACTTTTCATGTTCAAGCTAGATGATTCATCTTACTAGAGCTCTGCCTAATTTGGTATACTCACAACACTTCTTCATCATCTAGTCATCTATTCTCAAGTGACTTGAGAGTAATGACCACCATCCTTTGATCATACAAAGCTTAGGCTTCTAATTGTCTAATCAGGATCTATTAACACTGAGCAGTAGACTTGTACTAGTCTATCTATAGGCTTATCTTGTTAAGGAAGCTTACTCCATATTTATATTTACTTGGCTTAACAAGATGATCATTGAATACCCTAATAGTACTAGCTTTCTCATAGCTTCTCAATTACTAGATTAACTCTTAGGTTTAGACACTTCTTCTAGTTAACTCTGGAGTGAGTTATCTCCTCCAACATCAGATGGTTTGATCTCCACCAAGGATCACATTCCTGTGATGATGGCACACTCTACTATAACTAGTTCCTCCTTCTTATAATTTACTTAAGGTCTTTGGAAGGTTAATATAATAGGTCAAAGCTAAGAATCAATAAGTGCTAGGTTAAGAATTGATCACTCAACATTGAAGAACAATAGACACTAGGACTTGGTTAAATAAGAATATTATCTCTTAATATGATATTAAGAGTATGTGATGAATGTTCTTGGCTTGACTCCCTTTCCTACTCTATTTGTAATAAGAGTTAGTGTTTAGAAACTACCATGATTCTCCTGGTAGGTATAACTATGGCAAGGAGGTATATCAAGGTTTAGTTGTGGGGTTTCTTTTCTTAAGTTATATACTTAACTTGCTATTCAAGGTTTGTGGTCGATAAGACCTTGATATCATCTTTAGAATATTAAGTATTCATCTTTGAGTTGTTACCAGGAATACCATATAATGATCTCTAGATGATCAAGTACTCATTATTAAGAAGTGTTTTGTGACTTAGTTTTATTAAATTTGATCTACCCTTAGATCAAATTATATTACCCAAAGATAAGGTTTTAGCAAAGGTCATGTTGAAACTTATCGCAGTCAACTTGATGATCTACTTCAGTTCCACCAAGTTAAGAGAAGCTTCAATCTCTTTGACAAGTTTTATTTAAAAGCGCAAAAATTATCCGCATTTTCTATGCATGAATGCAATGCACACATCTCATCTCAGCTTATTTCTAAGTTCTAATGCTGGGATGTTGCAAACTCTCCCCCTTAAAATAAACTTTGTCCCCGAAGTTTGTACTCTCTTACGTTTCGGAATGAGGAGTTGTCTTGTATTGATCACGACATTTCTCAAATTCCATTGTGATCACAAATGAGGATGATTGTGGTTTCCCATATCCAAATATTTTTCCTTGAATTCCCTTCATTCCAACAATATTCACTATCATTTCTAATTTACCATATAGTTCCTTTTACTATATCTCTTTGGGTTTATGCCTTTACAGTCCTCTTTAGAATTGGTTGTGGACACATTTTGTCCCTTCCAATAAGGTTTTCCTACTACTATACACTAGACTATTTCCGCAGGCTCTCCTCCTTCTTAAGGTTAACTTACCAGCTGTTTCCCCTTTATAACTAATCCACTGGGTTTAAGCTATTATATCTACTTCGATCATTTATCTGGACATACTCTTAGAAATACTTTACAATGATAACTTCTTACCCTTATGAGAATAAGGCTTAATCTCATCATAGTTTTGTACTTCCCTTTCCGACCTTTTGTCAGAAAGTTAGACAACAACACTTCAGTGTTTATTGTTTACTCTCCCCCTTGGGGCTTCCTAATGGTCTCTGAACTTCATGTATAATACCTATTAACTCAATAGTTAGGATATTTGTCTCTGTCCATCTTATACCTTACCTATATAAGGTCTCACGAAAAAAATATGTGGTATATCCACACAATTGTGGATCTCCCAAATGAATCTTTTGACACTATTTGTCTTACTTCTAACTTTTTGGGACATTCTCTCTTTGGTAAGCCCGATTTCACGAAGCATCTTGAAAGAAGATCTTTAATTCCATACATCCTTTGGTCTAGCTTAACTTAGGCCAAGTTTTATACTCTTTAAATTACACAAATATGACCTAATTAACTAAACTACTAGGATACCAGCTTCAGATACGAACTACTTATACCAGCTGCGGATCCTCCTTGGTGTATCAATTACCCTACGGTTTCTCGACTTACCACCGGCATTCTCTCTAAGTTGTGAGAGTTTGAATACCACCCTTGTTCCAAGACTTCTTCTTTGCTCCCTTTCATGTTACTTCCATGATCTTGGAACAGCTACTTCATTAGATTCTGAACATCATCGCCTCCTTTAAGTGAACTTAAGTTCATCCTTCATGTTTCTCTACACCTTTTCTGCATTAATATTCCTTCTTATTGCCAGCTCATAGTGAGTTGGGATTGATCCATCCTTCAAAATAGAGTTGATACTCCTTATATTTGGCTTCACTCTTCATGTAAGTCTTCATCTTGATCTTCGAAACTCGTCACTCCCTTTTCTATCTGGGTCTATAACATCAAGTAATAACTGGGTGATGCAACATGTATTTGCACACCGAGTCAAACTTCATGTACAGATATAGTCAATCAAGAAGATCCAAGAAAACCAAAAAATCCAAATGTGGTACATATAACACACATAATTCTAAGCCCGTAATATAGTAGTTGAGTAAAACATCTCTAGAATTCAGGCTTAGCTGTGTAATATATGACACCTCCTAGTACAGGTTTACTTTGTGATACTTAGCACATAAGGGTTAAACTATACTTTGTCTCAATGTTTACCCAAATTGCTTAGTTGCAATTGGCTAATTTTGAGCAAAGTGGTTCTCACTTTGGTTCTGACGAACCCCTTACCTTTCTTTTGGGACTACTAAAGACTGCCAATTTTCCATTCTATTGTAAACTATCCTCACCTGATCTCTCGAAACTACTAACAACATTGTAATTACTACCTTAATCCAAAATTATCGTAATGTTATAATACCTATGACTTCTAGCATAGGACTACACTGTTCTTTACATACTATTATTACAAGATTATTTACTTTGTACTAGTCCTAATTAATAACTTAGCATGATCTCGGAGCTATTCTCACCATAACTTGTTAATATTTACCTAGTCATCATGATTGAAGAGCTAATCTCACCCTGATGTCTCTTCTTTTTATCTTACTATTGTTGATTTTAAACCAAATCCTACTTCATCATGTAGAATTCTCAAGTGAATCCCACATGATTTACTTCCCATTGTATCTATACATGCTCTAATAGTCTTCATCATGTAGCCTATCATTATCATCTAATGAAAAGATTTTGCTACTTTACATGGATCCTATGGATAGACTACACCATTTAAACTACTCCACCTGATATCCTATTCTTAGTCCTAATCTTCTTTGATATTTTACTTACTTAAGATATCGTAATGGTGTTATACCTATTTAGTGCTACATTAAAATGACATTTCTCTAGAGAATACATATACCTACTTCTTAAGAAAGATGATAAAAACATCCAACTTAAGTGCCACAAGATTATCCTCAAGTGGATACCATCACAAGTCTTGGTTTAGATAAGATGGCTCCTATGGTCACTATCCAACCTACAAATCTTCCTAAAAGGGTTTTAAACCTAAGGTCAAAGCATATGCTTTGATACCAGCTACAGTAACCCAGCATACCACTGCATGATGTAGTACACTCTAGTCATTGACATAACACCAATGAAACACCGTTCACTAGTATTACATCCAACAGAGTGGTACAACAAAAACACAGCAGTTCCAAGACATGACTATAGACTACAACTCGACTCTTTACAAAAGATCCAGAGAACACTCTAGGTTAAAGAGAGAGAAAGAAACTTCTTACAAAGAAGAATCAAAAATAACAACTCAGAACTATCTTGAAACTAAGACTAGTATCTGAACTAATGGGCTTGCAATTGCTGCTATTGCAATGCTCTATAGAAGTAGGTATTATGGCTAGATAATCTACTTTTATCTACTTAAGAACTTTGTCTTCACTTCAGTTGATGTATATGTTGACTTCATTGACTTTATTGAAGAACTTGAGCTGTCGATGATGGTTTCTTGAGCAGAAATTGATGTTGACATCGTCTTCAACGGCTTAAAACCTAGGAAGGGTTAAGAAGGTACGGTTGAGTACGAGCGTACTCAGCAAGTTCACTAATAAGGAGTGTTTGATGCACTATCTCTACAACCACAGACCATAGGTCATAGGCAATGCAGGTTTTCGTAAACATTTCTTCAAAGATTGCTTTTATTCTGAAAACTATGTCCGATAGCCTTCACAGGTTTACCAGAACCTTCATGGGGTTCCTTTCCTGCCGCGTTCATAGCTCCTTCTCAGAACAGGGAGTAACATGTCAGAATTCTTACACTATGTAGAGGTGCATTACTTTACCCACAAGAGACCAAATCCTTATTGCATAACCAGGACGCTTATTCCCGTCCATAATTCCTTGGTGTGGGGCCCAGTAGATGATCCAAGCCAATCACTATCCCCTTCATGACCTGGCATGTCCCCTTGGTGTATTCCATGCCCACATGTTGAATAACGACAATGGTTAGTACATACCGTCAGATGCCAGAACTACCGTGGGACGTTAAGGGCTCCCACTCATATGTTGCATATCCTCTACGAATTACCAATAAATGCATGCTACGAGGATAATAGCCACGACCTGGCCATCTAGATGCATGCGAGAGCAATAAGATAAAGCTGACTTCTTTGTCCCATTCCAAATCTCATGGTTAACTCGTAATATATGGCGCTAGAATCACTGGCGACATTGGTAGTTAAGTCCTAGATGATACATTCATGTACAATGGCGTGTCCATTGCTAGTGATGATAGATTATCTAATCACCCTGGACCAGTAACCGATACTCCAAGTTAATTATGAAAATAGTGTTTTTGACCTTTTGAGATGTAGGTGATGACAATATTTGAGTTACAAGCATTTGATAGAAAATAATCAAAGGACATGAGCAAGTGTGAACTTTCCTTTTCTGATTGCAAGATTATATACTCACGGTCTTTAGGACAATAGAACATCCAAACTCTGGAAATAGCATCATTGGTCCAGTAGGGACTAATGTTTAAAGAAGCAAGATGCAATTATGCATAAGTAATGTAATGCGGTTTGATAAACACGAATCCCTGGATTAATTGTATTTGATCTAGGGTCTGGAGTTTGTGATGAGTTCATTTGAATGTGTTGCAATTTTATACCAGCTTGATATGTTGCAAACGTATCTATAATTTTTGATGTTCCGTGCTTGGTTTTTTATCTACTTTCTTATGTTTTGCCCACACTTTGGAGTATTTCTATACAATTTCTTGGACTAACCTATTAACTAGATGCCACAGTGCCAGTTGCCTGTTTTGTTCTATTTTTTGGTCCCAGAAAAGTCAGAAAATGAATATTCTCGGAATTGGACTGGACAAAAGCCAAAGTCGATATTTTACAATAAAACTCATGGAGCCAGAAGACGAGACGGAGAGGGGCCACAGGGTGGCCACACCATGTGGTGGCGCGGGCTTGCCCTAGCCGTGCCACCAGGTGGTGTGGGCCTCCTGGCGGCCCACCGACCTTGCCTCTTCGCCTATAAGATGCCTCCCGATGCAAAAACCCTAAATCGTCCAGCCTCCAGCCACGAAAAGTTCCGCAGCACCGCCGCCACCGAATGGGAGATTCGGGGGACAGAAAGTCTCTGTTCCGGCACCCTGCCGGGACGGGAAGAGCCCTCGGAGCCATCTCCATCGATCACCACCACCATCTCCATCGCCGTTGCTGATTACCATGATGATGAGGGAGTAGTTCTTCCTCGAGGCTAAGGGTTCTACCGGTAGCTATGTGTTCATCTCTCTCTATGCATGATCATATTGTGATCATGAGCTTTGTAATCAAGTAGATCTATTTTGCTACTCAAGTGCTTTAATAGATCTCTGCTCTCCCCATGTGTGTGAAGTTGACAGTGTGCACACCATGGTGGCACTTAGGCTAGAGATTACAAATACTTGTTATGACTTATATTTGGAGTTGGATGTCTTTATGTAATTGTGGTGTTTGTTGGAACCATCTAGTGCTCAAGGTGACAGTGTGGGGTTATCTAGATGCGGAAAGCAAACTTTGAGGAGTGTTGTTATAGCCCTACCATGGATTAGAGTGTCCAATCAGAGAATAGTTAAGAGTAGTATCATAAAGAGAAGATATTTATATGAGAGTGTTCACTAGTGAAAGTATGATCCCTAGGCCTTGTTTCTAAGCATTGAAACTCTGTTTGCAATTAGATCTATTACATGTTTGCTTACTTCCATCTTTATTTCAGTTTGCCTTTAGTCTCTTCCACGCCATCAATCTGTTTTCTAGCACCATTGTCTTATATCCATACCACTTGTATTTTACTATCTCTTCGCCGAACTAGTGCACCTATACACTTGACAAGTGTATTGGGTGTGTTGGGGACACAAGAGACTTCTTGTATCTTGATTGCAGGGTTGCTTGAGAGGGGATACCTTTGACCACTTCCTCCTTGAGTTCGATAAACCTTGGGTGATCCACTTAAGAGAAAACTTGCTATTGTTCTACAAACCTCTGCACTTGGAGGCCCAGCAACTGACTACAAGAATAGAAGTTCGTAGACATTACAGCTTCACACATGTGCTTCTTGTTAAGGCTTGTGAGTGTGTGTGGAATAATTTATAAGTACGATGAAGTATCACACAATGGCATAACACCACATGTGTTGAAAAATAATTTAGAGTTGATTCTATTCAACTTTTCTGGTATAACTTAGAGAGTTATAGACATAAGAGATAGTTCATTTGCATTTTCTTTAAAAAGTTACCTTTTAAGTAAAAGCATTTCAACCATGAACTTACAGTTTTAATATTCCTTATTAACTAAGATAACCAAAGGGAAAAATATTACTACATTAAACAATCACAACACAAGTGGTGGATATTTACATGTTTTAAATAAGGCACCTTATTACAGGGGTTCACTTCTTAATGATTCCTAAAGTTAGAGTACAAGTAGCATTGCTTTATGGAATTGGTATTTTCTTAAGGTTATGCTTTATAAATACAAAATAGACACTATTTTAATTACTTAAGAACTTGATTTAAATTTAAGTAGCTTTCTAGATTAGTAAATATGAGTTTGATGGTTTATAAGTGATTAGAATTTGTTTGATAAATAATATATTATTCTTATTGATTTTATAATTGATAGAATCTTTTGAAGAAAATTTAGATACATTTAATAGTAATTTTTAGGATATACATCTTTAAAATTATTAGTTCTACTTTTACTTCACTTCAATATCAATTGAATTTGTTATTACATTTTTGGACTCTAAACAAATAATGGTAAAGACAATAGTAAAGATTTATATATTTTTCATGAATTATAATAAAATAAAAGAGTTTAAATAAGATTTTTATTAGATGTTTACCTTTTATTTGACTTCAATTGTGAAAGAGGAAATTTTTAATGTGTAGAATTTATTTTTGTGATCATTTTGATATATTATATGTATTTTTTGATTTTTAAATAATAAGATATAATTTTCATATGTTTAAATATATTGTTAAGTGACAAAAATAAATGAAAAAAGTTTTTAAATGTAGATTTCATTTTTCTAAGAATTTTGATATATTATACTTATTTTTATGAATTCTAAATAATAATATATTTATTTAAGATTTATCCTAAATAATTTATTTACTAATAATTATTATATTATTTAAGTTGGCAAAATAAAATATGATAATAGGTTTAGAATATAGAGTTTATTTTTCTAAGAATTTTGATATATTATATATATTTTTATGAATTATAAAACAAAAGATATTCAATTAAGAAGATTTAACCATTTTATTAAATTTCAGGAAATTATATTTATATTTAAACTTATTTTATTTTATCTATTTACTTAATAGAGAAAACCTTTTATACTCAGACTAATCTAGTCCCAGCCACTGACCCGTGGGTCAGGGCCACGTCACTTGCCACCTAGGCAAGGACCCAGTCAAATAGAGCTGGCGAGACCGGGGTGATGTGGGCGTGACGTCAGCGCGCTCGCCATCGCCAGATCATTGGCACCGACGGCGAACTACAGCGTACCTGCTCGTGTAGCTTGTTGTGCTGGAAAGAGGAGATCACAGGGAGTCTTATAGTGGTGACGCCACCCAGAAATGGTCACCGGAGCCTTAGCTCCGACGAGCTTCTGCAACGGAGGACGACAACACACGGCGCGACGATGATGCATCGCACGATACACGAATCAAAGTAGACCATTCGGTCCAGAGACTCACCAGGAAGCTTGTAGAGGCGACAGCGAGAGGAGGCGATGGCGAGAGGAGGCGAGCTCACAATCATTGGTGATCACCGGTGACTGGCGGAGATGATGTTTTGGTTAGCTCGATTTGGGGCTCTCCGGCTTCCGTGGCCTAGCTAGGGAGAACGAGAAGAGTACGTCGAGCATGAGGGTGCCCTCCATTGAAGATAGGGTGGTCAGAGATGGTGAGGACAGATAGCTTCGACGAGCTAGGGTTTCGCCCCCTCGCGGCCCAGAGAGGAAGAGAGAGAGGGATTGAGGATGAGGACGAAGAGGGCCTCGTGTTGGCCTTCTTATCCTCTCTAGACGTTGGTGGCGAGTATCACGGCACACGTTTGACATCGACGAGGGCATCGTGCGGCAGCGATCTTCCCCAGCAAGCTGCTTGTGACGCACGGAAAAACGACGACGGTAACTTTGCAGAAAACCCCCTGAGTGATTTAACTTCCCAACCCGTGGTCCTCTGCTGACCCCACTTGTCATACAGAGAGGGAAGGCGAGTTGGGCTGGGGTTGGGCTGTGGCTAAGTGAGCGATAAATGACGACTGGCGCACACGAGCGGTAGATAGCGCGAGGGCTTGCTGGGCTACGGCCTGGTTTTGCTGGCAGTTCTTTTTTTCTTTTTCTTCATTCTGTTTCTATTTTCTATTTTACAATTTATTTTTCAATTCTATTTCTACAAGGTTGAAACATTTAAATTTTAGGTAGAATATTTAGAATAGTGTAAGGATTCATTATAATCAACTCCTCTATATTATTTCGTTGTATTTAAAGGAAATACAACTATATGAAAGGTTCTCTAATTAATAAAACAAATAAGACTTTTGCTTTCAGGATTTATTCCTTCTAAAGAAAAATCTTATAAGTATGCTTTCCATTTTCAACATGATAGTGGTTTAAGATGACTAATGATGTATATAGAATTCTATTCTAGTTTAGTCTCATGTAAAGATTAATGTATACATTTTATAATGAATTAAATCTTAGGGTTCATAATTTGGTGGTTTAAATTTTTATGATTCTCAAAACTTGGAGATTTCACTATTGAAGTTCTACTAGAGTGGTAGTGTTTAGAATTATCATAGCACCATCTTGGTTAATAATAATCATTAATGAAAATGTTCACCTTTCTAGTGGTTATCATAAGCTTTCAGGAAATTTAAGAAACTCACATTCTATCTTGATGATGAATGAAGATTAAAAGCTAAGATAAATGACCTCCATGTTTTGTGGCTATGGATAATAACTCAACTTAGAGTGAGTTATTGAGATTGCTTTCCTAAAGTGATCTTGATGTGTATGAGACTAGGTTCTATTAGGGTTTAAGATAATAAAGCAAACAAGTCTTTCATCCATAAACACTCATCTGGTTCTCTAATTATCTCTTGGAAGCTTCATTTGTCCAAGAGATATTGTTCAATGGTTACCTAGGAAGAGAAAATGGTTCCACTATCAATTTGATTCTAGGGTTTTGAATAAAGAGGTAGACATGGTTCTGTCATGGCTTGATATACTGTTGGTTAAAGATTTCTCAAGCATTCCTACCTTAATACTTCACTACGCTTATCTTTAGATAAGGAATTCCTTTCCTCAATATACTCTATAAATATATCTTATCTTATTCACAAAGATCATATCTTCCTGAATAAGTCAATCATCTGACTCAACCATATGCATCATCATATGATGACATGGTCATGTCACTTCAAGAATACTCATCCTCTATTCATCCTTTAGTATAAGGCTTACACTTCTAAACTACTCTTGAGGAAGTCATTCATATGGTTAGTTCTAACTTCATTAACCCACTCTTCTAACATTCTTCCTTTATTGCAAAACTTGCATTTTTTAACTACCCTTTGGTGAATCCACCAATGTAGTTGTTTCTTACTCCATCCATAATCTCCTTTATACTAGCCTTGCATCTACTTCCAAGGCTTGCAAGACTACAATTATCTCTATACATGTGATATCAATCCTCTGGAATGGGTATGGTACTACTCTCCATAATAGAAGTTTGTTCTTGTATCAGCTTGGTTAAACTACTATGCTTCCAACTACTTCATGCAACTTATGTTATATACTTCATCATACTCTAGCTTGACTTTTCATGTTCAAGCTAGATGATTCATCTTACTGGAGCTCTGCCTAATGTGGTATACTCACAACACTTCTTCATCATCTAGTCATCTATTTGCGGGGCCACGCAGAGATAAACAAAACTTTTCCCCTAACGCGGTACACCCAAGATCCAGCTCAGGTAATAGGCCACGAGATTACCGCTAGACGCGCAAATGCAGAAGTTGATGTAGTGCGTCGAAGCAGTGCTGAACGATCCCACAGACAGCCCTCTGAATCCCACGGACAGCTTCTTTGGATCCCACGAACTCCTTCGCTAGATCCCCAAGAGCTTTCCCGTCTCCAGCGCCGCACGTGAAACGCCTCTACCGGTATCCACACATACAGGAAGGAGCTTCGGACAGAGGATTGCTAGATCCTGTCTAGCCTGAAATGGAAGTGGAGAAAGTGACGGCTGGGTCAGGGACTATCCCTTGTCACTCCACTTATATACACTACTAGTTGGGCTCAATGCTTGAGGCCCATCTAGGCCGTACTCCAATCTCCACATGATTCTAATCCACATGGGCTCCTTACCCTTAAGTGTGTGACCTTGTAGGTTCACGTACACCTGGACACAACATGAGCTACTCCTCCAAGTATCCCGTCATGGCTTTGAGTCCAACTCACTTCCATGAACACTCGGTCTCAAGTCTATAGATGGTAGCGGCCTCTAGCAAGATGTGCCAACTCCCAAGTGCCATAAAGTCAGAAGACGGACCTTCAGTGTGACTTTTGTCCAAGTCCCTTTGCCTCATGATATATCTGTTAAGCTATAGGCAAGTAGTTGCCATCCCTTAAATAGCTTAACTCTCTTCTCGTACCATGATATCTGATTCACTGGACTAACTCTTAGTCCGACTCCTTAGTTAACACTTAACTGAGTAGCGCATGGCCATATTTCCGAATCATATCACACAAGAGGGCCCAGAGAATATCTCTCCATTACGGAGGGGCAAATCCCATCTTGGTAATCCATGTCACACAGCTTACTTCACAACCAACCCGAACTCTACCTTTATAACTGCCCATTTACGGAATAACGTTTGATAGAACCTAAGTTGACGATTCACAAGTCGGATCATGCAATCACCTCAGGTCGAAGAATTCCATTGCTTGAGACTACAAATGACAACATGCTCGTTGTATCTCAACTGTGGGTCAGTCCGAGTCGCTAAACTCTTTAGCCGAATCAGTGTAAGTCGGAATAGCATCACCATGCCCATGACAAGTGGAACCGTGTCATCAGCCGACTTGCACATTGGTCTAAGTTGTGTGTCCAACACAACCTCAACGACCAAGGACAATCTAATATGAACAATCATGAATATATAGTTCCACAATTGAATCACGCATTCAGTGATATATATCTGATGTTCATATAAGGACAACTTTACTTTATGAATACTTTGGGAAATATCATCAACCATGATTGCCTCTAGGGCATATTCCCAACACTATTCTCAAGTGACTTGAGAGTAATGGCCACCATCCTTTGATCATGCAAAGCTTAGTCTTCTAATTGTCTGATCAGGATCTATTAACACTGAGTAGTAGACTTGTACACTACAACAATATAGAGGTTTGGTAACACATATCTGTAACATAAGAAAATCGTGTTACTTCGTGAAATCCTAGTAACACACCAATTGTGTCAACAACGAATTTGTAACACAAAGTATGGGAGAGGCAAAGAGTGTTACAAAGTTGTAACAAATGATTCAAGCTGTTACAAGGTAGTAACACATAATTTGTAAACATCGACATCGTGTTACTAGGTTGTAACACATAGCTCAAGAGGAATATAGTGTTACAAGCTTGTAACACATAGGTTGAGGCCCAAAACTAGACGAATCAACCAAAATGACAACATACTTGTTGTGTGTGTCTTTGCTGATGCACTACGCCTTCATTATCTGACTTTGTATAGCGATTTTGTCCAAAAACGGCCTCTTAAGCATGTTTGCCAAGGCTTCTGAAACTTTCTAGGTCCGCCACTATCAAAGATAATAGTAGTGCAATGGTAGTTGTTATCTTAACTGTATAATATATTGGTCTTTGGTTAAGAGTCTGAAGCAATGTATTTTTCGTCTTCAAAACAATGTGGTTAATGGTTGATGAAAGTGGGACAATTAAACGGTTATCAAGCTCATGAATTTCAGACATCGTCATGATTTAGTCAGTGCAATATTTGTGATACTAATTTACTTTAACAATTGTGTTTGACATACTGAGAAATAGTAGGGAGAAATAGAGAATGTAAATCTCAACCTTTACATGGTCGTGTTCTTTAAAAAAAGATTTATAATAACAATTAGTATCATATTTATAACTATTGAGTTGCAAACCTTCCTTGCATCTTACAACTAGTAATTAAATGATAGTATGTGTTAGATAGCTTGCACACGTACAACTCTTTTTCAGAATAGGGAGCATATCAACTTGTGACTCAAAGTTGCAAATATCAGTTTAAAAAATTAAACAAATGCCCTAAATTATTGTTGCAACAAGTAAATAGTTTTTGGTGGAAACATCTAGCTAACTAGTTTTTTTAGAAATTCTTTCTTTTAGCGCTAAGCTCTTGTTGATAATCGGTGGTAGTAGTCTTGTATTGCTAGTCAGTTGGTCTGCCCTACATATGCAAAGCTATATATAATTTTTTCGCAAAAAACCTGGGAGGGCCACGACCCAGTTTAACATAGCTCCACCGATCCAAGTACAAACAACAAATATACACAAAACATCTCATTCTATTAAATTTCCAACCGCTTCAGTGCAAATGAGAAAAAAATATGCTACTGTACTTGGACTAACAACTATTGACCCAATAAAAAAGTTCATACGAATTCAAAGGGAATAAATGGTTGGTCCAGGGTGTACTTAGTCAAATGTAACTTGTGCATGATTCTAGTGTCTAAGACATTAACATTTCAGTACAGACAGCAACATATCAAGCTAGGAGTTGAAAATCTAGCAGATCATGATTATGATCTATGACGACCACTTGAACTTTGCTTTCTTCAAGAACAACATCAGCTTGACATCCTTGTTTCTTAACATGGAGGTTGCTTCTTCAGCTTGACTGAGAACAAGCTAATAACAAAAAAAATACAAATGAGCATTTAAAACTTGCCAAGATTGATGTTTACAAAAAGGTAAAATTGGAAAGGCCACATTCATTTGGATGAGAAGCCTGATGGCAGTGGCATGCAAAACTTAGTTAGATAATCCGAAATAAATAGTTTCTAGGCCAAGTTAAAATTGATCAATAAACGCTAGATTATTCTTGTCTTGGTGAATTGAAAAGAACTGATCAGGCAAAAGGAAAAAGAATGGGAAATCACCTTTTGCTTCCTCTTCTTAAAATTAGGTTTTTGCTTCATCACCACAACCTGCGCAGAAGAATCGAAAAAGAATTAGAACTTTTGGCTTCAATTTGAATTCTGCACCAAGTGAATTGATGGACTACACAACAATGACAAGTACTCCATCCTTTCAGCCGAAACATAACAATCTGCAAGCCAATGAGATTTATGTATCTAGTGATCGAAGCTATCAACCAATCATGCCTTAACAACTTGGAAAAAATTGAATCATGCATGTATGTCATTGTGCTAGACAATACAGACTGGAGGAAAGGAAGCAATAGTGCTAGACAATATAGACCGGAGGAAAGGGAGCAAAAGAACAAACTGGAGCTAATACCATATCATAGTGGAAATCTCAAGAAAAAAGAAATCATATCCAAGAGAAAATATATGCACTGGATATAGCCCTAGTATAAATGGCATGACCGTAGAAGGGATCATACATAATGTTGGAAAGAAGCAAAAGAACAGAATACTACTGTAGAGATTTAGCATGTACATCTTCATGGTCCAGGGAAGAGATGACCTAAACATGGCACATACCTTCATGGTTCTGACCTTCCTTGCTTGAAGCACTAATAGCATCCACTAATGTTCCCTCGACGTCTGTTCTAACCCAATGTTGGTCGTTATTTTTTCTTTTGAACATCTCTCCGAGGTGTGAAACATGAAATGGCTTAGTTTCTGTGTTTGCTGCCCATTCCGTGCCTATATCATACACATCTCTAGGCTTCGGCTGCTTCATTACCATAGACCAACCTTGATTATGTTCATCTTCCATATAGAAAACTTGATCCGCTTAGTTAGGGAAAACAAAAGGCTTGTGCTCCATCTTATCTCCTTTGTGTATCAAATGTGAGAAGTTTACTAGTGTGTAACCATATTTGTCTTTCTGTATTCCTTCTTCAGAAAATATATCAACCCATTCACATTTAAACAACACCACAGAAAATTGTCTAGAGTAGTTCAGCTCGACAATATCAATTACCCTCCCATAGTATGTGACATCACGTAAAACAGGATTTGCCTTACCTGTTGTAGCATAACTAGATGTTTTTGTAGTGACCATGACTCCACTATTTTGTGTTTTTTATCCAAGCATTTAGGCCTAAAACGAAAACCACGAGATTTGAAAGCGCGATATCTTCTCACTGCATGAACTGGACCGCGGGCCAACCATCTAATATCATTTTTAATGGTGTTGATGCCATTTTCCTTCTCCAATTTCTTTATTTGCATATTCAGAGGCATATTAAAAATCAATCTACTCATACATGTACTGCATAAAAATATATAGAACTTACATGAGCTCGGAACCATTCATGAAACTTCTCGTTCTGAGTCCTCTTGGTAGTATTTAGGTTTAAAATGCGTCCACGAGTGATCTCATCAGCATAAGCTCTGCAAAGAAATTTGCAAACAATGTTTAATAACATAGTAAAAATACTTATAAAAAAATCTACAAGCTTAAGGAATTACCTAAGGTATGAGTTCACATCAGAACAATTGAACAACACGTATCTTTGAGCCTGTACTTTCTCTAAACCACTTAAAACATAATTCCCAGGCTTTCCAAGTGGGTTGCCAAAATGAGGAAATAAATTTGATCTTCGTTGAACACTACAATACCCAACAAACTCCTCACTATCTTTGTTCCGTGAAGGAGAGTTATGTTTGGTCTCAAAACCAATAATATATCTTGAACAAAATGTCATGCACTCATCTGCCAAATATGTTTCGGCTATAGATCCTTCAGGGTCAGCTTTATTACGGACATTTGACATCAGCTTACCTAGATACCTGCATAAACAAAAAATAAAAGGAAGAAATTTGTTAGATAATATTTTCTATAAGATAGCTAATGCATCCAATTATAAGCTAGCATACCTTTCCAAGAACCACATCGAACGATAGCACACGGGACCACCTATTTTTGCCTCAGTTGCTAGATGAATAACCAAATGCACCATAATAGTAAAAAATGATGGTGGGAATATCATCTCCATTCGACATAATGTCATTACGATCCGCTCCGCCAACTTCTCTAGCTCACTGATGTATAGGACTTTTGCACTAACTTCTCTAAAATATCCGCACATATCAAACAACAAAGATGTAACATTATCTGGAAGTACAAATCATAGAGCAAGTGGCAGAAGTTGTTGGATTAGAATGTGACAGTCGTGACTTTTAAGGCCGAAAATTCTTCCTTGAAGAACATGTTGAGAAATAGAGCAATTTTCCAAGAGATTTAACCATAGTCAAAGACAGACAAAACACAGGCAGAATAATAGAAAAATACCAGAAGATGATATACATCACTGTAGAGGAACTGCCGGTGTTCCCATTAGCATTGGCATCGTCGTCAGCCATGTTGTCGAGGAAAAGGTTGTTGATGTCGGGGAAGAAGTCGTCGTTGGGGAAGACGTTGGTGCAGTCTCTATCCGTGAAGGAGTCCGTGATGAAGCCAGTAGTCGCGCTGGTAGCGCTCCCCAAAAACCTTATCGCCCTTCCCCCGTACAGGTCTCGAAGCAGCGGGGTCTCGGAGGCCTACTGTCTCAGCTCGCGGTGCACGCCGCAAGACGGGATGGGGAAGATCTAAGCAGCGCAATGCTCTAGAACTGGAGGCGCAAGGTGTGTGCATTGGTATATCTGAGGAGAGGAGCGACCTCTCACTCTTATAGGCATGGGTAGGCAGGCGAATAGTTGGCGTCAGGAGAGGAAACGAACAGGCATCGACCGAAGCCGAACAGCCTCCACTAAGCATTAAATCTCCACTAAGTTCGTATTAAAAATACACTCACGCAGACTGTTCAAATTATTATCCATTTATGCATGGCAAAAAGAAAGAGAAGCTCTTGGCTCGAGGCATTCTCGCAACCGCGGCATGCGCGCATCGTGACGAGACGGGGCGTGGCGAGGCGGGCGGCGGAGGAGGAGCGCGCGTGTATATGTATTCTCTTCTCAAGCTCGTACAAATGGTGAAAGATCTCTCCTTATAAGCTGGTCCAACTTCCACTCAACTAGCAATGTGGGATTAAACTCTTGTCCCACCTCTTTGCCTTGCATGAATGGGCCAAGTGGGCCTCTAGGATTTCAGGAATTGTTGAATAGTATAAATGGGTTGAGTCTTTATTAGGCAAAAATTCCAACAATCCCCCAACAGATCCTAGAGGCACACATAAATTTGCCTATGGTTCCAATACATTATTTATAAATTGGTACCAGTGGAGACTATTAAGTTGAACTTCCACCTAGAACTCTATGCTACACTAGTTTGCAACTTGTACAGTGGACTATGCCTTGAACTACAAGTTTGCTGTATCCTAGCTTGACACAAAGCCTTGACCAATACTGGGCTGCCGTGGGACTTCCCCTCGGGTGGAGCTTATGCGTCATACTCCATAGCCTTTCATGAGTTTATTAGAGAGCACCCAACTCTCATAGACTGCGACATTTAACAGTCAGACTCATATAGGTGTGTTCTTCAAAAGATGTTGTGCATGACAACATCTCTGCTTAAACTAAGCCACTTAGAACACATTAAGGTAAATCAACCTACCATGAACAATAGGAAAGTATTGCATCTTCACTGAGTGGTGATTAAAGGAGGGATACTTTCCTCTCAGTTAACCAATAGCTTGTCTCCCAATTCTAATTCACGGGATCTCCGATCACATAGAGTGGTTTACCACTGTGGAAAACTTATATTGTGGGTCTCATTCCCATCTCCTTTGATGTATTTTCTATCACGTTACGTGATAGACCCTTTGTGAAGCGATCTGCCAGGTTCTTAGATGTTTGGATATAATCCAACGCAATAACTCCAAAGTTTCTCATTTTCCTGACAGATTTCAATCTCCTCTTCACATGTCTTGAGGACTTCATGTTATCCTTAGAACTGTTCACTTTAACAATCACAGTTTGATTATGACAGTTCATTGGGATTGCGGGTATAGGTTTCTCAACCATAGGTAAGTCCATCAAGAGTTCTCAAAGCCACTCTGCTTCAATAGTGGCTGTGTCTAATGCTGCGAGTTCTGCTTCAATAGTTGACCTAGTTAAGATGGTCTGTTTGCAAGACTTCCTAGAAACAGCACCACCACCAAGTGTAAATATATATCCACTCGTGGCCTTTATCTCATCGGCATCAGATATCCAATTTGAATCACTATATCCCTCCAGCACCCTTGGGTACCCAGTATAGTGAATGACGTAGCTCGAAGTGCCATTTAGATAGCGCATGACTCTCTCAAGAGCTTGCCAATGATCATCTCCAGGATTTGAAATAAACCGACTGAGTTTTCTTACAGAAAAACTGATGTCAGGCCTCGTAGCGCTAGCTAAATACATAAGCGACCCAATAATCTGAGAATATGTCAATTGTTCTCTAGTAGTGCCTCTATTCTTTCGAAGTAACACACTAGGATCATACGGTGTTGGAGAAGACTTGCAGTTTCTATACCCAAAGCGATTCAAGATATTTTCCACATAGTGAGACTGAAGCAGTGTGATCCCACCATTATCATCTCTCAATAGCTTGATGTTTAAAATAATATCAGCTACTCCTAGATCCTTCATCTCAAAAGACCGAGATAAGAAATCCTTGATTTCCTTAATCACATTAAGATTGGTCCCAAAAAATCAGTATGTCATCAACATACAAACAAAGAATTACTCCCTCGCCCCCACCATAGTGATAGTACACACATTTGTCAGCTTCGTTTACAGCAAAACCTGTAGTGGTTAGGGTTCTCTCAAACTTCTCGTGCCACTGCTTAGGTGCTTGTTTAAGGCCATATAAAGACTTCAACAACTTACACACTTTTCCTTCTTGGCCACTCACTACAAATCCATCTGGCTGATCCATATATATTTCCTCGTCCAACTCTCCATTTAGGAAAGTCGTCTTAACGTCCATTTGATGAACGAGAAGACCATGTGAGGCAGCCAAAGATAGTACTACGCAAATGGTGGTCAATCTGTCTACGGGTGAGTAAGTATCAAAGAAGTCCTCACCTTGTTTTTGGGTATAACCCTTGGCTACAAGTCTTGCCTTGTACTTCTCAATAGTACCATCAGGCCTAAGTTTCTTCTTAAACACCCATTTGCATCCTACAAGTTTGCACCCATAAGGACGATCGCTGATCTCCCATGTTCCATTCGCTAAGATGGAATCCATCTCACTACGAACGGCTTCCTTCTAGTAGTCAGCATCAGGAGATGCATAGGCTTCTGAAATAGAAGTAGGAGTATCATCCACAAGGTACACAATGAAATCATTACCAAAGGACTTTGCAGTCCTCTATCTCTTACTCCTCTTAGGAATTTCTTTATCATCCTCCTCAGGTTTTTCCAAGTGTTCAATAGGAATGGTATTTTCCAGAATTGTGGGTATTTCCTGATTCAACGAGTTAGATATCTCCTGATTTGATGAGCTAGGTATATCTTTCATGGGAAAGATATCCTCAAAGAAAGTCATTTGAATCCATGATTGTACCAACATGCATGTCTGGTACTCCAGATTTTACTATCAAGAATCTATAGCCAATGCTATGAAAAGCATATCCCAGAAAAACACAGTCCATGATTTTTGGTCCAAGTTTGCGCTTCTTTGGGATTGGCACATGAACCTTTGCCAGATTTAATATTTTATTTTCCCATTCTTCAAATGGAGTAATCTCTTTGTTCTTAGTGGGAACTCGGTTTAGGACATGACATGCAGTCAGTAATGCCTCCCCCATCATTCCTTGGAGAGACCCGATGTGTCTAACATGGCGTTAACAAAATCTGATAGAGTACGTTTCTTTCTTTCGGCTACCCCGTTTGACTGGGGCGAGTAGGGAGGCGTCCTCTCATCGATTATACCATATTCTGCACAAAAAGAATGAAACTCGTTGGAAAAGTACTCTCCACAACGAGCAGACCTAAGCCTCTTAATCTTTCGATCAAGTTGGTTTTCTGCTTCAGCTTTATAGATTTTGAAGTAACTCAAAGCCTCATCTTTTGATTTCAGAAGATACACATGACAATATCTCGTAGAGTCATCGATCAATGTCATAAAATATTTCTTTCCACCTTTTGTCAACACACCATTCATCTCACAAAGATCTGAATGTATGAGCTTTAGTGGTGCCAAATCTCTCACCTCTGCAGTCGTATGTGACTTGCGAGGTTGCTTCGCTTGCACACAAGTTTGGCATTTAGATCCCTTCATAGTAGTGAATTTTGGGATTACATTCATTTTAGCTAACCGCGTCATGCAACCAAAATTAACATGACAAAGAAGTGAATGCCATACATTTGATACAAGATCAGATGAAACATGATTCACGACTTTATTACACACATCTGATAGTAATAGGCAGAACAAACCTCCACACTCATAGCCTTTACCAATAAATGTTTCAAACTTAGACAGTACAAAATTATTGGACTCAAACACAATCTTGTAGCCATCACGACATAGAAGTGATCCACTAACAAGATTCTTATTTACTGAGGGAACATGATGCACGTTCTTCAGGCGCACGGTCTTTCCTGAAGTGAACTTCAGATCGACCGTACCAACACCATGAACAGAAGCACGCGAACTGTTCCCCATCAGCATGGACTGATTCCCTCTGACCTGATATGAAGAAAACATGGAAACATCAGAGCAAACATGTATGTTAGTGCCTGTGTCAATCCACCAATCAGGAGAATGACATAATGAAAGAACAGTAGGTAATATACCATACCCAACATCTTTCATCTCAACGTCATCCATGACAACATTAGCAGTCTTGCTGCCTTTTCCATGCTGGCGTTTGTCAAAGCGGTTAGGGCAAGCAGGAGCCCAATGATCAGGATCACCACACACATGACAAACACCTTTCTTCTTATTAGTCTTCTTCTTGAAACTAGTAGACTGTGAGGCTTTGTTCTTTCCATCGAACTTTCCTTTTCCATCAAACTTTCCCTTGTTCTTGGACTTGTGAGACTGGAAGTTCTTTTTCTGTACCAGATTGGCACTTGAACCTCCCTCAGCACCTCGAGCACGTGTGTCTTTTGCTCTCACCTTCTCTTCCACATCAAGAGTTCCAATGAGATCCGATACAGAAAACTCTTGTCTCTTGTGTTTCAGGGAAGTAGCAAAGTTCCTCCATGAAGGGGGAAGTTTGGCAATAATGCCCCCGACAATGAACTTGTTCGGTAACACGCAAGGGAAGTGCTCAAGCTCCTTGGCCAGTGACTGTATTTAATGAGCCTGCTCAACCACGGAGTGGTCATCAGTCATCTTGTAGTCATAAAGTTGTTCCATGACATACAGTTCACTGCTAGCGTCCGAGACCCCAAACTTGGCCTCGAGCGCAGCCCACATGTCCTTGCCATTATCAAATGACATATAGGGTTCAACAATGTTATCCTCGAGAATGGACAACAAAGAAGATTTGAACAGGGTATCCGTTTTTTGGAAAACTTGTTCCTGAGCAGGAGTAAGCTCTCCCTCAGGCTTGCCAAGAGTGGCGTCATAGCAGTTCATGTTCTGAAACCATAGAACTGCTCTCACGCGCCACCTCTTATAATGCATACCCTCAAAGACAGGTGGCTTCACAGAAGCAACGAAACCACTTGGAGCAAACTGCCTATAATAAGGTTTTTGGATTGTTGAGAAATAGAGAAATTTTCTAAGAGATTTAACCATAGTAAAAGATAGACAAAACACAGGAAGAATAATAGAAAAATACCAGAAGATGATATACATCACGGTAGAGGAATTGCCAGTGTTCCCGTTAGCGTTGGCACCGTCGTCAGCCATGTTGTTGAGGAAAAGGTTGTTGATGTCAGGGAAGAAGTCGTCGTTGGGGAAGACGTCGGTATAGCCGCTATCCGTGAAGGAGTCCGTGATGAAGCCAGTAGTCGCGCGGGTAGCGCTCCCCAAAAACCGTATCGCTCTTCTCCCATATAGGACTCGAAGTAGCGGGATCTCTGAGGCCTACTGTCCCAGCTCGTGGTGCACACCGCAAGACGAGATGGGGAAGATCTAAGCAGCGCAATGCTCTGGAACTGGAGGCGCAAGGTGTGTGCGTTGGTATTTCTGAGGAGAGGAGCGACCTCTCACTCTTATAGGAATGGGTAGGCAGGCGAACAGTCGGCGTCGGGAGAGGAAACGAACAGGCATCGACCGAAGCCGAACAACCTCCACTAAGCTCGAATTAAATCTACACTGAGTTCGTATTAAAAAATACACTCACGTGGACTGTTCAAATTATTATCCATGAGGAGGAGGAGCGCGCGTGTATATGTCTTCTCTTCTCAAGCTCGTACAAGTGGTGGAAGAGCTCTCCTTATAAGCTGGTCCAACTTTCACTCAACTAGCAATGTTGGACTAAACTCTTTTCCCACCTCTTTACCTTGCATGAATGGGCCAAGTGGGCCTCTAGGATTTCAAGAATTGTTGAATAGTATAAATGGGTTGGGCCTTTATTAGGCAAAAATTCCAACAGAACGTTTACACATCTTGATATGTTTCCAGACAACCCATCTGAAACCCTTAAATCGTGAAGAATTTTGCAAAATAGTTGCTTCTGTTTTTTTGACATGGTAAAAGAAGCAGCAGGCAAATAATATTTATCATTAGGCTTTTTTTGTGGATGCAGATCTTTCCTAATTTTCATTTGTTGTAGGTCTAGGCGTGCCTTCAAATTATCCTTAGACTTTCCATCTATGCCTAGAAGTGTCCCATATATATTCTCGTAAACATTATTCTCAATATGCATGATATCTAGATTGTGCCAGAGTAAATTGGAGTCCCAATAGGGCAAAGGGAATAGGCCGCTGGCACACTTCCAGGTTTTGGATTTCTCAAAGTCCTTAACTGATTTTATATTGTCAAGAACTACAATTTGTGCATAACCAATAGGTGCTGATCTATGTTCTTCAGACCCATCAAATGACTTAGCATCGAAAGGAAACTCATGATCTGGAGGTAGAAATTGGCGAGCCCCCATGAAACAATATTTTTTCCCGTGTTTCAGGAGTTCAGAACATGTTTCATGTTGACATGGAAAACCCAAACTCACCACTAACACTATATCCTGCAGCAAGAGCTAGCCCAGGGTAGTCACTTACGGTACACAACACAACGGCATAAAGTTGAAACATCCGTCCTCGAGATGCATCGTAAGTATAAGTTCCTACCATAAACAACTCAGTTAGTTCTTCATAAACTGGTTGCATAAATACATGGAAATTCTTTCCAGGGTAAGATGGACCAGGAATAAGTAGAGTAAGCAGAATCGAAGAGGCCTTCATGCATAACCATGGTGGAAGGTTATATGGTACTAGGACGATAGGCCAACAACTATGTTTTGAACTTAGCATACCAAATGGATTGAAACCATCAGTTCCCAATGCGAATCTAATGTTTCGAGAATCTGACCTAATATGTTTTTACTTAGAGTCAATGGCCTTCCATGCCTCTGAATCAGCTGGATGCCTCAATGCATCATCTTTTATGCGTTCCTCATCATGCCATCTTAATGCTATAGCGGTTTCTTTGTTCATAAAAAGCCTCTTAAGCCTTGGCTTAATTGGGAAGTACCATATAACCTTCTTCGGGCTAGCCTTTCTCCTTTCGTTCTTGGTTAATGTGATCTTATCTGGCTTGTTCTTTCACCTTGACTTTCCACATATAGAGCAGAAGTCATCATTTGCCTTCTCTTTCCAAAAAAGCTGACAATCTTGTTCACAAACATGAATTCTCTCGTAACTAAGCCCAAGCTTCCCAATGATCTTCTTAGCCTCGGCAAAAATTCTAGGTAAATTCTTACCATTCGGAATTGCTTGTTGCAGAACAGCTAGAAAATCATTTATAGATTTATTACTCCACTTGTTATTCGATTTTATGTGGAACAGAAGTACAAGGAATGAAAAGTTTCGATATTCCCACAAAGGTACATCTGCACCACCCAATAGGTCATAGAAAGCTTGGGTTTCAGAGTCTGGTCCAAAATCTGGAGGATTTGGGTCATCACTGTCAGTCACTGGAGGTCCATTATCTATGTTCCCAAAAGCATCATGCACTAGCTGGTGCATATTAGAGTTTAAGTGTGTTCCTTCTTGTTTCGACCGTTTCCGTTTGTTGGCCCTAATGTATGTTGTAGTTTCACCATGGCACCCCCATGTATTATATCCAAGTAGCATTCCATCACAGACCAAATGACCATAGACATCATCCCGTTTCAATAAAAATATATTTACACACTTAACACATGGGCAATGAATCTTGGCATCTGCCTTTTTCCCGTGTATGCAAAATCAAGAAAACCATTTACACCGGCGAAGTACTCCTCACTTGGTCTAGGCGATCGCAACAACCTCTTAATAGCTTCTAAATCCATAGATTCACTGTATTAAAATAGTGAAAATCGTTATTGCAATGGAGATTGTAAACGAGTGTAGTTCCAACTAAACTCCAACTAACATGCAAATAATAGTGTTGTCTAAAAAACAGAACCGTGCAAAATCTTGTACTATTTATAGCATTCATATTGGGGTCTTAGGGATAACATAGAAATAACAAAATACATTTATGAACTAGAGGAAAGCAGTAGATTGCGTAATTAGTTTAGATGCAATGTTTGAAGAGCAACAGTTTGAGGAGAGTAGTTCAGGCAGTTCTGCCCAAGTGGATTCGAGCATGTGTGTGATTTAACTACCAGGTTCGAATCAACACTATTTTGAGTAAAAAGTTAGGCATAACAGCACACACCTTCGATAGATCTCGTGGACGGGTGCTAGGCGTCGTTGACAACGGGCACCGGCGGGCAGCGGGGAGGATTTGACGCGGCGTCCAGTGGGTTGACAGCGGGCACCAACGAGCGGCGGGGAGGACTTGACGCGGCGTCCAATGGGGATGATGTCCCGAGTGTGTAGATTGGTTTTGGGTGGAAACAAAAAAATCAAAGTCAACTCTACTTGGATATCCTAACCGGTCATGTATATTTTGAGAGAATAGCCACAATACAATTAGTGAAAACGAAAGTTCTAAAATAACACTGAGAAAATCAAACTTGCCAAAATGCCACTATGCACTAACTGGGACTAACACCTAGAGAAAAAGGCTTGTATGCCCTTACCTCTTCAGATACCACGGTCCCTCATTTGTACTCTCTTTCAAAAGCATTTTCAGCAACAAATTGATAGCCTTTCACCAACAGTACATCAGTGTAATGACAACATTTTCACATAATTCCAATAGCATTTCAAAAGTTTTCAGCTAAAAAATCACATAATAGTTGATCATAGAGCATGCTAATTTCATGTTTCAAAGATCGCCAAAAGGATGATACTAGTAGTTCAACATATACCACATCAAAATTAGACCTCACAACGGACTAAACTTGTTCAAAAGTAGATCTCACAAAAATAAAATTGTAAAACTGCTACACGTTTGTACAAAAACAATGCATCTATTTCTACTGGGAGAAGAAGCATACCTAGAACAGTGCAGCGTCGGTGTTGAGCTCAGTGGCGCTGACCGAACAGAGGATGGAGAAGCTTGTGCAGGGAGTGGCGGAGCGCGTCTTTCTGGATGTCAGCGTGCACGTATTCTCGTCGAGCCCTCCATCGTCGGCGAGCTAGGGCAGGGCGCGATGGGCCGAGCAGGGCCATGCAGGGCGGAAGGCGGGGTGCAGGACGAGCAGGAGAGAGAGGGGCATGCAGGACGAGTAGGAGAGAGAGGGGCGTGCAGGGCGGTAGATGGGCTCGGAGTGATGGGAGAGGGCCGCCGCTGACGCTAAGATGTGGCGACCGTGCGCGCCGCCATGGTCGGTACAGATGACGGGTCGTTTCTCTGTTCTGTGGGCTTTCCTGATCTTCTAGATCGGTCTAGTTGAGGCCTTGAGGGCATATTTGGCATTGTCAAATAACGTGACAAACGTCACACGGTTTATCAAATTTGTTAGTACTACCTTCGCACTCATATTAGTTGACTTATATTTGTCCAGATACGAATGTATCTAGACGAGTTTTAGTACTAGATATATCCGTATTTAGACAAATTCAAATCAACTAATATGGGTCGTAGGGAATACATCATTTCAGGACGAACTATTGTGTTTTCACGAAATTCTATATTGTTATCTTTTTTTTATAAAAATGTTTTTTATGTTTGAGTACATTATTTGTGTAATTAAATTCTATATTGTTATCTTGTTTTTATAAAAATGTTTTTTATGTTTGAGTACATTATTTGTGTAATTTTAGGTCTATTTATTTTTGAAGATGAGCCAAAGCTACCTAGTACTCCCTCTATCCTAAATTAATTGAATCAACTTTGACTACATGCACACACATGTAGCTGGATATAGTCGAGTCAATTAATTTGAAGATAGAGAAAAAACTAATCATACATAAACATTGCTAGAAAATACTGTTAGTCCTCGAAAAATCGTTCATCTTCCATCTTGCAAATGCCGATGATGCACCAAAATTGCCGTCAATGGAGTTCCGCGTCATTGCCACGTGACAGCATCTCCACCCGGGGCCCTAAAGCCCCCCTAAAGGGCTATCGGGCGCCGGCAGTCGAATTCACGCCGAATCCACCCCCCAAATCAGTTTTGACGACGGCGCGGCTCGGTTTGACATCTGGCGCCCCCAGGCCAAACCCAACTTACGGGGGGCTAGCGAGGGCGCCGGATGCCATGTTTCTAGCAGGAAGGCGCGTGGAATCAGGCGCACGAAACACCTGGTCGTCGCGGTCCACCCCCGTCAGCGTCAGCGGCCGACGTGTTCGGTCCGTCTTACTCCTCGCCTACCGCACCCTATTAATGGCGCTGCTGTCCGCTGATCGGCTTTTTGCTGGCGAGCATTTGATGTGTCCCGTCGGCCACGCCTTGCACCTCGCCTGACGTGCCACTGATGACCCATAAGTATAGGGGGTGTATCGCAGTATTTTCGAGGGAAGTGAAACCCAATTTATTGATTCAACACAAGGGGAGCCAAAGAATATTTATCAGCCTTAACAACTGAGTTATCAATTCAGCTGCACCTGCAAACAATCTTACTCACAGTAGTTTATCAGTAGCAACAGTTTTGTAGTAGGAATAGTAAAGTAGAAGCAGTAGTAAAGCAAGGACAGTACTAACAAAAGCAGTAAACAGTGGGATTCGAGTGTGGTAGGCATAGGGATGGATGGACGAGCGTTGCATGGACAAGATAATTCATATAGCAATCAGAACATAGAGCAATTGCAGATAAATAAGATAAAGCACTCAAGTACTAGACAATCCTAGGCATGTGTTCCATATATAGTCATACGTGCTCGCAATAAGAACTTGGACAACATCTTTTGTCCTGCCAGCCCGTTTGCAGCGGGGCCTCTAGGGAACTACTGGCAATTAAGGTGCTCCTTTTAATAGAGCACCGGAGCAAAGCATTAACACCCCGTGAACACATGTGATCCTCACATCAAAGCTTTCCCTTCCGGTTGTCTTGATTTCTGTCACTTCGGGGCCATAGGTTCCGGACAACAACATGTGTATACAACTTGTAGATAAGACCAAGAACAATACTATCATAATGAATCAATAATAAGTTCAGATCCGAAATCATGGGACTCGGGCCCTAGTGACAAGCATTAAGCACAACAAGTCGCAACAAAGTCATAAAGCACTAATAAAAGATACTAGGCACCATGCCCTAACAATCTGTGCCATTACATGAAGGATCTCATCCAATCCCTACCATCCCCATAGCCTACAGCGGGGGATTACTCACTCATAGATGGGGCAAACATGGATGGTCGATTGAGAAGCAATGGTGATGATGATGGCGATGATCTCCTCCAATTCCCCGTCCCGGTAGGGTGCCAGAACGGAGTTTCTGGTACTATTTCGTGGAATTTGGTGGTGGCGGCGGAGCGTAACTCCTTCTGGAAAAACGTCGAACCCCCTGGAGTTTTTAGGTCAGAAGGCTTCTTATAGGCGAAGAGGGAGACCAAGGGGGTGCCTAGGGCCACCACACCATGCCTTGGCGTGGCCAAACCCAGCCTGCGCCTGGGGTGGTGTGGCCAGGCCCTGGCCCTCCTCCGTCTCGTATTATGGCTTCGTGAGTCTTCTGGATAAATAGGCACTTTGGGTTTTGTCCCGTCCAATTCTGAGAATATTCATTTTCTGACTTCCCTAGAACCAAAAACAGCAGAAAACAGGCAGCTGGCACTGTGGCTCTTGTTAATAGGTTAGTCCAAGAAATCATATGAAAAGTACTCCAAAGTGTGGACAAAACACAAGAAAGTGGATAAAACCAGGCATGGAGCATCAAAAATTATAGATACATTTGCAATGTATCAACATCCCCAAGCTTAACTCCTGCTCGTCCTCGAGTAGGTAAGTGATAAAAAGAAAGAATAATTTTTGAGGTGACATGCACCATCAAAGACTTGATCAAAGTATTTGTAAAACATTCAAAGCTGGGATCATAGTGCTTCAATCATAACATGAAAGACAAAGTTCTAGCAGTAAGACAAAGAAACTATGATGCAACATGAAAAGGCACAAACAAAAGATTCATGAATAACAATGCTTTGCAAGACGTTTGTTGGGTTCACATAAAGAAAACATAGCATAGTGTCATTCAGCTTGTCCCTCAAAGAGTAGCAAACATAAATGCATAGGACACCTTCAAAGTTCGCAAGAGTGACTAGATACAAATAGTTTAAAACGAGAAATATCAAGGTATGCATCAATCAACAAGTCTTGGGACAATGCACATAGAACTAAGAATGGCCACTATGCTCTCAAGAAAGTGCTCATAGAATGTGTGGGGACTCAACAAGGAAATGAAAAGGTTTTGAATAGTTTGAAAGACTTCCAAATGCTGAAAGTATGGTACTCATTAGCTTTGAGATCTCATTGCCCCTATCATAAGCATCTTTAAAGTGGTTAAGGTGAAAGTGAGGTCTAATCTGAGTTATATGCTTGACAAACTATAAACTGAAAATCCCAAGTCCCTTGAGTACGAGGGCCACTCCTCATGCTACTCAACTTTAGTTACCGGTAAGTTCTTGTCATCGTAAGTATGTGCGTATCATTGAGAACTGCCAACGGGGTACCCCTTGCCCGATGATACGGAAGAATCCCCATATCAAAATGACAAGGCAAGCAGACAATGAGTATCTCAGCAATCTCCTTATTTACCATGGAAAAATGGTACTTTTTTCTCTCTTTCCTCTTTTCATAAATCTCTTTTTTTCTTTTTATCAATAGATATCTCTCTCTTTTTTTATAAGAAGAATGCTTCATAGATATCATTATGGTTACGCTACAGGTTTCCACCATGTCAGCATGGATTAGACCAGCGGCCCAGGCGTTTCTCTAACACACATACATAACTCCATGGACTTACAAGCTCCCCTTTTATTTCACACCGACGACATCCGCAAACAAAAGAGCAAGGTATCAACTGGGTATATATTTACAAGTGTTGAAAGCGTTCCCCGTGACAGCACGGTTCTACTAATCCCCAGCCTATAATTTGCAAGCATATAACTTTCATGGAGAGTTCACAATGGTTCATGTTTATTAAGTGGAGGAAATAAAGTGTGCCATCAAGTTCGTGAGAGCTTTACTAACTAACTTTCTCAAAACAAGCAAACATTTTATTCGAAAGAAAACAAGGCATATTGAATATGCACGGAAGTAGCAAATGATGCTAATAGGTAGGTATGGTGGACACTTTGGCGATATTTGGTTTAGGGAGTTGGAAACTTGAGTAAAACATACTCAGTGAAAGTGAAGGCTAGCAATAGTAAGGGAGCGACAAACGAGAGAGCAATAATGGCCATAATCATGCAGAGCGACAAAACATCATTGATCAAAGCATAAAGTGATGCTACAAGTTGAAAACTAAAGGATCATAAAGGCTTATGGTGACTTGAGATAGTCATAACATGGTGTGAGCATGTGCCAAGTCAACCCAAGTAAAGCATCAAAGGAGAACACCACTATACTATGCTTTAATATGCTAAAACAACGCATGATTCATCCAAGGCACATTAAGCAATCTCAATTGTTTATAATAAGTCATGCTACAGCAAAGAATACTAAGCATAAAGCCAAAACAATATCAAGCATGGCATGATAGAGCATAGGCCACAGTGAAAAACAAGCTGTCTTTACCACTTAAGCATGAGCTTTCCTATTCTTTTCCAGACCAAACCAAACCATTTGAACACCAATGTATGAAAGGGGAGGTCCAACAAATATATTCAGCAAACTAATCAAACCATGCAAACTAAAAATCAAAACGAAAACAAAAAAGAAGACGCTCCAAAAACAACACAACTGTGCATGAAACAATAAAAATGAAGTGTTTGAAAGAAACCTGAGATTTTTATTGATGAAGAAGGGGATGCCTTGGGCATCTCCAACCTTTGACGCTTGTACTTCTTAGATATTTCTTGGGGTGACACGCGTGGCATCCCCAAGCTTGAGCTTTAGTCCATCCTTCATCTCATTACTCATTCCTTTCATATACCTGAAATATTTCCTTCATACAAAACTTCACACAAACTTTATTAGCAACATTAGTGCACTTAAGATAAATAAGTCTTAAGGTTCATTTCTAACACAAATAAACTTCCATTAGAACACTAGATACTGTAGCACTTCCCTCAAAAAGCTCAATTCCCCAAAAGAACTTAAAAAGGAACCAACAAGAAGCAAATGCAGAAAATGGCAGAAATCTGTCAAAACAGACCAGCAGGTAAAGACGAATTTTTTCAAAGACCTTATCTTGCTCAAATCAAAAAGTGTTGAACTAATGAAAGTTATATAACAACCTGGGGCAGAAGCACAAAAATTCACGCCTCAAAAAGATGTTCAGAGATTTTACACGAATTTTTACGGTAAAGCACATAAGTCTGATTCGGGACAACAACTTTCCCAATCATTACTTCTCTCTCATTAGAGGTTGCTCTTGGCACAAAAAGCAAATAAAAACGATAAGGAGAGGTTATTACAGAGGTAATAACTTCCAAGACTCATCTAAAATTTCTGGGTTATCTCCCAATAAGTACTTTTCTTTAACGCCTTTAAGTTAGGCACAAGCAAAAACTAAAATGGATAGAAGTAAGCGGAGATAATCACGGTGAAAACATTGTTTTGTTCAATGAAATCATTTTATTAACAAGGTTGATCAGGTATTGCTACCAAAACAATTTCATATGATACAAAACTTTGTATTCCACTAATGATTATGTTACCTCAACCTTGATAGCAATGGTCCCAATCAAAATAGTTTCAAAATTTTCTCTTGGTATGGGACAATATATTTCTCCAACTTGAATGCCCTCAATATGTTCAATTGAATTCAAAACCATAAGTCCTATCACTCTTTTTGGGGAAATAGATAGTATGTTCCTTGTCATTGACATTGAAGGTCACCTTCCCTTGATTACAATTAATAACATCTCCTGCAGTATTTAGAAAAGGTTTCCCAAGAATAATAGACATATTATCATCTTCAGGCATAAAAGTTTGAGAGGATGCTCTCATAAGAAATATGAGTTGAAGTAAAAGAGAGCATCAAGAAGAAAATTCAAAACACATTTAAGTCTAACCCACTTCCTATGCATAGGAATCATGTATGCAAATAAATTCACAAATAACAAAGTGACAAGCATAGGAAGACAAAACAAGAGTAATTTCAAAACTTTCAGCATATAGAGAGGTGTTTCAATACCATGAAAACTTCCACAACCATATTTTCCTCTCTCATAATAATGTTCAGTAGCCTCAGGAAGAAACTCAATAATATAACTATCACATAAAGCATGCTCTTCATGATCTACAAGCACTAAAGCTTTATTATAAACATTTTCAAGAGAAACCTCAGGAACATAACATTCATTCTCCTTTAGTAAGCAAGGGGGACAATCAAATAATGTAAGGGATAAAGAGTTACTCTCATTAGAAGGTAGGCATGGGTAGCTAATCCATTCTTCCTCCTTTTTTTCATCACTCTCCTCCTCTTTTTCATCTAATGAGATTTCAGGTTCCTCAATTTCTTCTTCCATAGGATCCTGCAAGGCATTAGTCTCTTCCATTTGTGGAAAGCATCTATTAAAATATTCAAGAATATAGCCATTTTCATCCTTGTAATTATCAAAGCAAAATTTAAGTATACCATACACCTCATATTTGTAAGGTGAATCATCAATATTTTCAAGCAAACTAGCAAGTTCAAAAGCACCCTTCCAAGCAATAAATTCTTCAATTTGTTCCTCATCATAAAAGTCATAAATTCCTTTAGCATAGGAAGATATGGTATCATTATCACTATACTCACATTGAAAAGGGAGGTGTTTATACCTCTTTCTACAACAAGACTCATCACAGCAATAAGTAACATTATAAGTAGAGCACACCTTCCTAGCAATGGTATACAATCTATCAATTCGTTCCCATAAGTGATTCCCTTTTTGTGACAAGCGGTGTTCCTTATAATAATCTTTTTGATCTTTCGTGAACCCACCTTGCCAATAAGATTCAGTTTCAAAGAAACCAACCATTGACATCAAGCATGATAAAGCAAGACAATAACAGACCAACAAAAATAACAACTAGAGTAGGAACTAATTTTTTTTGTATTTTTTGATAAAGAAACAAGCAAACAAGGAAGAAATAAACTTAGCTTGAACAATAGTGATTCCAAGTGGACTTGATAAATAAAGCTATCCTCCCCGGCAACGGCGCCAGAAAATAGTCTTGATGACCCACAAGTATAGGGGGTGTATCGCAGTATTTTCGAGGGAAGTGAAACCCAATTTATTGATTCGACACAAGGGGAGCCAAAGAATATTTATCAGCCTTGACAACTGAGTTGTCAATTCAGCTGCACCTGGAAACAATCTTGCTCACAGCAGTTTATCAGTAGCAACAGTTTTGTAGTAGGAATAGTAAAGTAGTAGTAGTAGTAAATCAAGGACAGTAGTAACAAAAGCAGTAAACAGTGGAATTCGAGTGTGGTAGGCATAGGGATGGATGGACGGGCGTTGCATGGACAAGACAATGCACATAGCAATCAGAACATAGGGCAATTGCAGATAAATAAGATAAAGCACCCAAGTACTAGACAATCCTAGGCATGTGTTCCATATATAGTCATACGTGCTCGCAATGAGAACTTGCACAACATCTTTTGTCCTGCCAGCCCGTTTGCAGCGGGGCCTCTAGGGAACTACTGGCAATTAAGGTGCTCCTTTTAATAGAGCATCGGAGCAAAGCATTAACACTCCCTGAACACATGTGATCCTCACATCAAAGCCTTTCCCTTCCGGTTATCCCGATTTCTGTCACTTCGGGGCCGGCCATAGGTTCTGGACAACAACGTGTGTATACAACTTGTAGATAAGACAAAGAACAATACTATCATAATGAATCAATAATAAGTTCAGATCTGAAATCATGGCACTCGGGCCCTAGTGACAAGCATTAAGCACAACAAGTCGCAACAAAGTCATAAAGCACTAATAAAAGATACTAGGCACCATGCCCTAACAATCTGATGCCATTACATGAACGATCTCATCCAATCCCTACCATCCCTATAGCCTACAGCGGGGGATTACTCACTCATAGATGGGGGAAACATGGATGGTCGATGGAGAAGCGATGGTGATGATGATGGCGATGATCTCCTCCAATTTCCCGTCCCGGCAGGGTGCCAGAACGAAGTTTCTGGTACTATTTCGTGGAATCTAGTGGTGGGGCGGAGCGGAACTCCTTCTAGAAAAACGTCTACCCCCCTGGAGTTTTTAGGTCAGAAGGCTTCTTATAGGCGAAGAGGGAGACCGAGGGTGCATGGGGCCACCACACCATGCCCTGGCACAGCCAAACCCAGCCCGCGCCTGGGAGTGGTGTGGCTAGGCCCTGGCCCTCCTCCGTCTCGTATTCTGGCTCCGTGAGTCTTCTGGAAAAATAGGCACTTTGGCTTTTGTCCCGTCCAATTCCGAGAATATTCATTTTCTGACTTCCCTGGAACCAAAAACAGCAGAAAACAGGCAGCTAGCACTGTGACTCTTGTTAATAGGTTAGTCCAAGAAATCATATGAAAAGTACTCCAAAGTGTGCACAAAACACAATAAAGTGGATAAAACCAAGCATGGAGCATCAAAAATTATAGATACATTTGCAATGTATCAGTCACCGCCCGCATTTAATGGTCGCGCCACCGCTCCGCGCATAAAACCCCTCCTTCCACGCGGCTCCTCCACACAAGACAGTTCCATCGCCGCATCCCCTCTCTTCGTCTTTCCCAGCCACCCAAACCACCGTCCACGGAGAGGTACCCCAGAGACTGAGCCGCTGCGAACGGGTTTGGACGATGTTCTCTGCGTCCATGAGGCCCGCGCGCTATGGGAGGCGGGGTAACAAGCGTCACCGGACGTGCGCTGCCCGCATGGCTGGGACCTCTGTGCCGGTGGCCGGCCCATCCCACCAATCCCCCATGGGCAGGCACCGCAGGCGGAGATCCACTGACACTACTAGGAGGTCCTCTTGCCGGAGGAGAGGAATGATCCCTCCTAGGATCCCGATAACACGCAGGTGTGGACCGTGTTCTACGAGGCCCAGTACTAGGACCACCTCGGAGCCTACGACCGCAACGGCCACCCACCGCTGGACAACAACATCGAAGGGCGGACCCGGTGGTAGAGCGCGCCAGGCCGGACGCTGGCCTCGGTTCTCGAGTACATCACCGCCGGCAACCACCCGTCGTTGACGATGCCTCCTCGGCAAGCCATGCCACGCCGCCCGGACTAGCGGTGGGTGCCGCGCCACGCCGCCCTTCGATGTTGTGGCTATTCCTGTAATTAATGTAAAAGGGATCATTTTGTGGCTATTCCTGTAATTAATGGAAAAGGGATGTTTGAATTGATTGCAGGAATTGTGCGTAGATCAAAAAGATTGAATGCGGTTCAAAGTTGCGCTCAGTATGCAGATGGAGATAATGACAATGAAGATTGTGATAATAGTGAGCAATATGTACCACCGCATGAGCCAATGCTCGAAACACAAGAATTGGAAGATAATGAAGGTCATGTTGATCACCAAGATGACCGCAACAATATGCCTGGTATGATACTAACTAAAAAGGATCAACACTTGGTTAATGTAATTTATGGATCCTTAAGTTAGTTAGTATTGATGTAAAAAAATTTGCAGCTGGTGGTAATGTTGTAGGCAAGCATGGAACAACATACCTGCCAACTTTTTGGAATATGCCAGATGGAGCACGCATAGTTGTACAATGTAATGATATTGGACAGCCTATTGGGGCCGAAGGTGGAGTCTTGGGAAAGTTTCTTGGCACAATATCTAGACTCGGGGGCTATTGTCCACTTGACAAAAAGGATTGGCGTAATGTCATGAAGGATGGTGGAGCTGACACAATACGTCTGTGCGTACAGGTATTCCAGTGTATCCCGAGAAGGAAAAAAATATTATATTAGCTACCATATTATTTTACCTTCTTACATCTGTGCTCTGTTATAACTACAACGGAGACCTAACTAATTACATTTATTCATTACTAGTAAGGTGCCCGTGCGTTGCAACGGATACTTATTATCCTGATATTCAAATGATAGGAACACATAAGATCAAATATAAGAAAATGTCAAAGAGCAGCGAAAAGTAAAATGGCGACGCAAATAACACATATTATGTGTTATCGGTTATTACATAAAAAAATATTGTGTTCTGCACTTTCCGTATTGTTCATAATACAATTGTTATTGAATAATGTTTGGAGAAGAATTTTTTGCCCTACAGTCACAAAACCCATTACATCCACACTTATCGACCTATAAGTAATTTCCCAAACAAACTTGTACTATAAGAACAAATGAAACAAGGCAGGTCTCTTTATCTACACGCCTTGCCCATGAGCCATAGATCGTACAAAAAAACTTGTACTACAAGAACAAAATGAAAGTATTAAACCGATAAAACACAATCTATACTTCTTAGTATAATGTGTTCAAACGAGCCATACAGCAAGAGGGGCATATCCATCTTCGAGGAACCATTGTTAGCATAGGTCAGTGGAGATGCTACACCCGGCCTATCTACACCTTGTAATCATGTAGTCACTGGATATGCTACACGCGGCCTTGCATAGGAACCATTGTTAGCATAGGTCAGTGGAGATGATATGTGCTACAAAGAATCTATCAAATAATCATGATGAATTTCAGAGGTCAAAATACAGATACAGAAGTGATAAGATATGAAGACAATGTTGAGTAGACATGGTTCAAAAAAGGTCTCTAACAAGCAAAGTGCATCAGTAGTTTGAATCAAGATAGAAATTCAGGCCATTATGTACACTTGGTCATGGTAATCAGATTTAAACTAACCACACTATGTCCAAGTACCAACAACACATCTTGCACAATCCTATAAATTTGATCTCAAGAATGTTTTTGAAGTGTGCTCACATAAATAAAAGGTTAGATAATTGGATTTGGGGCATAGGAGTTGAGAAGCTCTCACCGAAGGACGGCTCACACCTGGGAGGAGGGTTGCTCGAGGCCACCGCTAGGCTTGCACTGCCATATCGTACATTCTCGGATCCTGCTTGTTGACCATGTTACCACATGACCAGACGGCCTGACACGCAGTTTGTGATGGTCGTCAGAGGAGCTGTGCATGTCATCACGGTGGTAGTGTAGCGCCTGTGGTTGTTGTGCCCCCGGAGCTAGGACCCCCTCGCTGGACATCTTGGTTCCTTCGTGGCTCTTTGTTCGCCTCTCTACTCTAAACCAGTAGGCGGCGGCAACGCACTGGAAATACACCGACGCTAGCGTCGGTGACAGGCCTCTTGCCAGACGCAGATATTTGGGTCACGCCGCTAGGCGCGGTCGGTCGGATAGGCCAGACTGCCACCCCAAAGCGACCACAGGCCAACCCATACAGACAGAAACTGACCGTTTCGGTCTCGCGTTTGGGTCGGCCCGGTGGAGATGGCCTGATGGGCGCAAATAGGAAAATAATTCTTTCACTGTGAAAGAAAGCTTACGTGTGAAGGAGAAAAGCTTGTCTACATTTTGCAGCTTATTATGCTAGACTGACACTAATTATCTAAAAAAGGGAAAAAATTCAGCCACTATAGCTCGAAAATTCTACATTTAAGCCAATCAAAAGAGATAAGTAATGAAGCATTCGGTGTGCTAAGTTACTTCAAATCGATTGCAGTATTCGGTGTGCTAACTTTCCATTTAGTAATCAACTCGAAATTTAAAAAATGAAAATGACACGTCAAAAAGAATGAAGATGACATCCCAAGAGGAAACTTCGAGGAAGTGATTCGAACCAGATTGGTCAACTATATTTAGCACACAATTGAAGGTTTATACTCATAAACTTGACTGACCAGAAACTCAAATGTTAATGAGAAATCTTAGCCCTTGTGTCAATAGTGGTCACATGTTAACCATAATTATTCAGTGTAGACTCTACATCTAAGGTATGGTCGCATCCATGTTCATTCTCACCAACATTTTCTAAATCTTTGACATGTCCCTTCTTAGGAGTGACATTGACGATAAAATTGACCTGATAGTTGTGTCGCTCTATTCTGCCAGGTTGGATATGGTTGCAACACTCAAGAGTTCCATCAGCTATAGATTGACCATGATTACCATCCTATAAAAGATATATATGACGGAATACTATTGGGGGCTTAAAAGTTACTATTAGAATTATGATGTATGCTCATGATTTCAAAAATATAGATAAGAAAACTGAAGAATCTAAAAATAGACTGAAGAACTAAATAAGGTACTCCTTATAGCATGACTACCTACATCCTCTAGTATGCTCTTGGATTTCAATTTAAAAAAAGTAGCATACCGGTATAAAAAAAATCAGTGCGCCTAGTATCAGTTCGAGAGAATAGATGGTGCTATTTGGTTAATTCATTATTGACCTTGATGACTTTGTGGAGGTCTGCATCCATTAACTCAAACGAGAACACATAAATATCTTTGAAGCCCCTCTGATGGAGGTAAGATTGTATGCCTAATCTCAACTATATCAGGATGTCTCAATAGTTGGTGTGTCTATAACAGGGAATAAAGAAAGGGAAGCATCTCTAAACTCTATAAATACAATTAGCTAAAAACCATCGAACATATGCACACATATATACTCCCGTGATTTATTTGAACTACAAATTATTCCAAGTTTGGTAGTACTATTTCTAGGGTAAACCAAAATCAATGCTTCATATGGTCCAATTCTAGACAGATGTTCTTCATAGAATTGCAAAATCTTAGCCTTAAATACATATATATTATGTTCAATTCGAAATGTTCATATGCACCGATGGTTCAGACTCACGACGATATTTTGTTTTGAGTTGACATTTACTTCTCTCCTTTGATTGCCTCTCTACTAAAGAATACATAGAGTATCCTAATGTATGGCATTTGACTAAGCTAGTTCACAGCAAGGTTTCACACACAAAAAGACATAAAAAATAGAGAATCGTGTTCTCCTAGGCAGGAAGCACCTGTGTAGCTTCTCCATGGGGTGGAGACAAAGCACAACATTTCCTCGACCCATCTATCAGGTGTGCCATAGCTGGAAATAATGATGTAATGTAGTGAACATTTTCTTCCTCCATGTGTGACGTTGTCTCTTTATGCAATTTTTGAAAAAAATGGTAGAAGCATTCGATTGATTGACTTCTTGCTAAGAACACATGCTAGGTCCTTCCATAGCTGTGTATGCAACTACCCCTGTCTTTCCCTATATCTTCACCCTTGTTAAACACAATCTGTGATCAACAAACTTGAATTGTAATATCAATTGAACTTTCAGAATTTCACAATATGAATCCCTCGGGGTAATCAAACATGAGTTAGATCAAGAACTGAAGCACGAAATTGCTGTAAACGTCAATACTCATATCAAGTAAATAGTGTTCACTGTAATATATACAGGTCTTCTGTGCTTGCATAGAAAATTCTATCAGAACATGCATAATTTCAGTAAGAAACTAAGAATAGGACTCAAAATAATAGAACGAAGAAAACGATGAACATTACAATGTGTACTGCCACCGGAAGCTGTAGCTTTGGACGAAATGAGTAAGTGGACGGCCATGTCGTGGAAGATCTCGCGAGATCGAACCGAGAGGTGCTACCGGGGGCCGGTAGATGAAGTGGGGTGGGATTGCATTGGTGCTAGGTTTATGCGGCGAGCGCTGCAGGCCGAGCCACTGGTTGTCGGCGAGGCGCGGGCAGAGGGGTGTGCGCCGTGGTTGAGCACGTCTGTGCCCGCGGCAATCTACGCCTAGAGGTCCGGCGCCTATTGATTAGGGGTGTGCGCCGTGGTTGAGCATGTGCACGGCCGTGACCTGGAGGTACGGCGCCCCGACGACATCTTCCGGTGAGTCCTCGGGCGTCACCACATCTGCGTCTTTCTGACCCCTTTGCAAGCTCCACCTCCTGATTGGTCCCTCGATTTCAGTTAGAAACGAAGGATGCGATGGATCCTACCAAATCTGCTTGGCAGTCAGAAACTGGGAGATGAGTCCGCCGCGGTACAGATGGATGACCGGCTGTACAGAAACTGGGAGATGAGACGCTCCTTGGTAGTTCAGCGAGACTGGGGTCAGAGGAACCGCCAGCGCCGATCGTACGAGAGCATTGGGCGGGGTGGGGGTCGTGACTGCGAGCCTGCCAGTCTCTATGGTGGCATTGCCCTGTGATTTTATTCAAGACGAGGGACAAGTATGAAGTGACGTACCACCCTCACGTCGTCCCTAGCTTTAATAAGTAGTAGAGATAGAGATGTAAGTTTAGAATGATTAACTAAGGTGCAATAAATATTATGAAATCACAAAGCATAGATTCATGCTTAACTAAATGCATCTACTCCATTTTAACAGATGTTGATCTGTTTGTAACACTGTACTGAATTGGACAGAATTTGAACAAAAGCAAGACATGAAGTTTTTTGCTTGTTGAACCACAAGAGTAATTCAAAGAGAGTCCTGACAAAGAATTTTCACAAGGAATAAAGAACAACTTTCAAAGAGAAATAGTAACCTTTTTCACTGAGGAAAAAGAACCATTTTCATAACATCTATGAAGTGTGTAGACAATCACCTGCAATCGTCAGTCCAGCCTCCCTAGTAGTTGGCCAGTCGCGTCTGCCATCGTCACATTTTGTTAGCCTATAAGCGCAACAATAAAACAACTATTAAGGCATATTGCATTAGGATAGGTATGGTTAATTAGAAACAAAGCTTTCATCAGAGTGCACAACTATTCACACTTATATAAGCAAGCTCAGAATTTTCATCTAGCGAAACCATGTGCAATTAGTAGATTTCTTACTCTATTACAAACTGCAACAACTTTGTTGCTTCATTAACAATACATATCGGTAAAATTCAATTTAACACAAGGGATAGAAAAACAAATATCAGATGACACAAAAATGATCAATACGTCCCCAGCGTGTAGCATGTACAACATTTTGCTTTTGCCCGTTGCGCCCAGCACACGCATCAGCACCTGCGTATCCAAGCATGATCCCAAGAAAATGGTCTGACAAGAGAAATCAACACATGCAGTACTTAAAGAGCAACAAAAGGGGTATGTTTTTCTAACTAACGGACATAAGGCCACACCCTTATCTCACCGGTGTTGAAAAATGCATCATGCATTAGGACAGAACATAGAAAGAAACCAAGATGCATAACATTAAATTTGTTTAACATATCAATAAATGAATCTATAACCCTGAAACTGGTGCAAGCAATGTAAAAATTATTCTAGGTGGAAGAAGGACAGTAAATGATTACATGGATAATATTCCTGAATAAGTAGCAAGTCAGTGGACAACATTAGCTGATAGTATTCTAGAGAAACAGTAAGTTCCAGTGGTTCATGAATTTCCATCATGTCCTTCATAAATCCGAATTTGAGTGGTGTTGGTTCTCATAGTTGAATGGTGTGCGCTAATCCAGTCTGATGCAACAAGAAAGTAAGTTTCATATGGTACCTGTAAAAAACTGAATAAGTGTTGTAATCAGAGCCTTATAATTCTCACTATCATACTTAAGAAATTGATTTTTTAAGGAACCAAGGAGCAATTTTTGATACACTTGGATTTGATACAGTTGGACTTTTAAGACTCTGGGCCTCATCAATCACCACATAGAGCCAGAGAAGTTGAAGTACTATAATAAACAATTTTCTAAGACAAGCAAAAGAAATCTAATATGGGATATATCTCCTAAGCCCCATCTACTCGCGGTCAGACATAAAACCAGTCAATTAAACACTCTGGATCAGTTAGCGCCTAATTTCAAAGTGGTGCTACGTTATCCCATCCCAAATAATGGAGTATGGAAGAGCGGATGGAAGCATAAGGTAGTCTCACATCATTACCTTCAAATTGAAACGGGGAGGTGATTCCTTCTTGAAACTGGAAGTGGGGATCAGTCGGAGCCACACGAAAGAGACATCTCTTGGTTGGACTGATTGCCCCTCGAACAAAAATCGCCAAACTGCCCCATGTTGTTCTCCTCTCCGGCAGGGAGGGAGGAAGGTTAGTTGTTCCAACCGCCGCTGCCGCCTGAGGTTTAGCACCGCAAGCCGCCAACCGCTAGAAGGTGGTGCGAGGGAGGGCGGTGTGGTCGACGGCCAGGAACGCTTCGGAGGTGCGGGAGGGCAGTGCGGTGGGCTGGACAACGCTGGGGCGGGGTGGGGATCTCCGTGGGAGTAGAACAAGAGTAGAACGTGGGGTGGGCGACAGGATTGGGACGGGACGAGGCCGCAAGCGATGACATTATGCGGTGGCATCTCTTTGTAATTTATTTGAAGTCGAGGGGTAGATTCTGGACGACGTACCAACCATCTTGTCGTCTTTGCCTTTAATAGTAGTAGAAATTTCTTAAAATTCAGTCAAATTTCCTATACCCTTCTAAATGTGATAAGTGGATACTAAAAACTATTGGACGAGATTGGAGAAGATTCAAGGCTGCTCTGGAGAAAGATTTCTTTAATGCAAAGAAAAAAAGAAAAGCATTGTACAAGCTCTGTCCAGAATATGTGGACATTGACCAATGAAATCCAAAGAAGGCAGGGTACGGTTTTTATCATTTTTATTAGACTATGCGTGTTCATATTAAGTAGTGCATTGGTATTAAGTTTTTATTATAACAGGCAGTGAGTGAGAAGAACAAAGTTAGCCGTGCATTGGTGAAGACATCTCACACAGCCGGGACAAAGCGTTATGCACGTTGGGCCGAGGACATTGTGAGTAACCTATTTTTCCAACTCATATAGCTAGGACAAAGCCTTGCTGATTACATCTAAGGGAGACCGCTTGGTAGTTAAAATGGATAGTGTTGTTGGAGTATTTTAGTATAAATGATTTATATATGAACATCTCATATTGGCTATTTTTCTCAACTGATTAATATGAATAGTCTATATTCCATCTCTTTAAAGATTTAACAGTTTTTTCCAAGTTTTCTTTATATATTTTTTACTTACTATTTTGCAGCAACAGGAAGACCCTAAAAAGAAACAGCCACATAGAGTGAAGGTTTATTTAGCGACTCATAGAAAAAAGGATAAAGATAAAAACAAGCACGTGGTAGGGTATAGAAGTTCAATTATTTTACAATGTCAAGTTAATATTGAATCAAAAAACTAGAATATCCCTTATTCTTCTCTTACAGGCTGATTTGGAAGAGCTGGTAAAACTAATAGATGAACAACCAAAGTTGGCGCAAAATGACCGTGGAAGAGTTGCATCGAAAGGTGATGCCTTGCATATAGTTTTGGGGATGAAAAGCCTGGACAAGTGCATGGCATGGGTTTGCTTCCTGTGCCTAACCAAGTTTATGGTCGGGTACCACGTTATATCAAGAACATCAACATGACTACAGCAAATGGTTCATCACATGAGGAAGAGACTGATGTTAAGGAGGAAATGGCAAAGCTCATGCGGCGTATAGAAGAGAAAGACCGGCATATAGAAGAACAAGACCAAATTATTGAAGGATTTAGATACAAGGATGAAGTTTGTGGCCTTAATTAAATTACAATGATAATTTCATTTCCTGACACAAAAACATAAATATTTTACGGACACCTTTTTTCCTATAGGAAAATTTCCATACTAGAGGTAATTGCGAATTTCCACCTGAAGTAACACAAAATAAAAGAAAGGTATTTATCAAAATGCTTGACTCCGTTTATTTTTTTGAATTCTCTTTCTCAAGATAACATTTTGTAGAGAGTTCATGCTAGCGGGCCTGATCAAGTACGCTCAGTGACCAGACCAAGTGATGTGATAATGGAAAATCTAATCATTACCACACTGTTTATGTCATAGTTACTAATCACCGTGAATGTAAAATATAGAACAACAATATCTTACATCAACATGGCATGCCTCAAGATAATGACATGTTTCTTTCAAGCAAACCTGTTAGAGACTTGTTGTTACTCATGTTATAAGAAGACTATATACAACTTCCTAATTAACTTCATTATTGTATAGAAGCATCATCTTGAATACGAGGGTAACCATGATTTCTCACAGAAAGGACAATCATCACCAACACCTCCTATTTCTGATGGAGGAGAGGTACTGGTAATCTGTTTGGTTACTTGCTGATAATTTTGCTTGGTTTTCTAATCAAAAATGATGATATCCAATATTTGTGGAGTAAAACCGCATTATGAACTTCAGTTTGCAGAACCATAATGGTAGAATCTTTTCTACTTTGTTTCTCCACATATGAGAAAGAGTGCGGAGAACATGGATGAAAATTCCAGAAGATTACACAAACAAAACAAGACTATGATTCATATGTCCTCAAAGCAAGGGCATGGTCCTTCGTTGGAGGTAAAATAATATAGTATGTTCATGTTGGATCTATGTTCATCGAATTATTTGTATTTTCTTATTATAACGGTCGATTTATTCCAAATGTAGATTGGTTTAACAGTAATTTTGAAGTCCTCAACCTATTCAAACAAAAGACGTGTGGCATATGCCACTATTTTGGGTAGTAATTCAAAAATATTGGTTGGTGGTGTTGAATTAGGCCGCCAATTTACACAAGTTCAAGTCAATGAACCAATTAAAGAAGATGAAAGCTTGGTGAGGGAAAGGGAAAATTGTATGCCAATTGGTGATGCTTTTTCTTCTGGGGTACCAATTGCTTGGCCATCAGCATGTGTACGTTGTTGCTTGAGTTTTTTGGTAATTTAATTTTTGGATCAATTTAATTTCATTTATAATTCTATTTTTCTTTGCAGATTGAGAAGATCAATGGCTAAGAGTTAATTTTGATTCTTGGTCTAGTGATGTTATGACGATACAAAATCTAGAAGATTGGTGCAAGTGAGAGAGCAAGGAAACATGCCAGCGACCATGATTGGTGTCGATTATATGAAATATTTCACATATTGTAGTTTACATTAGTGTGTTAAAAAATGTAATATTTTTCTTCAATATCTGCTCTATGTTCATTGTTGCAAATGCTGTTGAGTGACAGGAAACACGTTGGCATCTATATATCCTTAATACAGTTAATATGCACGTGGTGCTCATTCTATCTATGATCCTTTTGTTATTTTACAATATGGCATATGCTTCCCATTTTCACTATGTACAATTACGGAAAACAATTTAATAATAATATATGAAATAAAGCTATTCTGAATCAACACTATTTTGAAGAAAATTAGGGCATATTAATCATTGTTACTAACCGTGAGGTTTTACTACAACTAGATAAACCTGTTGCTAGGTTGGCACCAATCACCAAAAGCTATGTTACAATATATAGAAAAACATGTTACTAGCAATCAACATGATGTTACAAACAGTGTTACCGGGGCCTATAGGGCTCACTTCCAATATTGAATAATTGTGTTACAGTATTTGATAAATTGTGTTACCAACTATGTTGCTATAGCGAGAAAAACATGTTACAAAATGTGTTCCTATAGTCCGAAAAAGATGTTACTGGGACACACGGTAACACATATGGCTTGTGTTGCTAAAATACACTTGTAACACGTTTATGTGCATATAAGAACAATTCTTATGTGCTACAACAGACACCACCTAGTAACATGACATATAAGAACACATAAAAAAGGTACTAGGAGCGCTAGTAACACCTTTTCAAAGCTATAGTAGCACATGAGCGTGTTACTAAATCTCTATCATGGCGTAGTGGTACTAGTCTATCTATAGATTTATCTTGTTAAGAAAGCTTACTCCATATTTATATTTACTTGGCTTAAATAGATTATCATTGAATACCCTAATACTACTAGCTTTCTCATAGTTTCTCAATTACTAGCTTAACTCTTAGGTTTAGACACTTCTTCTAGTTAACTTAGGAGTGAGTTATCTCCTCCAACATTAGATGGTTTGATCTCCACCAAGGATCACATTCCAGTGATGATGGACCATAACAGGTTCCTCCTTCTTATAATTTACTTAAGGTCGTTGGAAGGTTAATATAATAGGTTAAAGCTAATAATCAATAAGCGCTAGGTCAAGAATTGACCACTCAACATTGAAGAGCAATAGACACTAGGACTTGGTTAAATAAGAATATTATCTCTTAATATGATATTAAGAGTATGTGATGAATGGTCTTAGCTTGACTCCCTTTCCTACTCTATTTGTAATAAGAGTTAGTGTTTAGAAACTACCATGATTCTCCTGGTAGGAATAACTATAGCAAGCAAGTATATCAAGGTTTAGTTTGGGTTTCTTTTCTTAAGTTATATACTTATTTTGCAATTCAAGGTTTGTGGTAGATAATACCTTGATATCATCTTTAGAATATTAATTATTCATCTTTGAGTTGTTATAGGGAATACCATGTAATGATCGCTAGAAGATCAAGTACTCCTTATTAAGCAGTGTTTTGTGACTTAGTTTTATAACGTTTGATCTACCCTTAGATCAAATTATATTACCCAAAGATAAGGTTTTAGCAAAGGTCATGTTGAAACTTATCGCAGTCAACTTGATGATCTACTTTAGTTTCACCAAGTTAAGGGAAGCTTTAATCTATTTGACAAGTTTTATTTAAAAGCGCGAAAATTATCCGGATTTTCTATGCGTAAATGTAATGCACACATCTCATCTTAGCTTATTTCTAAGTTCTAATGCTGGGATGTTACACGCACGTGGTAAAGATGCGCCACAGATCACGAAAATAGCCGTGGTGCATGGGCACTGGGCGTGCCACAGATAAGTCTGGACATCCATATCTTCCACTCATGGATGGCCCTTGACATATTCGTGGCACATGTAGAGGTCGTGCACTAAGGATAGTTGAGTTATCTGTGGCGCACCGCATACACATGCGCCATAAATAATTTAGGCACCATCCATATATGCCACATGTAGATGGCCCCTCACTATTAGTGGCACATTTGGTTTTGGTGCGCCATAGATAAGTTTTCAAAAATTCTCCTCACAAATATGCTATGTGCCCCCTTGGATCGCCTTTTCCTTCTTGCAAAAAATAAAAGAAAATAAAAAACACTTCAAATTTTAAAATCCTTTGACATGTAGGTAGGTAATGTGGTAAATTTTGTAAGAAAATTAACAACCATGAATTTCGACTCTTTTTTGCAAAAGAAGGTCATGTCACGGTAAAACAGCCATAACTTTTGCATACGATGTCAGAAAAAATCTGTAATATATCAAAATGATAAGAACGAAATTCTACATCCAATCGCAAAGAATAAAAAGTTACGGAAAAAAGAAGATTTTTTCCTATAGAAAAAATTGAGGCCACTTACTCGTGGCGCATGGCATAGAGATGCGCCACTGATAAGTTTGGGCGGGATTCAAATTTGAATCCCCACCCGTCCACCTACCCCCTTCTACTTCTCTTCTCCTCTACCATCCCCTCCCATTCTTATCCTCCACCTTCCCCTACTATTCTCCTTCCCTTCTTCTCTCCTCCTCCCCTTCCTCTCCTTTCTCCTCCTCCTCTCCTCCCTTCCTCTTATCCTTCTCTCTCTCCCTCTCCTTCTCTTCCCCTTCTCCTCTCCTTCTTTACTCCTTCTCCTCCCCTTATTCTCCTCTCTTCTCCTCTCCTCTCCTCTCCTTCTCTCCTTCTACTCCCTCCCCTTCTCCTTATTCTCCTTCTCCTCCACCACTTGTCCTCTCTCCGGCAACCGCTCCTCGGCTGTCTCTCTGGCCGCCACGCCATAATCAAGCCCCTCCTCGCATCAAGCTCTTCCCCGGCCCCGAGTGCTAGTGCAGCCACAGCCTGCCGCACCTCCCTGTGATGGTAGGTTGTGGTCGCAGCGAGGTGAAAGCGGGGACAGGCGACGGCAGCAACACCGACGCGCCAGATCCTGCTATTTTTTTGAATTTTAAAAAATTTATCTTTGGCGCACCATACCCCTATGCGCCACTGATAAATTTTCTTATCCTGCCTTTTTTTGAATTTTGAAATACTTATATGTGGCACACCATATCCCATGCGCCACAAATAACTGGACTTATCCATCGCGCATCTCTACATGCGCCACTGATAAAAAATATCTATGGCGTGACGACAGTGGCGCACGGCCCATGCGCTACGGATTGCAGAAACGGTGCGCCACAGATAAGCAAATCTAGAGTAGTGAGAGGTGCAGCGGCTACTAGCAACATGGTTCATTCGACCCATTAAGTACTCCAAATGGCTGGCCAACCTAGTCCTAGTTCTGAAGAAGAACAACACCTGGAGGATGTGTATCGAGTACACCAACCTCAACAGTGCATGCCCAAAGGAGGAATTTGTACTCCCGCGAATCGACCAAATCATCGACTCGACCGCGGGGTCCGAATCGCTGTGCTTCCTCGACGTGTACTCCGACTACAATTAGATAAAAATGGTCGTTGAGGATGAAGAGAAAATGACTTTCATCACACCGTTCAGAGCCTTCTGCTACACCGCGATGATGTTCGGCCTCAAGAACACCAGGGCGACCTACCAGCGCTGCATGTAGGAGTACCTAGCAGCCAAATTGGCCGCAACATCCATGTCTATATCGACGACATGGTGGTGGAGTCGACTCGCCAGAGCAACGTGCTCGCTGACCTGGCTGAAACTTTCACGAATCTCTGGAAGTAAAATATCAAGCTCAACTCGGAGAAGTGCATGTTCGGCGTACCCACCGGCCAACTGCTGGGGTATGTAGTCTCCAAGCGAGTTATCGAAGCAAACCCCTCCAATATCAACACCATTGTGCGACTTGGAAAACCTGAGTTCCTGCACAACGTCCAGAAGCTGGCAGGGCGAGTCGTGGCTCTCAGTCGCTTCATCCCCCGACTTGGAGAGAAGGTCATGCCTCTATAACCTAATGTGCAAAAAGCACACATTCGAGTGGGACAGCGAGGCTAACAACACGCTCAACACACTGAATGAAGTGCTACTCGCGGCACCAGTGCTCACCACACCTCTTAGCATGGAGGCAATGTTCATCTATGTTGTGTCCTCTTACCGAGTCACTAGTGTCGTGATGGTCTTCGAGCGACCTGAAGAGGGCAAGGAGCGCCTTGTACAACGCCCCGTGTACTATCTCAGTGCGGTCCTCACCGACTCAAGGAAATGCTACCCGCAGTACCAGAAACTGGTCTACTCGGTCTTCCTAGCCCAACGACGGCTCCCTCACTACTTCCAGGAACATCATATCACAGTTGTCTCCTCTGCCCTGCTGCGAAACAATATTCGCAATCGCGATGCGACAGGAGGAGTCGCTAAGTGGGCCATCGAAATTGGCATCCAGAACATCAAGTAAGTGTTGCACAAGGCCATCAATTCGCAAGCTCTAGCTGACTTCCTCGCTGACTGGGAAGAAGCAGAACAGCCTGAGACGCTGCCCTATCTCCACTATAGGTCCCTCCACTTCGACGGATCCAAGTACTCGGATGGTGCCAGGGCTGGAATAATCCTCACCTCCCCCAAAGGTGACAAGCTCCGATATGTGCTGCAGATCAACTTCACCCATGCACCAACAACATGGCCGAGTATGAGGCTCTCATCCACGGCATGCCAACTGCCAAGGAGATGAACGTCAATCGCCTCAAGTGCTACGGCGACTCTGACCTCATCGCCGCACAAGTTGCCAACTCCTTCGACGCCGTCGCCCCAACATGATAGCATACCACCATGCATTGGACCAGCTGGGTGGCTATTTCGCTAGCTACTCTGTCAAGTGGATTCATCGCCGGAAGAACGAGCAAGCCGATGCGCTCTCCCGCATCGGGTCGGCTCGGCAAACACCACCACCATGCGTCTTCCTCAACATCATCGACAAACCTTCGGCCTCCCTCTCCCAAGGAGATCGACATTGGGATTCCACTGCAACCTGACACCGCTCTAGTCATAGAACCCAACGACTGGACCGAGACCTACATCGCCTACCTCGAGCAGAAAATTCTACCCAAGGACAAGGCTGAAGCAAGTATGATCACACGTCACTGCAAGTCATTCGTCATCGTCAACGGCAAGCTCCACAAACGCAGCGTGATAGGCGTGTAACAATGTTGTGTCTAGCCAGAAGATGGTCGCAAGATCCTATAGGACATCCGCGCTGGCGACTGCGGCCACCACATCGGAAAAAGGTCGCTAGTCGCCAAGGCCATGCGTTACGGCTTCTACTGGCTCACTACACATGCCGATGCCATTGAAATCGTCCAGCGCTCCTTCGGGTGCCAAAAATAGGCCTACTAGACGCACATCCCTGGTTTGGCCCTCAATACTATCCCCATTACATGGCCATTCACTGTCTAGGGCATCGACATGGTGGGTCGATTCAAAACTGCACCATCAGGATACACCCACCTCCTAGTCGTAGTTGACAAGTTCACAACGTGGGTCAAGGCAAAACCCATCAAGAAGTGCGACAGCAAGACCGCCACCAAATCCCTCCGCGTACTCATCTACCGGTATGGCTACCCGCACAGCCTCATCACTGACAACGGCACCAATTTTGCCAAGGTCACCATGGGCGAGTTCTACGAAGAGCACAACATTCAACTTGACCTTTTTTTGAGGATGAACAGTGAGCTAAAAAGTCCACTGCAATTTTTAAATTATATTATAACAAAGGTATATACAAAGTTCTAGCAGAAAGGAGAAAGAAAGAATGAAAAGAACACAGACTAAGTCTGGGACTGAAGCCAAGCTTAGAAGCTTTCAGCAAAATTTTCTTTTATTCTAAAGCTCAGCCATCTTAGCTCTTCGTTGTAAATTGCTTTCTAGCTATTAAATCTTGGCCTTTCATTATTGAAGATCCAGTTATTTCTGACAATCCATATTCCCCAAGCTGCTAGAATAATAATTTCCAGTTATTTCTGCTTGATGTCCTCAATGGCTTCAAAGAATGATAACATTCTATCTCTTTGTGGGCATATTAGATCCCAACAGTACCCAACAAAAGGGCAAGTCCAGAATAGATGTGACAAAGTTTTTTCTTTAGAACACTCCATGACTGCACATTAATAAGACTGCAGCTGCATATTTTTTCTTCTAAGGATATTTCTAGTATTTAAGCGGTCTTGAAGTAACAGCCAAAAGAAGAATTTGTGTTTTTGCTGACAAGAAGTGCTCCAAATCCATGAGAAGTGAGGTGGTGTGGGTTGATATCCAATCATGAACTTGTAAGCCGTTTGTGAAGTGAATTTGTTATTACCCTAGATGTAGGTCCAAACATCAGATCTTTGTTCTTGGATTTTAACTGTAGCATGTTGGAAAATGATTTCCATTTGTTCAAACTCCCATAAAGCTTGTTGAGATAATGGTAGGTGAAATAGATCCTTCAAGATATTCAGTCGATATCACATCATGTATGGTGAGCCTTGTGTTCTTTGCATAAGAAAGGAGGCGTGTAAATTTGTGATGAAGGCATTGGTCTTCCCATAAATCAGTCCAAAATAAGATGGATTTGCCATTACCCAGCACCCCTCTAGCCATAGCTTTGTATGTGTCAATTTGCTTTAAGTGAGCCTTCCACCATAATGATCCCTCCAATTGATTATTGGGTACTAAACCATAAATATAATATGAGTTTTTTACCAATTTGACCCATGGTATATCATGATCATTATTGAACTTGTCTAAGTTTTTTAGAAGCAGTGCATTATTCTGAATAGTCAGGATTAACCCACCATGCCCACCTTGATTTTTTGGTTTACAGATCTTATCCTAAGCAATAAGAGCAGAGCCATTAGCCTGAACATCAGCACTATCAGAACCTTTTTTTCTCCATAAGCAATGCCTAAAATATTTGATAATTTGATTCTTGATTGTAGGTGGTATTTCCAGGCAACTCATGTAAAACATGAGCAAAGAGGATAAAACTGACTTGACCATTTCTAATTTACCACCATAATTTAGGAAATTGGCAATTCCACATAATCTCCTTTCCACCCTTTGCACCATTAGTATAAAAAATTCCAGAGAAGGTTTTGTAAGGCCTAAAGGTAGACCAAGGCACGTGAAAGGAAAAGAACCTTTCAAACAGTTTAAGGTGTTTGCAAAGTGTGTCAGTCTTTCATGGTCAATCTTGATGGGGATCATGCTTGATTTTTGGTAATTCACCTTGAGTCCAGTGGAGGCAGCACAAGTATTTAGTAGAGATTTTAGACATAACAGTTCCTGAGAATTAGCCTTCATGATAAGTAGTGTATCATCAGCATACTGAATGACAAGAAAGTCAGGACATGCTGGGCAACTGAGAGGAGCAGATACCAAGTTCTGAGACATTGCCTTGTTTAGAATTGATTGTAACAGATCAGTAGCTAACACAAAGAGAAGTGGTGATAATGGATCACCCTCCCTCACTCCTCTTCTACAGTAGAACTTTTTCCTAGGGACACCATTAAATTGAACATAAGAGGTACCAGAACTTAGAATAGATTGAATCCAATTTATCCATGTCTCTCCAAATCCTCTTGCTTTAAGAATATCCAAGATAGTCTTGTGCTCAATCATGTCAAAAGCTTTCTCAAAATCCAATTTTAAAACAAGAATTTCCTCTTTTGAGTGATGACATTGGAAAAGATATCCAAAACCCCATCAAAGGCAATCTTGAATGGATCTTTGCTTAAGGAATCCATATTGGTTCTTGTGAATAAGTTTCAGAATGACCTTTTGTAATCCGTTAGGAAGCAATTTAGTTATAATATTCAGCACACTTTTGAGAAGAGAAATGGGTCTAAAGTCAGAGGGATTTTTAGGATAGTACTTTTTTTGGTATTAATGTAATGAGAGAAGAATTGATTCTTTCAAGTGAAACTCTATGCTCATAGAAATCTTGAATCAAATTCTTGATGTCATTCCCAATAATAGGCCAGCAAACTTTGATGAACTCATTATTGAAGCCATCTGGCCCAAGGGATTTATCATTTGGCAGTTCCTTAACCACATCTTCAATTTATTTATTAGAGAAAGGAATTTCCAAAGTTGAGCTCATGGTTGAGCTCATTCCATCACCAAAGTAATCAGTCAGATTAAAGTGCATGGTTGCATTATCAGAAGTTCCCAATCTTGCTTTGAAGGCTGACCATAGGATTGCTGCCTTCCCATCATGGTCAGAGACTTCAGTTTGGTCAGAGCATTTGAGAGTTGAGATGTAGTTATTCCTATAATTTATAGTTGCTTTTGTATGGAAGAATATTGTATTAGCATCTCCAAGCTTAACCCATTTGATTTTGCCTCTTTGTTTCCAATAGGATTTCTGATTTTGAAGCAGAGTAATGACATGATTTTTTAGTATATCTCTAAGATTCCATTCAGAAATATTAAAGCATCTTAACTCCTCAAGATTGTCTAGAAGTTCAATAACTAGGTTAACACTAGCAATTTGTTTTTTGAGGAAAGGGAGGTTTTTTCCCATAGTTTCAGCGCTCTTTTAACATTTTTCATCTTTGCATTGATTTTTTTGCACTGTCTTGGTATCCAATTGGGATATTCCAAGCATTTTGGACAATTCCAATAAAATCACTGTGATGTAACCAGTAATTTTCAAATCTAAAGATGCTAGCTCTAGGAATCTTGGTGCCAATATTGATCACACAGGGGAAATGATCAGAGGTAGGTCTAACTAGAGGGTAAACAAGGGTTGATGGGTAAGAGGCAGTCCAGAAGCTTGAGGTGAAAAACCAATCCAGTCTTTCCAGCAAATGATCCTTTTGCATATTAGTCCAAATATATTTTTCCCTTTTAAGTGCAGCTCAATCAGCCCTAAATTACTAATAGCATCATTGAAAAGCAACATTTCATTGACATCCCCTCCACTTTTATTTTTGTCAGAAGGCTGCCTTTGAAGATTAAAATCCCCAACCACAAGCCAATCCACATCATCATTTAGATCAATGTTGTGAAACCAATGCAGGAAAATATCCTTTCTGTGAGCATCACAGGGTCCATATACATTTGTGAGAAACCAAGTATCCTTTGAAAGATTTGAAATGAATTTGATGGAAATTGAGAAGTCATTTGTAAAATCTAATTCTCCAGTGAACAAGGCTCCATTCCAAATGGTAATTATTCCACCAGAAGCACCAACATAAGGAATGAATTCAAATTTATTGAATTTCCTAGGACATAATTTGTGAATATAAGCAAGGTCAAAGTGTTATCTCTTTGTTTCTTGTAGACAGATGATGTCACATCCTGATTCTTCAATTTTTCTATATAAAGCCATCCATTTTTCAGTGTTTATTCCCTTATATTCCAATTCATAACTTTTCAGTTTCTTGTATTATCCATTAAAAGTTTTGTGGTGACATACTATGGTGAGCAACAAGAAATACTTCCCACCCAGACAGAGAAAAGGGATTAGGCAAATTTTCCATAGTAATAGTAGTGCCATCTCACCATCAACATCCACTTAATCTTTAAGGTTAACCATAGACAGGAGAATAGAAACATATTACAAAACCCCAGGGCATACAAAAGTTTCCTAGTGCCCCACCAGATAGCTATTGTTGCAATACATTTCGACTACTTTTTAGAGGTCTTCTTGTGTTGGTGGGAGCCATCTCTAGCAGCCAAATTCTTCTTCTCACCTTCCTTGTTTGCATTTCCAACAATAGCTCTTCCCTTTCCAGTAGGGAAAGATGATTTTTTTTGGTCCTGGTGCAAGATTCTCTTTGTCAGCAATTTTGCTCTTCTTCTACAGCTTCTTGTCAATGTCCACATCAGCCACCTTGCAAAAGGAAGTAGCAATTTTTTAACAATTTTTGTACTGATGTTAGGTGGAGAAGCATTGCAGGTGAGACAATCTGTGTTAACACAATTAGAATGGCTTTTAAATCCATCATTTAGTTCAATGATCCTTGGACTCCTACTCACCTCATTTTCCACAAGAGTAGTATTTTCCTTTCTCTTTCTTTTTGGAGTAGCAGGTGAAGGAACTGCATCCTTTCTTCATCAAGAGTATCTTCCTTCTCCTGAAGGATACAAGAAGGTGCAACCTGAGTTACACATGAATCAGGAACAGAGAAAGACAGTGTTTGCTCATTAATGGTGGATTCTCTTAAGATGTCCCACGGAGGAGATTGCAAGAAGTGGCTTATCTAATCAAACTTTTCTGGTGTTAAGAGCATTAATGTTATGTAATTAAACCAAGTTACAAGTATGTCAAAGCTTCTTACTTTTCCACTTGATTTGTAAGAGTGTGGAGCAAAGAATCTGTCCCATAGCTCTAACACTTGTTTGGAAAAGTTTTGCTTGAAAGCATGAATGTCAAGAATCTGAGCAAAGTGTGTGTGCACGAAGCCAACCTAAAGATATGCAATGTTTGGAGAGAGCATCTCAGCATCATTAAGGAACTCCCCAGAGCTAGCTTCACTGCCTGATGACTCTGATTCAGAGATTTAAGCATTCATTAGATTTTCCAAACTATCTCCAAGAGAAGCATTTAACCCTGCCCGATTAAACTCGTCATCATCAATATCCATATTGTTGTTTTGAATCTGTGGCACACTATTGTTAGAACCATTGACATCATGTACAGCTGGAGACATGGTAATACCACTATTAGCATGAGGAGGAGGGTTTAGTGGATCTCCAGGTATGTCATCCATAATAGCATCCAAATGCTGATTAGAAGCAATAGGTTGGGCATGATGGTCATTAACAATATTATTATTATTATTCCCCATAGCCCAATGACCCCAGCCATCATCAACATCAGGATCATCAGGGTTGTTAATGTTTGGTTCTTGAAAGTTAGCAGGTGGTGGCAGAACCTGGTCAGCAGGAGGATGCAGGTTAAGGAGTGGGTGTGGGTCCACCCCCTCATCAGGCAAAGGGTCATCATCTGGTGGGCCACCACCCACATATTCTGCAAAAGAAGCTCAGCAGAGAATGTCCATGACTATGATTCAGGGCTGTCAGCTTCAGTGAATCTAACACTTTTTGGAATATCTTCAAGATCTGTCACCCTAACTTTGGCCATGATCCTACCCTTGTGGTTGGGTTCATTTTCCCACATTATGAGCTTTCCAAAATCAGAAAAATGGCGTTAAGATCCTTAGTGTACCAGTGATCAAGAGGTGGTCCAACTAATAGAATCCAAACTTCTCTGTTAAACTGTGCTGCCCTCCAGTTTAAACCTTCATTATGCTTAGAAAATGAAATATGAACATCTTCAAATGGAATCGGGCTCTCTCTAATCAGCCTATCTCTATCACAATAAGAGCGAACTTAAGATAAGTAGACCCAAAAGGACTGTCCATAATTTCTCTAAAACCCGCTTGAACCTCATTAACCAGAAAATCTTGAAGCACCTCTCGAATATTCTCGAATGGAATCTGACCTGGTGGAACCGGAGTAATAGTAGCGATAGCATATTGCTCGTGCAGGCGAGGCCGATAGGCAACGACCACTCGCTTGACCCCCACTCTTCCTGGAACTTGAAGAATCTCAAAGCCAGGTGGAACAAAAGGACTAGGATCAATGGGGATGTTCGCCATTGTCGCAAGCGGAGCTGCCGGTGGAGCAAATTTTTGGAGGAGAGTATCAAAGAAAATGGGGGTTGTGACCGTCGAGGAAGACGAGAAGACATGGTCCAATTTCTTTTTACCAATCACAAATATTGTGGAGTCATTAAAGCTGGAAAGCTGCCTGGGCTCATGGGCTTTGAACCAATTGAGGTAATCCTTGTTGGGCCAATTCTTTTGAGGAAAGGAAGCAAATTCCTGATTAGGAAACGAAACCAGCAAATTGTTTTTAACGGAATTAGTGGCAGACATGATTGCAATGGAATTATTTCGTGTCAGAGACTTAACCGCGTCAACGTAAGAGAGACCATTAACCATGCCATTATGGAGCCCATTCAAAGGAGATTGTGTAGCCGCTTGATTGGCGCCCTGAATCCGACCAAATTTAATCAGTCCAACAGCCACATTATTGGGGAAAGAAAGGCAATTAACACCATGAGATTCGTGCTTAGGCCAAGATAGATGTTGAAACACCGATTTTTTTTTGTTTTTTCCTAGCAACCAGTTGCCACTCAGAGTCCAATTCATGATAATACTTTTTTTCTCAGCTCTCCAATTTGGACCACCATTGGCCCAGAGGTTGAAGAAACATTCAAAATTATTAGAAGAAAATTTACCCCAATTGTAGATTTCAAATCCCACTAATCTGGAGGCGACTAAAAATTTGAAGGTTCTATTCTATAGGGACTTGACATGATACAAGTTTGCTCTGCCTCCAAAAATAGATTGAATGGCTAGTCCAACAGTGTGCAAATCCAACTTAAACTGAGCTCTTCCAAAAGAAATAACCAATAAGAATTCCCTCTTCCTGAAGCCACCAATGAAATTAACAGAATGCCCAAATTTCCTCTTGATGTTCATTTCAAAATTCTGTCCAATCAAGAAATCAAGAGCAGGTGTTGTAGAATCGAGTGAGGTAGCAATCTTGGGAGCATTATTGCAAGGAACATCTAGATTGTAAGAAATTTTATGACCAATAATAACTTTGTGAATTGGCATAACTATGATGAAGCCACAACCAATAGTCTCATCTTTTAGCAAAAACCTCGCATCAAGGACTACTTCTTTGAGATCAAGAAGGACAATTCGTCTAGCTTGCGGGCGAAGAATAAGAAAAGCATCTCTCATAGTCACCATATCAGAATCAATAGCACAACAAGAAACTTTCCATCTTAAAGGAACTAATTCTGAGCCAGAAGAGGATCTAGGAGATCTAGGCAAAGGTGTTGAACCATCTTCTAAATACTCATTGATTCTGGCAAGGTGAAAAGGAAGACGTACCACAACACCAATGTTGAATAATTCACCCTTTTGATACTCCCTTCCTTCCAAAGCAAAACCTCTTGCATTATTCAGAACCAACCAATTCTTTGAGGGCCAGAACACCAGCGTGCCTTCGAGAAATTTACCTTCTTCTGTGGCTCCAGTGTATGAGATCTTCCAACAATTGGTTGAAAGGGCCATGGAAACCCCACAACCAATGGATCATAAGAAAGGTATGAGGGAGACGAACAATTTGATTGGAATCGCCTCAGTCGCCCACCTAGAGTCGAATGGCCAAGCCTAGTGCGCCAATTAGAGTGTCCTTCCACGGCCTAAAACCACGCCTACAAGTCCCCTAGAGCGGATGCCAGGATGCTGGGTCAAGGAGCTCCCCTCCGTGCTCTGGGCATTCGCACATCCATCAACTGATCAACGGGGTTCACCCTCTTCTTAATGGTGTATGGCGTCGAAGTCATCATGCCAACAAACCTTGACCATGACTTGCCTCGAGTGATCCACTACGCAGAGGAAGACAGCGAAGCCTCCCGCCAGAACATGATCGAATTACTCGATGAAGCACACGACCTTGCTCGCTCTCGCACTTGAAGGGTTCCGCAGCAGAAAACAAAAAAATTCCTACGTTGGAACGACCTAATACTGCCAATATCTATCTATGTAGTAATGCGGTAACGGCCAAGCGTAAAGAATACATACCCTTGTAGACTGTACGCGGTTAACGTTCCAAGGGAAACGTGGTTGGAGTAGTCAAACCCGTAGCCGACCTCAAGGTCGCGAAGCTCCTCACAGGTCACCCCTTTCTCCTTCTTCATCATGCAGCAGCTCCGGCTCACGACATCCAAGGTGCCTCAAGTGAGGCCCCTCGTGGTTTCGTACACATACAGTGTACGATGACGACCTCCGGCTCCTTGATCCCTGCCGGGAGTGCGGAAGTAGATCTCCGGCTTGGAATCCCTGCAGCGCAACGGCGTGCTGCAGGTGCGTGTCTCATGCTCGAACAGTCCTTACTTGGGACCGTACCAACGCATGGAGACGAGAGAGAGAGAGGGGAAAGGAGAAAGTCAACCAAAGCACTTCTCCAAATATTGGTGTGTCTATTCCCACCCATGGGCACCCCTTTATATAGGGGGAGGGGGTGTGCCCTCCCCTTTGGGTTTCCCATGTGGGACTAAACAAGGGAGAGAGGGGAGGCGCATGGGCCTCATGGGCCAGCCGGCCAGGGGTGGGTCCCACCCCGCACACAACCCTAGGCTAGTCGGGTGGGCCCCCTTGAGGCGCCTAGGCCTTGGCCCTTCCCTCCTTCGGTTTTCCCTAATGGGCCCTTTTCCCTAGGAAGTTTGGCCCATTAGTGGAATAACCCTTCAAATTAGATTTTAATATTATATTTAATATTAATTACATTAATTAATATGTAAATACATATTACAAAATCTGATTTGACCCGAAACACCTTTCGGTTCCCTTTCGATTTCCTCCGAACGACTTCAGAACTTTCCCGGAACGATTCCGGCTCTCTCACGGAACTTTTTCGGTTTCCTTTTCTCTTTCATATGGTGATTCCAACTTACAGAGGATCTCTAGCTCATTGTATCCTTAAGTGTATTTCCCCACGGCTCGGGAATGGCACATACATGATCTCCATCAATGATCAATAGCGGGACCGGGATGCCCATATTAACCCCAGTGCATTCCACGATGACAATGTCGTTTGAACCATAAACGGTCGTTTCCCATTCCCTTTGCCACTTGATACCTAGTTCATCCGAGATTTGATCTACGGTATCTCCATACCTTCATTCGATCTCGTTACCGATGAACTTGTTTTCTCGTTTCCGTGTCGTTGCATTCTGTGACCCAGTCACACGCTTGCAAGCTTCGTTAATGCAACGTCACCGAGATGGCCACATATGTATCTATCCGTTACATGGATTGGGAAATCCTGGTCTTGATATGTACTCCTCTACACGCTCCTTTGGGAAACCTGAGTAGCACCTTTTCGATTACCCAGTCATGGAGTGATACTTGATAACCATCTAAGCTCCCTCTAGAACAGTGATTTGCATTATCTCACAGTCTAAGGACAGGTTGCGAGGTTTCCTTAGTTTATCATTAATGGTGAACTTTGTAACTAGATCTCATTAAGATACAACTGGTTGGGTTGTTTATCTATCACATCATTCAACTAATGACGTGACCTCATTGTCAATTGGCATAAATGTCCATGATCTCGAAACCCTAGATCATCCTCATGACCACTGAACTAGTTCGCTAGATGTAACTAGAGACACGGTTTCTTTACATACCACACGTGTATTAAGGTTTTGTATTAATACATTTATAGCATAGTATGAAACTATTATGAACTAATTGAGATATGACAATAAAAACCTATTTATTATTTGTTTCTAGGGCATATCTCCTTCAGTCTCCCACTTGCACTAGAGTACAAATAATATAGCTTGCATTTTACTCATCATAAACCATATCACATATGCGCTTATTGATCATGCATGCTTATGGAAAACGTCTTGTCCATGTTCTATTTTACCAGATCATTATGTCTTTGCAAATCATTAATGTCTTCCTAACTTTGATATTCACACCATTATCTCATAATGGGTCAAAGTATTCGTTTGGCAACAAAGTGAGACTTTGTTTCTACTGTCTATAATGATGGTTGTTTTCACTGTTGTCATCTAAACTTCGAAACACACTTTGCAATCCTTTGTGTATATACGGAAGTTATGGCAGCGGAACGAGGTCGATTTCCAGGAGCCTACAGTGACTTTAGATCAACCTCGAGGGCTTTCTCATGGGCACTGTGCCCGAGGACACATCATTCTACATTAAAAGTGAACTAGCCCCGCCACAACAATATACATCACATCATATGGAGCCTTTATACTTCTATATCTATGTAGATCCTAGTGCATGAAATGCAACTATGCAACTTACTTTGCTTCTTGCCATTTAAGTACAAACTTAATTCTGGTTTAGTGATTAACTCAAGAATCACTTCAAGACATGTTCTTACAGTTAAGAGCTTGTCCTTCCAACCAGAACTTCGGATCACATTATGTCGAGTATACAATATGGTTGTATGGAAGAACCTATGACTGAGGCATAGGAGATGCAACACATCTCTTTCTTCCTTTTAACCATCGTTGCAATACTAAGACTAACGCAATCCTTCATACAAGTAAGAACCTCTTTCTTTTCCTTGTTCCATTCTGAACTACTTTAGAATCTCATCTAGGATATTCTGAACATCTTCAGAATCAAGTTTAGGAAGCATTCAACTGTGATATTTATTAAACTCACCAATCTATCTTGATAGATCTCATTGTTTAATAACTTGTTCAACTTCATCCATATTTATTAACTTAAATATTACCAATACCAATCACGTCATTCACATATGTCGTCCACATATCCTAGAATGATCTCACGCTCCCACTCAAATATGACATCCATATTTGAGATCCAGGGATTTCACATAGATCCCACTCAAAATATGTCTGATACATATTATGATTCCGCCAAGCTACTTAGCTCCCCTTAAAATATGTCTCTTACATATTAAGATTTGGCCAAGCTAATTAGCTCCCACTCAAATGCAGGTCCTCTCTATAATCTTGGACATTCCAAAATTCTTTGATCATCATCAAATTGAGAATTCCAGCTACGAGACTTCAATATCCATATATTTCTAGTGTAAATCCAATAGACTCAAGCATCACTACTTTGTAGTCAACTCCTTGAATTTGTCCATACTTTGAGAAAAATCGAGCTTTTACGTCTTCATTAAGTTTCATTTCCATCTTATGACTTTGAAGTCATTCAGAAATATCAAGTAAACTTCTTTACTTAATAAGATCAAGTAACATATTACTTTGCAATCTTAAATGTAACTTAATATAGGATTTTATGGCTCCTAGTCATTTCTCGCACTTAGGTCCATCACGCTTCTTTGTAATTTGTAGGTATGTCTTGTTCATAAACATGACAAGTGATTCAATAATATATTTCCACGAACTTGCAGAGTATATATTGTTGAATCCTACTTTCTTTAGTAAAAGTATTCGCTGAAAATTTTATGATCATTATCATTAGTTTCTCCTCTATTTGTAGAGTTCGGTTTCACGAAACATATTCTGCTGCGCCACTCAACAATTCGGAGGCAAGGTCAAATACCTTGTTTTGATCTTTTACTTTCTTCCACCTATATCTTCATCAAGACACGTCAACTTTGGACAACAGCAGGTATGTCCTTTGTGGAAGATGCATTCATAGCTTCCTAAGAATGCTCTACAAAGACTTGTTTATTCGCCACGATTTCAACTTATCGAAATCTCCAAAAACTCGAACATGCCATAACACTTATGGTGTTGTTTCCACGAATCTTTAGATGTTCCTTTGTATTTCAACCGAGTGTTCGCTCATTTCGATCTCTAACTCTAAACGATAACTATAACCTCGATAAGAGATAATATTATAACATATGTATCTAATACATAATGATTATGATATTTAGACATTTCAATACACTATGAAATTGCCCCTATTATAATAATTTGTGAAAGCTCTTTCACATGTCCTTTTATGCTAAAATTAACTTAAATACTTTAGTCATGTCGATCAAATCGAAGAGACTTTTGTATTCTTGTTAATTCAATATCCTCCTTCACTTTGAAATCTTTTGATCAATTCAAAACAGTTTCAAACTTATGTTTCATTAAGTAAATATTCATATTCACTTAAATCCACAATGAAGTGTGAAATAATGATTTCCACTATTTGTTGAAAATACGATACATCCCTATGTATAAGATTCAACATTAAGTATAAATAATGATTTCCACTATCTTGTTGAAAATACGATACATCATTATGTATAAAGTTCAACATTTCTTCGCATATCACCGTTTTACCAGAATGCGGTGTTTTAGTCATTCTGCCCAATGAGGCATGATTTTGCAAAGTCTCTAGATTAAGAATCTAAGACCCCGATCTTCATTTAGAATGAAGAACATGCAATAACCAAAATGACTTAAACAATAGTGTCATATCATAATCAAACTTTGGATATCTTTTAGCATTTTAATCCTTTTATAAATGTTTAAACTATTATCATTAACATAGTGTTGAGAATAACTCATTTATAATCGTAATGTGACCATAACGGTATTGTTCATAAGAATAGTACAACTGTCTTGTAACTCGTTTATATGAACAATTGGCAAGACACATAAACAAGGATTACAAAATTATATTCAAGTCCACTAATCCAAATGATAAACCTTTGAGGAAAGGGGGGTGATGTCGGCCATCAACTCTTTTGCTTATAGTCAGCAAGCCACATTGCCTCAATTCCAACAATTCTCAAGCAGACCATCCTGTTTTCATAGAACGGGACAAGTATCCAATACTTATATAAACTGCAATGAGTTTTGCAAGAGTTACATTTATAACTTTGTATATCTAACATATACCCTTTTTCATTCATGAACTCCATTGCAATCAAGCCCTTTTGAGAGTTCATAACTCTAATGCAAGATTGCTAAGTGTTTCTCCAAATGTTCCCTTTTTCATCCATCATGGAAGAAAACTCATCCAATGGCCCATACTTTATGTGCCTGATCTTGTAGAACACAAGATTGTAATCCAACTCTCCATCGAATGGAGAATGGCTTGTTGGATGATTACGAAGAACACACAAACATTGTAGAGTCATCGGATTATCTCCTAATGGTCATTGTATCAAGAAGAGAAGATCACCTTTTACGAGGATATCCCTCAGGCGTGGGTATTAATCTATGAAGTTGGACCCTTTTGCTAAGTTCCATATCAAGCAATATATTTCCCATGGTCGCAAAGGACCTCAATGGGATAGGCCAGGATCTACTAAGATATGTGCAAATAGACATCTAGACTATGTTCATAATATGAGTTCAATCCTAATTACGCTCCCACTAAAATTGTCATCCCTTAGACGATTTTAGTGATCACATGATCCCAATCCTCTACACCTCCCCCGATCATCACGACCATCAGTGCAGCATCAAAGGTAGACATTCCCTAATGTCAATCACATCAACCATGTGACTCATGCTCGATCTTTCGATCTCTTGTGTTCCGAAGCCATGTCTACACATGCTAGGCTCGCCAAATCTAACTTGTGTGTATTCGCTGTGCAGCATGGCTTACACCCACTATATGCGAATGTAGATATGTCTAGCCCCCGATCGTCATGGACGGCTTCATAACGGCAAACTTTCTTGCTGGTGCACACACCAGGGGAACACTATCATTGGAATTATATAGGGATTATCTTATTTGCTACCATTGAGTATCTCATAGTAGCATATAATAAGATATAAAACAGGTATCAGCATCACATGTAAATTTTGTGGTATGATATGGTCCTTCTCCTTGCGCCTTGATCCCCATCGAGCGCTCCGGCATGATCTCCATCTAGCCCCTGGTTTTACGCCAAGTCCACGACGCCACCACCTGGTCATCCATCGGAACGATGGCTATTACTACTTAACTTAGTAACATTAAACTAAACTACTTTACCTTCATAATGACCAATACCATATCATAACACAAACCCTCCTGCAAAATAAAGTTAGACGCCTCTACTTTATCTTTTGCAAGTTTTACGTGGTTGTTAGAGATTTCACAATTGAACCGTTTCTAATCTACGAACTTTCCAACCGCAACATGGATCCAACAGTTTTCTCTACTACACCCCTTTCGGGGACCTCCATTATAAATGCAATATCAACTATTGAATGAGAGACAGACACCCGCTAGCCACTTATACGGTACAAGCCGTATGTTGAGCATGGAACCAGTCTCGTGTATGAATACGCGTAAGGTCGGTCCGGGCCGCTTCATCAAACAATACCATGATATAAACAAGTACGTGTTAGAGGGTAACAACTAAGGGATCAATGCCCTCACAATACATGTGCGTACTAGCCGTACATCACTCCTACGCATAGATCGGCCCTGATACCACTAAAGGGTTCCACAATAGAAAACAAAAAAATTCCTACGTTGGAACCGCCTAATACCGCCAAGATCTATGTATGTAATTCAGTAACGGCCAAGCGTAAAGAATACATACCCTTGTAGACCGTACGCGGTTAACATTCCGAGGGGAACGTGGTTGGAGAGGTCGAACCCGTAGCCGACCTCAAGGTCGTGAAGCTCCTCGCAGGTCACCCCTTGCTCCTTCTTCATCGTGCAGCAGCTCCGGCTCACGACATCCAAGGTGCCTCAAGTGAGGCCCCTCGTGGTTTCGTACACATACGGTGTACGATGACGACCTCCGGCTCCTTGATCCCTGCCGGGAGTGCGGAAGTAGATCTCCGGCTTGGAATCCCTGCAGCGCAACGGCGTGTTGCAGGTGCAGTCTCTCATGCTCGGACAGTCCTTACTTGGGACCATACCAACGCATGGAGACGAGAGAGAGAGAGAGGAAAGGAGAAAGTCAACCAAAGGACTTCTCCAAATATTGGTGTGTCTATTCCCACCCATGGGCACCCCTTTATATAGGGGGAGGGGTGTGCCCTCCCCTTTGGGTTTCCCATGTGGGACTAAACAAGGGAGAGAGGGGGAGGCGCATGGGCCTCATGGGCCAGCCGGCCAGGGGTGGGCCCCTCCCCACGCATAGCCCTAGGCTGGCCGGGTGGGCCCCCTTGAGGCGCCTGGGCCTTGGCCCTTGGCCCTTCCCTCCTTCGGTTTTCCCTAATGGGCCCTTTTTCCCTAGGAAGTTTGGCCCATTAGTGGAATACCCCTTCAAATTAGATTTTAATATTATATTTAATATTAATTACATTAATTAATATTTAAAGACATACTACAAAATCCGATTTGACCTGAAACAACTTTCGGTTCCCTTTCGATTTCCTCCGAACGACTTCAGAACTTTCCCGGAACGATTCCGGTTCTCTCACAGAAATTTTTCGGTTTCCTTTTCTCTTTCATATGGTGATTCCAACTTATAGAGGATCTCTAGCTCATCGTATCCTTAAGTGTATTTCCCCACGGCTCGGGAATGGCACATACATGATCTCCATCAATGATCAATAGCGGGACCGGGATGCCCATATTAACCCCAGTGCATTCCACGATGACAATGTCGTTTGAACCATAAACGGTCGTTTCCCATTCCCTTTGCCACTTGATACCTAGTTCATCTGAGATTTGATCTACGGTATCTCCATACCTTCGTTTGATCTCGTTACCGATTAACTTGTTTTCTTGTTTCCGTGCCGTTGCATTCGGTGACCTGGTCACACGCTTGCAAGCTTCGTTAATGCAACGTCACCGAGATGGCCACATATGTATCTATCCGTTACATGGATTGGCAAGTCCTGGTCTTGATATGTACTCCTCTACGCGCTCCTTTGGGAAACCTGAGTAGCACCTTTTTGATTACCCAGTCACGGAGTTAAACTTGATAACCATCTAAGCTCCCTCCAGAACGGTGATTTGTATTATCTCACAGTCTAAGGACAGGTTGTGAGGTTTCCTTAGTTTATCATTAATGGTGAACTTTGTAACTAGATATCATTAAGATACAACTGGTTGGGTTGTTTATCTATCACATCATTCAACTAATGACGTGACCTCATTGTCAATTGGCATAAATGCCCATGATCTTGAAACCCTAGATCATCCTCATGACCAATGAACTAGTTCGCTAGAGGTAACTAGAGACACGGTTTGTTTACATACCACACATGTATTAACGTTTCATATTAATACATTTATAGCACAGTACGAAACTATTATGAACTAATTGAGATATGACAATAAAGACCTATTTATTATTTGCCTCTAGGTCATATCTCCTTCAGGACTGTTATCTACCAGCAAGGCCTCTACCGCTACCACAGCCGCCGAGTCTGGACTCGCAGCTTCCAGGAAGCTTACCTCGTCCCGCGACTCATCTAGGACAAGAAGGGAATACACAAGTGTAGCATCCCATCTGTCTAACATCTGTAATTCTACATGATCTATTAATAAAATGTTATTTCCTGCATGTTGTTACTGCATCATCATTATATCATGCTCATGTCACCATGCCACCTTGCATTTGAGCATCATATAAAACCCCTCTATTTGGTTCTCATCCCATATGCATTATATTGTATCACTTGTAGTTGTCTCTTGATATATTGTATTTGTTTCTTGATATATTGCTTCATGCCCATATTGAGTTGGGGGCATATATTTTCTTGACTCCACCACATTTCTTTGCCACCACCTTATAATTCCACCATCGAAACTATATATGAGCATTTTTAGTTCTTTTGGGTATTTTGTCTAGCTCATATATAACAAGACAGATCCACTTCTAAATCTACATGCTCCCATATATGATCTCTATTGTTTTCACAATATAAGGTATGTGGAGTCTCATGGCCACCTTTGCATGCCATGTGAGTAGTATTACATTTATTAATCTTACATATGATATTATTACTATATGCCCATGTATGATGATTTATTTGGCCACAAGTGACCTAGTGGGAAAATACACACTATATTGGTCATATAGCTTCATCCATGTGCATATGCTAATTATTCATATATATCAAGCAAGCTTCTTCTTTGAATGGGTTTTAATTCAAGGTTGGATGCATGTATGAACAAATGGCCATGAATATTTATAGTTGTTCTCACAAGCATAAATATGGTTATTTAGGAGTTATGCATGACCCATGAAAAGCCCCCATACTATTCCTTTATTTGAATTCTTTTGGTTTATGGAAGGAAGCATGTTGGGTTTGAATTCCTACAAGAAGGTTTCAAATCAAACAACCACAAGAGCTCACCTTCTTTTCCATCTTGTTCTTCTTTGATTCTATTTGACCATGTGGAATTATTTGTTGGCTCATATAAATAAGCTTGTGTTTAAAAAAAATAAAACAAGTGAATAAGAGAGGAGAAGAACCTAAGCTAATCTACCTAACCTTAACTACCTCTCGCTCCTTTTAAACCCTAAACCTAGCCGAACCCCTCCCTCTATTCTTGGTTTGGATGGAGCAAACCCCCACAACCCAACCAACCCCACCCCATCTACCCTAGTCCTAGCCTAACCCAAGCCATGCCATGGTCATGTGACCATGTGCCATGTGAACCACACCCCTCTCCAAGCTAGGTACCCCTCCCTCCTTCCTTGCTGTCCAAGAAGTTCCCCCAGGCCCCTCTAGCTAACCCTGGTCCCATCTGATCGCGCTACTATCCACCGTGAGTGAGAGAGAGGAGAGAGGAGAAAGTAACTTTAGTTACTTTTGATCTAACCCTAACCCGATCCCCCTCGCCTCCCTGCTTTATATAGCTACCAACTAACACCTTGCCAATCCAGATGTTCCCTAGGCTCTGCCCTGCACCATTCCTCTCGCCTCTTTTCCTTCCCGAACCAGCCACCTACCACCGAGAATGCCACCGGAGAGGTCATCTATTCCAGCAAAGGTACAAGGAGAAGAGGAGCACTGGTTGTCAGGGAAGTCCGAGGAGACGCTCCGCAAACAGCCGGGTCACGGAGAAGAGGAGGAGAAGGCCAAGACCAGCTGAACACGGAGCACGCTTGAAGAAACCCTAGGAGATCCGTTCACTAGCTCCGTCACTGATCACCGTCGTGGCTTGCCAGTTCAAGCACTCTAGTGAACCCGTGGTGAGCCCACGAACCCCCTGACAAGGTCCCGTGTAGTTTTGCTTCCTGTAGCACTAGATCATTCTGCCAACCACTATGCATGCGCTGCCGCTTGCTGCTGCCTCGCTTGCACGCATCCGCCGCAGCGTGTCCCATGCCTAGCCGTGGGCACTATTGGACTCGCGCCGCTGCGTTGCCTCACCTAGGGCCAATCCCACGCCCTGTTTTCCTGCCTGTCGCGCCACTGTCGAGCCGTCCATGCCGGTCGTGCCTCTGCCACATGTGAGGTAGACGAAGACCCACCCCTGTAGCATAAACCGCGCTGCAAACCAACCTAACATCGAGCCTGGTGTGGGGCCCCTGGATTAATCCTCCGAGAATCCCTGTTATGCATACACCACAATCCCATGACCAGTCTGTTGTGGCACATAACCTACAAGTATCAAAGTAAATATCCATTACTCAAGAGGATGCATGTCATACCTTATTTGCCATTATGGCTACATCAAGCATAATCATCGGAACTTCATCAAGCGTAGAACCCGAGCCATGCCTTTAACCTACATGCAGCTAACTAGGAGAACGTCCTAGCTCGCATAGTCATCAACTTCACCTTCTTCTCGATATCTGACCAAGTAAGTAGCCAGGGACAATGCCAGTGAGTACTTTGAATGTACTTGCAAACCACCCTAAGAGAATAATAAATAATAAGAGGATATGCAATATGGCTGTGGTAGTAGGAGGGCTCCAAGAGAGGTTCTTTTCTTAAATAGGTTCTCTTGTAGATATAGCATCTACATATCTTTGTTGAAAACTTTTGTAAAATAGTTTGGAAACCTTTTTAGAAGTTGTGGAAAAAACTAGGATTGGGTCACCCATTAGTTCCTCCTTTCTGTCATCCCATGAGAAAACTCCTTTCCTTCCTTTCCGACCATCCCATGGTCAAAACATTTCCAAAGCCTTTGCTTTTTTGAAATCCTTTTTGAAAACAAAACCAGCACTGCTCTACAGCAACCTTCCCAACCATCCATGACCGTGGACACGTCTATTCGATTAGATTTACACTCTACAGAGGTTGTACACTTTACCCACAGCATCTGGGTACCCTTCCCTGATCCTCACTAATCGTGGGTCGAGTAACCGATCAAGACTCTCCGGATGCCACTCTAGCATAGGCCCTACCCTATGAGTTGTTCCTCTCAACACCGGGACCTCAGGATCCACGGACCAATCGGAGTGCATTCCGACTCCTCGAGAGTGGGAACTTTCAATGGGAGGCTCATAGTATCGCCCAGTCACTCACATGGGTGATCCTGCATTCCTCCAGGTGACTGTCTAACAGTTGACCCTTTCTATAAAGGAAGCCTGGAATTAGAGGGAGCTGATCCCTTATAAGAAGTTATGAGAATTCCCACACTAGATTAGAAAACTTTAAGTCCCATTCTAGAGTAATGTGGTTGTACGGGTTAATTGTTCTGGCAAAACTGTAAAGAACTGGGTGTGTTTTTGTAAACCTTTTTCCTCCGTCTTTCCTTCAGCATTTTGTAAAACAAAACCTTTTTCCTTTCTCAAACTCCTCTTGGTAGGTCAAACCTCACCAATGTTTTATCATAAAAGAATTTGTAAGACTTTTCCAAGGTTTTCCCATCCTATGGTTTTGCTTCGGCTAAAACAGGGTCTCCAAGGGGGTATGGTGTTACACACCATCTACCATACTAGGGTCCAGTAGGTGTCATCAAGGGGGTTGTACTCGGCAGTACAAAAGTGTAATGGTTTGGAGGAGCCAAGCCACTACCAGATATAGATCATTGTCGTCGGATTGATGACAAGTACGCCATGAGGGGGTCCTCGAGGTGTGCGGAAGAGAGGGGGGTGAGACATACGATATTCCGGGATGGTGAGCACACAAGTTTACCCAGGTTCGAATCCGCCGGCTTTGGACGGATCCTACTCCTGCTAGCAATCTAGTAATACGGCAGAGCCGGAATATGGGTTACAATGGTATCGCCTGTGCGAGTTGAGGGTCTAAAGTATTGGGTGTGTCCTAATGGCTCTCCCTAGGACGGCTTATATAGATATCCGGCCTAGGGTTTACAGGAGAGATCAATCCGGCTACGACTAAGAGTTGGTTACAGAGTACATCTTGAACTACAAGTAACATTATGGGCCTAAGTCGGTAAGTCTTCTGGGCCTTCCCGTAGCCGGATTGGACTCCATCTTCTCTCCTGACTGGGCCGCCCGTGAAGCAAAGCTCTAAGCCAAAGTGGGCCACCCTGGTCAGTGAGGAACTGTGAGGATACCCGGAAAGTATATCCCCTACAGCAGCCCCCGGAGGCCTGCAAGATCCAAGTCAGATTTTATCATCGTCTAGCTTGATCTTCGGCTTGCAGAATCTTGAAGGGTTCCTGAAACTTTACAAAAATACGATCCGGGTCTTAAAAATAAGTCGGACCTATCAATTAGTTACTCGGATTTTCCAGCTTGATTTTAAACTAAGCCGGAACTTGGTTTCCACGCCACCTGACACAAGCATGGTCAAGTCACGTCATTTGACAGGCATGCCGTCAGCACGACCGTTGGTGGGTCCGCGGTTCGCGGAACCGAGGCGCCATTTCAATGCGAGCGTGGAGATCGAGGAGACACAATCATCGCGTGGGTCCTTCCCAGTTCTTTCCACGACGTGTGGCAGTTACACTATAGCATTTGCACGAATCTTGGCGCAGTTAGGTGGATATAAGGGTTTTGGATTTCTCCTTCTCCTTTCCACCAGTCTTTGTCATTTCCTTTCCTCCCAATCCTCCTGCGTGCTCAGAGCTCTCTCGTCCTCACCCCCACAGAAAACTCCCAGCGCCGCCGCTTTTAGGTCAGTTTCTCACCGGAGAAAAATGGCTTCATCATCTTCTTCCTCTGGTTTGGCGGTGGCAGCGGCGGCGGCGGAAGCAGCTGCGGAGAAGGAGAGCTTCCGGGGAATCTGGATACCCTGTGCCCTTGACGAGGACGGCCTCAAGAACGTGGAGAAGGAGGGGCTTCTCGCCGCCGGCGACTGGCGGAGCGGCTCCGGCGAAACCGTCCCCAACCCGCGCGAGGGCGAGCGTGTCCAATTCGGCACCCATCTGGACCGAGGTCTATCTTTTCCTCCCTCGGAGTTCTTCTCCGAGGTGATAGACCACTATGGAGTTCAACTCCACAATCTTCCTCCCAATTCTCTTCTAGAAATGAGCGCATATGCTGCGCTTTGCAAGGGCTTTCTCGGCATTAGGCCGAGTTTGCTTCTCTTCCGGTACTATTTTCATGTCCGGAGAAATTCCATTACCGCCGCTGTTCCTTACATCACCGGGACCATTAGCTTTTCTGTTAGACGAGACCGGTCATATCCCAAAATTTCTGCCAGTGACTTGGTCAAACAATGGCCAGCCACTTTCTTCTATCATAGGGATATTCTGTCTCCCGACAAAGCTACTGCTTTGCCGGCTTTTGTCGCCAGAGCTGCCACGGCCCAGCCTTCTTAGGACGAGGCTGCTCCGACTCTCACCGATGATCTGATCCTCGCTAAGAGGCGGATCGAATATCTGATCAAGCACATGGGTCTGAAGGGATCCGACTTGGTCCAGTGTTGGGTCTCACATCAGATCTAGCCACTTCAGTACCACGGGGATAGACTGATGCATTCCATCACGTCTTCCAAAAAAGACTCCCTCCGCATCAGCCCCAAATCCTACACCACTCAAGGCTACATCAGCCAGATCAAGTGGCTGATCATGGAGCGGATCGAGAGGAGGATTCTGGAGATTTCTCTGGATATGTACACAGCGGAAAACCCCGTGGTGCCGGTGAGCTTCCATCAATACACCTTTTATGTGTTTCAATCTCTAAGTTATATACTGCAATGCTGATATGTTTTCTTGTTTTCAGCTTGCTGACCTCCCCGAGTCGGAGCTTGCTCCACTCGAAGGATATCCTCCTGAGTTTTCTCAGGAGACTGGAGTGGTCCCATTGCCGGACCTTGCGCTCAAGAAGCGCAAAGCTCCGACAGTGGCTGTTGGCACAAAGGAAGTGCCTGTTGTGAAGAGGTAACTTCCATTCACAATTTCCGCCTTTGTACCTTTCTCGAATTTATTTTTGAGATGTAATGTTTCCAACTTTACTACATTCTCAAAGAAAAGCCACTCATCAAGGGTAAGGGGAAAGGGATTCCTGCGAAACCCCTGCGAGAGACGAAGCTCACCATAGCTTCTCCTGCCGTGGCTCCTCCAACTCCTGCCCCTCAACCTTCTGCAACTCCGGCGATCATTCCTTCTCCGGTGGTCGCAGAAGATCCGGCTCCTCCAACGGAGCCTGCGATCCTTGGGTCACAGACTGACGTTACCGTGGGTGCGTCAGCTCAAGATACCCTCTTCGGGTAATGATCCCTCGGCTGAATTCTTTGCCGAAAACCTCCTCAGCAATCCAGGACTTGGCAAGTTTGGCCTATCCCGGAAATCTGCAGAGGAAATCCAGTGGCTGGCCAGGCAAGTCCTGGACAAAAGCCATCTATCCCCGAGGAGGAAGCGCAAGAAGAAGAAGACGTCAAGTTCTCTGACCTTCTTGCTCAAGTCAGCCTTCGTGACGAGAGGATCAGGACTGGTGAGCTTCCAACAGCCCCAGTAATCCCTCTTACCCTCGCCGAGAAGGTGGCAGCTGAAGTGAACGTGGGTTTAGACAAACTCACCTGCGAGTAATATGTAAGTCGGAATTCCAACTCTTGTTTTCACATTATGTTATATCATATCCTCTAGCCCCCAAGCATGAAGTAGGATATAGAATCCGAGTTTATGATTCATTAGGATGCCAAAGAATGAACTAGTGTAGCCCCCAAGGCTCGTGCTGATATTTAGCAAAAAATATTAGCCCGAGTCTTAAGTAGCTTTCTGACTTTGGGTATTCTGACTTACAGAAAGTATGTTCCTATAACCAGGAATTATTATCCAATGTCTGCGATAAGCGGAGAGAGATCAAAGCTCTCCGGCTTAAAAATGCTGAATTAAATCAGAGGGTAATCCTCTTCGATATACGCGGCCACTCTAGGAGAAGTATGAATTAAATCGCTAGGAAGAACTACTTCTGCGCCATAGACCAAGAAGAAAGGTGTGTATCCTGTTGACCTGTTCAGAGTTGTTCGTAAACTCCAAATTACAGAGGGTAATTCCTCTGCCCAAGCCCCCGCAGCACGTCGTAGTGGTGCTTCGAGTCTTGGTTTCAAGCCTTGTAGAATTAAACCATTTGCTCTTTCGACTTGTCCGTTAGCCTGTGGATGTGTGACTGACGCAATGTCAAGCCGGATATTTTGCTCATCGCAGAATTTAGCCAATTCTCCCATGGAAAAGTTACTCCCGTTGTCCGTGATAATACTATGCGGATAACCATACCGGATTATAACATCCTCGACAAATCTTTTGGCTGTTGCTCCATCACAACTAGTGACAGGTTTAGCCTCGATCCACTTTGTGAATTTGTCCACCATCACTAAGAGGTGAGTGAATCCACTTGGGGCTCGTTTAAAAGGTCCTACCATATCAAGCCCCCAAACCGCAAAGGGCCATGTTATAGGTATTGTTCGCAGCTGATCAGCCGGAACATGAGCTTTCTTGGCGTACTTTTGGCAGCCTTTGCATGTCTTGACTAATCGTTCGGCATCTGCCTGAGCTGTAAGCCAGAAAAATCCATGTCGAAAAGATTTTTCCACTAAAAATTTGGCTGCAGCATGGTGACCACACTCGCCTTCGTGGATTTGCCTTAAGATTTCCACTCCTTCTTCCGGAGATACACAGCGCTGAAAAACCCCAGAAACACTCCGTTTATAGAGCTCACCTTTAACAATAGTATAGGCTTTTGCTCATCGGATAATCTGTCGTCTCGGTACCTCGTCTTCGAGTAATTTGCCATCTACCAAATAATCGAGGTAGGGTTGAGTCCAGCTGGGGATTACAGCCAGAACTGCTATCAAAGGTGAGTCGGATTTGGTCGGATATTCCTCATCTACTCCCTTTATCAAGGGAACTTTGAGGTGCTCTAAAAATGCGCCATCCGGGACCTCTTTCCGCGCAGATCCTATTCGAGATAGTGCATCTGCTTCCTCATTTTCTGCTCGAGGGATGTGTTAAACTTCAAACCCCTCGAACGATTTAGATAGATCATCCACGACAGCTTTATATGCTGCCATGTGCTTATTTGCATTACAAATATCCGAGACTTGCTGAGCAACAAGATCCGAATCTCCGTAACACATCAAATGCCGGATGCCAATATCCTTAGCAATCAGGATTCCATGCAGCAGTGCTTCATACTCGGCAATGTTGTTTGTCGCTGTGAAGTGGATCTGCAACACGTATAAAAGTTTATCTCCTTGGGGTGATTTGAGCACCACGCCAGCCCCCGAGCCCCCTTGAGCCTTAGACTCATCGAAAAAGAGGGTCCAATATTCCGACTCAGGAAGGACCATGTTCTCCTTGGTCCCTGTCCAATCAGCGACAAAGTCAGCAAGGATCTCGGATTTGATTGTTGTCCGGGGTTTGTACTCAATATCGAAAGCTGCAAGCTCTATGCCCCATTTGGTGACGCGTCCTATGGCATCGCTATTGTTGATTATATCTCTCATGGGAGCTTTGCTCACCACGGTAATTGGATGCTCCTGAAAATAGTGTCGTAACTTACGAGATGCTAGAAAAACACCGTAAGCCAACTTTTGATAGTGCGGATACCGCTGTTTTGATTCTGTCAGGACCTCGCTGACAAAGTACATCGGACGCTGCACCAGGTGTTCCTGATTTTCTTCTGGTCTCTCCACTACCATAACGATACTGACAACCTTATTTGTCGCAGCAATGTAGAGCAACATCGGTTCCTGAGGTTCCGGCGCTGCAAGGATAGGAGCAGATGAGAGTACTTTATTCAGGTCTTGTAGTGCAGCTTCTGCTTCGTCAGTCCAGACAAAATACTTGGTCTTCTTCAGGAGTTTGTATAATGGTGCGCCTCTTTCACCAAGCCGGCTTACAAATCGACTGACTGCAGCAATGCAACCAGTTAATCTTTGTACGTCCTTTAGGCGAGTTGGCCTGGAAATATTGAGAATAGCCTTGATCTTGTCGCGGTTCACCTCTATGCCTCTTTGAGACATGATGAAACCTAACAATTTTCCGGCTGGTATTCCAAAGAAGCATTTCTTCGGGTTAAGCATGATGTTGTATTTTCGTAGATTGGCGAACGTTTCCTCCAAGTCGGAAATCAACGTTTCCTTCTTTTTGGACATGACCGCGATATCATCCACGTATGCATGTACATTGCGTCCGAGTTGATCATGGAGGCAACGCTGCATCGTGCGCTAGTACGTAGCTCCTACGTTCTTCAGCCCAAAGGGCATCGTAACAAAACAGAAGGTTCCGAAGGGGGTTATGAATGAAGTTTTGACTTTATCAGATTCCTTCATCTGGATTTGGTGATAACCGGAATATGCGTCGAGAAAACAGAGGAGTTCTGAGCCTGCCATAGAATCGATAACTTGATCAATTCTAGGCAGAGCTAACGGATCATTTGGACAAGCCTTGTTCAAGGCAGTATAATCAACACACATCCTTAAATCAGTGGTGTCCTTTTTAGGGACCATTCCAGGGTTGGCCAACCAATCATTATGGATGACCTCTTCTATGAATCCGGCTAACTCGAGCCGCGCTAGTTCCTTAGCTATTGCCTTACGCTTTTGATCGCCAAACCGTCGTAAGGACTGTTTGACGGGTTTAGCGTTCGGGTTTACATTATAGAGTGCTCGGCAAGTTCCCTAGGTACTCCGGTCATGTCAGATGGCTGCCATGCGAAGATATCTTGATTTGCTTGGAGGAACTTGAGGAGCGCGCTTTCCTATGCGCTACTTATGCCTATGCCTATCTGGGTCACCTTGGAGGGGTCATCATCCTTCAACGGTGTCGTCTTCGTCTCTTCTGATGCCTTGAACTCCAGATTTGGCTTTGTGACCTCCTTCTTCGTTGCGGGCATCTCGGACGGATCTATGCTCTCCTTGATCTCCTGGTACTCCTGGGCGTGCACCACGGCTTCGGCAAAGGCGGCATTTCCATCTTCGCAATCTCCCGCCTTCTTCGGGTCTCCCCTGATGGTGATCACGCCGTTGGGACCTAGAATTTTCATCATATTATAAATGTAACATGGACGAGCCATAAAAGCCAGTAAGCCAGACGTCCGAATATAGCGTGGTATGCGCTCTTGAACGGGACCACTTCGAAGGAAAGTGCCTCCGTCCGATAATTCTTTGGAGTTCCAAAAGTAACATCCAAAGTGATCTCTCCCAGGGAATTAGCTTGTCTTCCTGGGGCAACTCCGTGAAAGATCACAGAGCTATGGTTCAGCTGTGTTTCCGAGATCTTCATCCGGCGTAGCGTTTCGACATAGAGAATATTGATGCTGCTACCACCGTCCATGAGGGTCTTGGAGAAACCATAACCGTAAATAAGTGGATTGACGATTAAGGCGTATTTTCCTCGCCTATGTAGTTTAGGCGGATGATCAGCGCGATCAAACGTGATTGCCACTTCCGACCAGTCCATATACTGAGGGATAGCCAGAACTGTTGCATTGAGCTCGTGGAGAACTGTTTTCTTGACCTTTGCTAGTTGAGATCCGAGGAAGGTGACGTAAATGTCCTTCTTGGTGGGAAAAGTCTTCTTCCCTTCCGACTTGGGATTTGAAGCATGAGCTTCCTCCATGTCGGAATCTTCCTTGGTCTCCTTGTATTTTTCGGGATTTTTCTTTCCCTTCTTCCGCTTAGCTTTGTAGCCCGCGGTATCATCTCTCTTGATGTCGTCATTAAATGACGACATTCAGCGTTGGTGTGGGACGAGCCCCCATTGGCGTCTAAATGATGCACACATGGGTTATTGGCAATGTCGGCCCAAGTGTAGGTTTTGCCTGGTTGTTGCTCTCCTCTGCCTTGGACCCTTGATGTCCCACGGCCACGCCTGCGGCCTCCGTCATGTCCTCCTTGTCCTCCAGACCCGGAAACAGTAGTGACCACTGCTGTCTCCGCGTTGGGTTTTTCTTCCGACGTATTTTTGCACTTCTGAGCTATTGCTTTGGTTGTTTTGCCGATTGAGGCACAGCCAGAGCATTGAGTAATCCCTCTGCATCGTCGTCAGCATCTGCATACTTGCTCGTTGTTTCTATCATCTCCCCGAGATCAGTAACCTTGTCACACTTCAAGCGATGGCGCAGTAAACCAATTGGGAGACCTGCGATGAAAGCTTCAATCGCAGTTTGATCGTTTACTCCTTCGCAGGAGTTCTTTGTGTCGATCCATCGTTCGAGATAATCCCGGCAAGTTTCTCCGGCTTTCTGAGTGCAATGTTGTAGGTCCCCAACTGTACAGGGCCTCCGATATGTGCCTTCGAAATTCCGAAAGAACGCACTTTGCAAGTCATACCAGTTGTGGATGGTGTTTGCCGGAAGTTCATTGAGCCATGATCGTGCCGTCTTCCGCAACATAAGTGGGAGATATCGGGTTGCGACTAGGCTGTTTCCGCCTTTAGCGATGCAACAAGCTTGGAAGAAATCCTGTAACTAGGTGTCTGGCCGAGCAATGCCGTTGTAGGCTTGGATATGTCTTGAGATAGCAAATCCTTCCGGGAATTTTGTAGCTCTAATGCATGGTCCGAAGCACTTTGGGCCCACGTACACGTCATCGTTTTCATAGCGCCGAGCCTCTATATTGGAGTTGATCCTGTGCCTTGCGTCGTTCGGGGATAGAGATCGTCCCGAATGTTGGCTGTGGCTGCGGTGCCTTGGAGCCGGACTTTGGCTTCTGCCACCACCTCCTCCGCCATGTCGTCCTCCTTGACCTCCTTGGGGGCCGTTGAGATAACTGTGTGGTGGAGAGGGTGGTGCAGCTGGATAGTTTCCGGTTGATCGCCGGCCTCCGTTCGGAGAGTCATTATTCCGGTTCCTGGGAGGTTCTTGACTATGACGAGCCCCCTTCTGGCTTGTTCCAGCGTGGTTTCCGTTGTTCCTTCATCTGTCATTCCCACCATGGTGAGGCTCAGCCGGACGGCTCTCATGTCTAGGAGGTGGCATTCTCTGACGATCCTCCTCCTGACGTTTCTCCTTATCTTCTCCCTTTTGATCGTTGAATTCTCATCGGGGAGGATTCCTCGGATTCAGTGCAGCGATCCTGTCTTTCTCGGCTGCTGGAGCGACATTGCTCCAGTTATGTGTAGCTCTGCGATGCTGTCCCGACGATCCGGTTCTTGAATAATTGTCTTCCCTGCGTTCGGGGTGATGGTACTGCACCCGAACGTAATGGGATCTTACGTCAGCCCATGCCGGATCTGTGCGACATTGGTCAGAATCCGAGACCAGTTTTTGACTTCCGGATAGGGCGACCTTCTGCTGCTCCAGTCCCTTGTTGAGTAGCTTGATACCCAAGCGTATCTCCTCTGGCCCTGGATTAGCTGATAGAATTTCACAAGCTGCCACGGTATTTTGCCCTGGTGTTGGGTATACCCAATCTCCGTTGCTATCCTTCCGTGGCTTCCCCATCTCATCTCCGAAAAGGACGGCACGGACACGTGGGAATTGGTTGTCATCTATGTGACGCTTCCGTGTCTTCTGATGTAGACGGGACATGTACTCCTTGATTGACATGCGCTTCTTCTCCACCTCGATGTTTTTGGCTTCATCAAGGAGTTGTTGACGTCGCGCTTCTAGGGCCTGGGCCCTTTCGTCCAGCTCATCTACAGTAAGTTCTGCAGCTGTAGGGATAGGTGTGGTTAAGGCGGCATCGATGAGTTTACGTGCACCTTCAGTGATCACGTGTCCATCCATCGATGCTTCTTTTTTCGGCTCGTCTGGGATAAGTGTTCCATCCGAGTCTTCCTCGTATTCCTCGGCAATCACCTCCTCTGTCAGAAGGTCTTTTGCTGGGGTCTTGTTCTTCTTGTTCTTCTTCTTTGCCTTCTTGGCAGCGCCGGTAGCAAAGACGGCTTGGGGTCCATTTCCTGGAGTCAAGCTATGATCGGTACTTTCAGACATCTAGACCTCGGGATTATCTCCGACGTCCATGTCATCCTGCGCTTTGGGAGAGTGTTCCCCGGATCCATCATCCATGGCTTCTCCTTCTTCTGCAGCTTTGGAGTTGTACTCCTCTTCATATTCCACGGAGAACTTTCGGAAATCTGCCGATGTCATAGATTCATCCGAGGATGCGGGAACGTCAGCGTTTATTCCAATTGCCTCCAGCACCAAGTCGGTGTTTTCTCCAGTATTAACAGAGCCAGATCTGGATCCAACATATCCGACGAAGTGTGATGCGTGCTTCCTGAGGTACCTGCGGCTTTCGCGATCAGCCATATCGAAACTTTTAATGGTTTCGAGGATTGCATCTGCGCTAGCGCCTTGCGGTATCATACGCCTTACTGTGTACCTGAGGAAAAGCATGTCTGTCCCGGCATCGTTAGAGCCGGAATCAGTGTCGTTGATATGCTCCTCCTGGATTTCGACTTCCATGGGTGGGTTGATCTGGGATCCGGCTTCTCTAGGGAGATCCACACCAGATTCGACTTGGACCGTGAGGTCTTCTTCAGGCTCGGATTTCTCCACTATCTCCGCAACTGGTGCGGGCTGGGTGGGATTAGGGTTTTCTGAGATACGGAACTCTGCCGCCTCCATGGACAAAGGGGACCCAGAACATTCTTCTACCTCTATCATCACCGCTGGGGTGGGTTGGGCAGTTTCAGCGAAACCGATGTAAACATCGATCTCGCCAAAATACATGATTGTATAAGCAGTCACGACTTCCCTAGCCGGAATCCAAGTCTCATCGAGAACGATGAGTGGGACATCGCTGGCGTAGAGGATGCGACCGATGGCGATGGTCTCATCGATTCCGATTCTTGCAGATTCCGCTCGGAACGCAGATCCGAAGCTCACTTGCCCCACGGTGGGCGCCAACTGTCATCGAATTGATGACAAGTACGCCATGAGGGGGTCCTCGAGGCGTGCGGAAGAGAGGGGGGGTGAGACGTACGGTATTCCGGGACGGTGAGCACACAAGTTTACCCAGGTTCGAATCCGCCGGCTTTGGACGGATCCTACTCCTGCTAGCAATCAAGTAATACGGCAGAGCCAGAATATGGGTTACAATGGTATCGCCTGTGCGAGTTGAGGGTATAAAGTATTGGGTGTGTCCTAAAGGCTCTCCCTAGGACGGCTTATATAGATATCCGTCCTAGGGTTTACAGGAGAGATCAATCCGGCTACGACTAAGAGTTGGTTACAGAGTACATCTTGAACTACAAGTAACATTATGGGCCTAAGTCGGTAAGTCTTCTGGGCCTTCCCGTAGCCGGATTGGACTCCGTCTTCTCTCCCGACTGGGCCACCCGTGAAGCAAAGCTCTAACCCGAAGTGGGCCACCCTGGTTAGTGAGGAACTGTGAGGATACCCGGAAAGTATATCCCCAACAATCATCATAATATAAAACAATGTCGTTTGCATAAACAGTAGGTAAAAACATGCATAAGTAAAACAGTATGACAAAGCTTATGAGCAAGAAGGTGGCTTGCATGTGATCAGCAATATGGCAATATGTGTCCCTATACTTCTTATTAGAAACCCAAGAATACAAATACCAATAATAATAAAAGACCTCTTCTTCTTGTCATCGGTACAATCGCAACTATCCCCGTCATCGAATATACATGCAAACAAGTAAGGCCACAATCAAAAAAAAGGCATACAAGTAGACATACATACAACAAGCAAGTGACCAATACAAGTTTATAAATTAGTAGGTGTGGAGAGGATTGGATTTAGAAGATTCAAATTGTCTTAGAAGCATTTGAAGGAAATCCAGTAGGATTTATAGTCTAGAAATGATTTAGGAGAGGGATTTTAGACCAAGGACATATTATGATACCATTGTATATAAATTGTACCATTCGATAGGTGTTGGAAGAACAAAACCACCAAAAGTGGGTTCATCAATTTATGACTTTTAATTATTTAGTTATTAAATTTCTAGTGAAATAAACCCTAGTTTTAGGAAATAATTACCCATAAAAGATATTATGCCCAGAATATTTACTTGGATGGTTATGTAGTGTTTTATTTACTGGTTCATTTAGAGTTGGATTCACCTTAAAACAATTACCATAATGCCCTGGGAAAATCCCAAGGGCACTTCTGGAGGGTTTTTGTCTTTTTAACCAGAATTAATCCACGTGAGCTTTTGATATGATTCCAAAGACATGTGTTAGGTATTCGAAATACCTTTTTGTAGAAATTGGGATCAACCCTTTTGGATTTATAGAACTACTGTGGTGAATTTATTGGTGAATTAACTCTAGACAGAATAGTTTAATTCCTAATAAATCAACCATGGATCATAAAATTTTGGGCTCTTGGGGTTTGATAGATATTGATATGCAGGTGTATTAGGAGTTGGTGTACGGTCAATACCCAGTTTGGTTTGTCTTAGAGAAATTCCTAAAGTCATATTGGTGCTGTTTTTGTTATTTTTACTATGGGAAGTCTAGGAAGCCATTTAGGGTAGGTCAGGGGACATGTAAGGTCCTCCTCAAACCTTTCATTCTAAAAAGAAATTAACTCAAAGGGAGTTATAGATCTCACCGAAAGATTTTATTAAATAAAAGTATACATCTAGGCACATGATTTACTAAAATAATTCTGAACATATTCTGAATCAACTAAAAGTAATGCATGTTAGAGGATTTATCTTATAACTTGTACAAAATTGGATCTCGGCAAAAATACTTAGTTTCCATTTTTATTTTGAATTCCACTGAGTAGCTTTTTTGCAGATCTATAAATATCGAAATAAAAAGAAAATGTGTTAGGGATGGCCATGCCCAATCTGGAGGGAACATGGGACACCGGGGGGATCGGCCCACTCGACCGTGCCTCATGCGGGAGGCATCGGTTTTGAAAACGTGGGGTGGGGCCCAAGCGTCAGTGATCGTGGGGCGCGAGGTGGTATGGGGCTACGGTAGCCGTCCGATCTATGGGAAATCGACAATGCCTGGCCGTCATCTCCGCAGGAGCGAGCGCCACCGGGTGGAAACCCTAGACAATGTCGGGGACGAGCAGGGAGCTCACCTAGGGGCTTGAGCAGTGACGAGGAGGCGACAGGGCGGCGTGTCGAGGGGACTCTAGGGATGGGTGGCACCGACGGTTTCCTCGATGGGATCTGGCTCGCACGATGACACCAGTGACAGCAGCTGCGGGCCTCATCGGGGAAGCTTCAAGGGGCAATCCTGGGCCAAACAAAAACATGGGGAGAGTTAGGAGAGGTAGGGGAGCATGATAGGGTGACATGCAGAGGGTGAGAGAAAGAGAGGGAGGAGTTATGCTCGAGTTCTTGAAGGAGGCCGAGCTTCTTTTCTTCCTTCTCTTGGGTTGTACAGTGTAGGGAGAGGGAGTGGGGTGCAGGGGAGGTGAGGGGAAGGGAGAGGGAGCAAATGAGGCAAATGGGGAGGTGTTGGGTGGCCTGTGGGTATTTATCCCGAGTTGGCATGGTGCATGGTGGAAAAAGTCCATGGGAGCAAGGAGAAGGGTAGGGGGCCTCTGGTTGCTCGAGTTGGTGGTGGAGAGGTGTGGATGGGCCCTTAGTACGACCAGAGAGGATAGGGGAAGGGTAGTGGCTACTACTGCCTTGAAAGCAAGATTTGAATAATGAGGGTTCTCTCTCTCTTCTTCCAAGGGACATAGGGCAGGAGGAAGGCAGTTTCTACAGTGGTGTTGACCTGGGGGTGAGAGGTGTGCTATGGAAGCTTGCTTGACCAAGTTGGTGAGGGTTTTGGCTTAGTTTAGGTCCAAGTTTGCTTAGTTTGCAAAATTGGTCAATTAGATGGTCATGAAGGATTTCTAAAAAATTTAACTGGCCAAGAGGTAATGATGGTACAAGTAGGTAGATGTTGCCAATATGTTCCTTGGATAATTGTTTGGGATTTTTTTACGCTTATAGATCCTTTTGTTAGCCACCTTTCAAAAAGTGTTGAAATGGTTTTTAAGAATTGATGGGGATATGCCGAATGGGGTATGCCCAGTTGAACATTTCGATTGGACCATGGACCTTGCGAGTGGGCTTGCAGGACGGCGACAGGAACGCGACTAAGAGCAAGCCTGGCGACTGGAAGATGGAGGACCAGAAGCATAGCTGAATCCTAGTCGGATTAGGTCAAACCCTCCGAATCCTTGACTAGTTCGCTTGTATATCTGTAAACCCTAGCGAGGTACCCCCTATATATACCTCCCTAGGGTTCCCTTTGTACTCACGTGCAGGGAATATGCCCTAAGAGGCAATAATAAAGTTGTTATTATACATATTCCAAGTATATGATGGATGTTTATTTTGCATGCTATAATTGTATTAATTTGGAAACGTTAATACATTTGTGTTTAATAAACAAAAGGAAAGTTCCTAGTTATGCCTCTCTTATAAACTAGCTCGTTGATTAACACGATGATCAAGGTTTCCTGATCATGGACATTGGATGTTGTTAATAACGAGGGTCACAGCATTAGTGGAATGATGTGATGAAGATTCTTCCGAAGTATAGCAATACGACCAAAGTCATTGTGTTGATATTGCTATAACATCTAACAAAGTAATCCTAGTCCGTAGACCATGAGATCATGTTAATCACTAACACTGGAAGAGTATCTTGATAACATCAAAAGTCACATCGTGAAAGGGTGATTATAAAGGTGGGTTCAGTTCTAGGAAAGTGTTATGTAGAGGCTCATGGATCAAGAGTGGGATTTGTCCATCCCGATGACGGATAGATATTCTCTGGTCCCTCTCGGTGATATCACATTGGTTAGCTTGCAAGCAAGTGATGGGATCACTAGAATATTATATCACGGGAACGAGAAAAGAGTACATGTCGGTAACAATATCAAACTAGGTATGGAGATACCGATGATCGAATCTCAGACATGTAATATATTGCGAGACAAAGGGATTTAGTTACTAGTGTTAAAGCTTCTCACGATCACAGAAGTCATCATAGAATGTGTAGGAGTCAGTATGGATCTCCAGGTTCTGCTTCTGATTATTGATCTGAGAGGGGCCACGATCATGTCTGCTTTATTCAAGAACCGTAGGGTGACACACTTAAGGGACACCAACACCATTTGGAGCAAATATGTTTTAGATCAACGAATTGCAAAGCACAGGAATTATTTCAATAGACACCGAAACTGTTTCGGGTGATATTGCTGAAATTGGTTATGCATGTAATATTGAAATGTTGCAGGGGCTTTTATGTGAATGTTTGTTAATTAAAGTAATTAACAAATTTCTGAATAAAATTAATAAAAGAGTTTTATTAAATGAGAGAGCATTAAATTTGGAGAAATTTAATGCATTTAAAGTGGAGACTTTAAAAGAGAATGTGAAGGGGCATTTTAATGTGGAGGGGGTTACCACCACATGAATGGGGGAGGTGAGGGCTCGCCCCCCATGGGGCGCCGACCATGGGGAGTGGTACCCCCTACTCCTATAAAAGGCCACCCCTCTTACCCTTCTTCCTCACACCTCCTCGTGAAGGATCTCTCTCCCCCTCTAGAATTATTCCCCCATGGTCTCGGATTGGCGAGATACATGTTCCCGGTGGAATTTCGTTTGGAAGGAGTTGCTGCTTCCGCTGCATCGCTGGAGCGAGGAGGCAGAGGTTGTTCGGTGGCCTGAACGTGTGTGCGAGTGCGGATGCGCTGCTGGTTTGCGATGCTAGGACTTCCATATGATCTTGAGATCGGCAAGCGAACGACTACATAATCCACGAGTTCCTACTCATTAACAAAACTTTGTTGTCTTCGAGGGTAAGTTCTACATGGATGTATATCCACCTGTTGCTTGTATCTAGTAGATAGATCTTGGCGTATAGTTCTTATCGTAGGAAATTTTTTTATTTTTTATGCTGTGAACCCTTCATTACGTTCCATCAAACACCCCTTCGAGCGACTCGCTGCCTAGCCGTTGAGCTCGCCACCCCTGTAACTCACTCGCCACTAATACAATCTAGCAGGAGTAGGTCTTTACCCTCCGGGGGGCGAACCTGGGTAAACTCATGTGTCTCCGCCCCCATCTCGCTCCGTAGATGGCCACCAACTCTTGCCCTTAATCCTATCAATCGCTACCCTTGGTAGCGATTGTCATGGTCATTCCCACAACAATATTTCATTTGATATTTTTGAATTGGACAAGAATGGTTTTTTTCTTGAGATGATCCCATATATGGATTCACACCTTGGAGAATTTTCCCAAGAATTACTGAGAAGAAAAGGAACTTAAAACAATTATTATTCAATTTTAGCCACTTTAGAAAGTGGACAAAAAGAAATGCTAAAACTCTTCAAAAATATTTATTAATGAGGTTGGAAGATAGGGTATGATAATTATACTTCAAATGAGCCTAAAGATGGGGAGGTGATTTGGAGAAAAATCAACTTGCCTTATAGAGAGTTTTGGGATTTCTGTCAAATAACAGAATTAAATAGGTTTTGGTCCATAATAATTATGGACAATATTTGATAAATCTTTATAATCAAAGTGGATGATGTACACAAGTTGTATATAGCATTTGCAACCTTGGGTGTTGAGAATCATAGTTGATTTTGGTGGGAAATATGGCAGTATGGATCTAGGGTAATGTTATTTTATTACCTTCAAAACCTTGTTGGATCTTGGAGCTCATAGCTCCCCTTGGGTGATGGAATATATAGATGTATGTAACAATTGATGTAAATCACCATGGTATAGAGGTTTGAGCTTGATCGGGCTTGAGATCTCCAAGGATTGATTCCAAACTTGGAATAAAATAAGCCTACCAATGCAGATTATCAAATGGCCATCAAAACCTTGTGGGTTTTGGAAGCACAAGGCTCCATTTGAAACAAGTGAAGTAGGTATGGTTAAAAATTTATGATTAGAGCACAATCATGCAAAGATTTGGTTCAAATAAGGTGGTATGAGGATGCGAGCTTCTGACAAAGTAGGCTCGTTGATAAGATTTGCAGAAAAAGATATTTTCTTGCCTGCAAAACCATCAAGAACAAGTGGGTTAGAAGAGGGTCTAGACAAGGGAAATAGTGGGACTTGGTAGTCCTTAGGATGTCCTACAATATGGTTTAAGTGCATTTCCAAAAATTCACAAAGATTGAGAAAGAGAGGTATTCAAAGAAGTGATGTTGAAACAGTTTCCAGACTTAGTCAATTTTTGGCAGTTTTGAGGATTTTGACTAGAGTATAAGAGGGGATGTTTTTGATTGGTTGCAAGGTACCAAAGAATCATCAAATGGATGATGTTGAAGTGTATCTTGAGTATAAAGGATCCCTGCTTGAGATTGTTCTTCACTAACTTGGAAGATTCTAGAATGAGTAATCTTCAGAAGTTATTTTGTTAAGGGTTTTAGATGATCATAGTGGCTATAGATCAGATACAACTTGGTTAACTTGCTTAGGGTTAATACACTTTGATTAGATAAGTGCTAGATGATGAGCTCCTAGGGTAGCTCATAGTACTTCCAAGCAATCAAGTCAAGCAGCAGATCAAGGCAATTCATCTTAGCAGATCAAGGCAACTCATCTTACAAACAAAGCAAATCTACTACCATGGGTACCTCCAAGCCTAGCTTGAGGTAAGTATGGGTATTTTCAAAAGGTTGTATTTTGAAGTAGCTGAGAGTCCCTTGGTATTTCTACCAAGAGTAGAATTTAAAAGCTTTATAAAAAGGTTTTGGAAGACCTAGAGATAAGAGTAGTTGAAGTTCTGTCTTGAAAACATAGGGAGACTGTATCTTATAGATCTCCATAATTTTGTCAGTAAAAGATACTGAAATAGTTGGGTTCACAAATGCATCTTGGCTCAGCTTTTGAAATGCAAGAACATTTGAGAATATGTAAAATGAGAAAATACTATTTTGTTAAATAGCTTTTGTCAACTGATGGTGAGGTAAGGAGTATATCATACGGTATACATTTAGATACACAAGCACAAGAAAACAACAAGCCAACAGTGCATCATAAAGAAGGAAAGTGTTTTGTTCCCCTGATTTTTGCATTATGGACAACTAATTAGGGTTACTAGAATGGGGATGTTACACCTGGCATCACCGCAGTGGTCCGCGCCCATCCGTATGTGTGCACATCGGGAGATCGAGCGCGCGGTGTTCTGAATGTCGCTGCATTTTGACTTTTGCTGCACACGGTGTGTCGCCGTCAGTTTCATCAGGAAGTGAGGAAGAACAACAGTGTCGTGAACCTTTTTGCGCATACCCCCTTTATCTTTTTTGACCTCAACCCGCAGAACACCTAAGGCCCACATGTCAGTCACCGTACGTTATTTATGAAAAGCAACTGCAGATTTCCGGTATTCACAAAAAATCCCCAAGCTCGGCAACGTGTCCTGCCCCTGCTGGGGTGGGCACGCGGTGGCCCCAAAGACCCTTGGGTCCACCTGTCTGTCGCAGTGGATGGCTATAGCTTCAGTAAGAAAAGTCGAGCGCGCTAGTTCCGCTAGCGTGCTGCTGCGTCAGCTCCTGGGCTTGCATGTCAGGCAGCGGGGGTAGCTCTGCCGCGAGTAACAAAAACCCCTAGCCCAATTTATTTTTCAAATTCAAACTATTTTAATAATCTGTTTAAATATAAACAGGTTTATAAATTCGAAATGAATTTGAATTTGAATGAATGTTTAATATGAAATATGTTTTATTTCTTTATGTGAATTGAAATCTTTTCAAAACTCAGTCATACTAGTCCAACCTTTGACTTTGACCCTAATTTGACTTAATCTAATTTAATAATTGATTTAAATTCATAAATTCAAATAATACATACGATATATGTTTTCTGATCAGAAAAATATGAGGAATTCAAATATGCTATCCAAAATAATTTTTGAGCAATTTAAAATTTTGAAATGATTTAATTGCCAATAAATGCTTTTTCTTAATAAATTCATAACTTTAAATCTATAATTCGAAATTCGACAAATAATATGTGTAAATCGATCATCGCGATGAGCCCATTCTAAATATATATTCACTGATATGAATTGAATAATGCATCATATAAATATTAAATATTCAGAACTGTTTATGAGAGTAAAACATGCCTAATTAATTAAATAAAGTGCTTTATTATTGTTTCCACACTTCACCCATGCCATGCTATGTTATGCCATGAAATTGTGCATCATTCCATCATGGAATACCTTGCTTTCTTGTTGAATATGATTTATATGATTGTGCAATGTATTTATTTTGGTCCTTGTGTTTTTTGTTTTTATCTGGATAGACGTTGAGCAAGGAGAACATTAGGAGCCTCAGGAGTACTACCCGGATCCTTCCTATTCTGCAATTGAACTGATAGGCAAGCAATTCTACATGGCTGCATACATATAGCACATATGCATCTATCCTATTCTTACATCATTGAGTCATGGTTTCATTAAATTGAATCCCAAGCACTTCATAGCCTTTACTTTTAAACCCCACCAAAGCTTGTATCCTCCATCCTATGAGCTATTACTACAGAAGTTGTTTGAGCCATGCGAGTCATCGAATTGCATGTGTAGGGTTTGTGCGAGTCTATGGATAATGAGGTACCTAAACAACTTAACCTGTGTAGTAACGGGATAACTAAAGAAAGAGGCACCGGTGAGCAATAACTGTTATTTGGTTCTTCCACACTCACTTGTGTCCCGTGGGACCCCGAGTACTTGATTCCTATTTCTTGACTATTCAGACTATCCACATCCGGGAGACTCTATGGACCCCCCTTCACTTGAGGTTGATTCACACTTTATTTCTTGGGGCCACAAACTAGTTTGGGGTGTTATTACTATCATGTACTTATGCCATGCTTTACTACTTTATTTACTATTGTGCATGGAGCGCCTGTACTATTTAGGATCGCGACACGATTTCGCGGTATCGACAAGCCCAGTCACACTTTTGGATTCCCAGTCGTTTACAACCGTTCTCGCAAACCTTGGGTCCGTCTCAGAGTCAGCCAACTTTGTTGTGGGTAGCTTATTGGGGTGGCCCCCTGAAATAATATATGAATCTTATGAATGCATTGTCGTGAGGCTTCGTTGCTTTTTTTTGGTTCTTCCCGAGGTTGATCGTGTGTGTGTTGCTTTTGTGCACCCCTATAGTGTAAATCTTCCTGAAAGTCGTGTCCGTGGTTATGGACGACATGGAGCACAGTTTCTCGATCATTGACAAGCATAACTAAAGTACCGCCTTTAATTTGACTAAGACATGACTAGTAAATAGTGCAACACTCATAGAATGGTTAATGAAATTTGCCAACTGATGGGATGTTCTTCCACCTTCTCGTCGGTAAGCAAGAAGGAGGGCGAGTGATGTTTATTTATGTTACCTAAATAACTATTGTTACTATTTAACGAGCGTCCGTCTATCTCTGGTTGGGCGGATGTGTAGCGTGTCTCTATAAAACTTTTAGTTATTATCTTTCGCTGCAATTGCGTCACCACAGGTCGTTCCTTTTAGATGCATTAAGACTTGCTGAGTACCCCTAGGGTCTCACACGATAGATATTTGGTTCAGATGAACAGGTATACCCCAAGAAGGTTACTGGGTCGAAGAGGCTGATGATGGTGGCAACGACTGTCTGTTGTAGAGATTCCGGGGATGGAGATCCATGAGAACTATGGGAGGGGTGTGCTTATTTTCAGGCCATCTTATGCCAATTTGCTTCTTGTTTTCAGATCTTCTATTCTGCTTCCGCTTGATACTCTGATGTGTGATGTATGAGGATGTATCCTAAACTATTATCTATATCTAGGATATTTGGATCTTCCCGTATTGCGTTGAATATTTCTATTTCTATTGTTTTTAGATGGTGTGGCTCTGATGTCTATTGTATGCCGTTGACATACATACTCATTTGTGTATGTTTTTGATCGCTTTACCTGGCGACTACGCTGCTCGCTCTTGTCCCGATGTTCTTGGAAGTGGGTAGGATGGTTGGTAGGTACCGTGCCCTGCTTCGCTTCTACGGGCCTACACGTTGGTGGCATTGGGCCTCCGCGGTAGAATCCCTTATCCACTATTGGGTTCATCCAGGCTTGAGCTTAGAGCGTAGGGTCTGAGGTATTACCACAAGCTCTCTCCTTCATGGGAGGGGCCATTCGCCATAGGGTGAGTCCTTGGCAGGGACGCTTACTACCTGATTGACGTCCGAGGCAACATCAAGATCGACGTCAAGTGACCATGGAATGTCAACCTGCTTCAGAAGTTCTACACATAGAACTCAAACTTGTACACCTATGTACCCATGCTGAATAAAAGTTTTGTGTCCACAAATTGTGTCTACTCTCCACCTCTTGTGCTAATCACACTTGTACAAGCCATCAAATACGCTAACCACGGTACTAAATCCTTGGTAGCACGAGCCGTCACGACCAACTAGTGTGGTTCAAGGGAACTGAAAATCAACCGACCTTGCACCGTCCATGAAAAAATCCAACACGGGAGCCACCATCAGAGTCGCCTCGCTCGACTGGCTTCCTACAACATCACGCCCTCCTCATCCTTGGATGCAGCGACTCGAACAGTTAAGTACCACACTCGGGGACTCATCCAAAAACGAACCTGCATGTGACTCATGAAAACACAAAGTATGAGAGTGCGCCTTAGAGTCGCCAAGAGACTAGCTCTCCGAGCCAAGAGGAGAGACCCGCTACACGATAGAGATCGCACCACGTCCTTCCCTACCTTGGGCTTACGACTCGAACAGTTAAATACCATGATCAGGACTTGCCAACCTGAATCCACACACATCCAACAAGAACACAAAGTACATAGTACCCCTTGGGGTCGCCATGCGACTGGCTCCACGAGCCATGGCAAGTCGACCTAAGCTGCTTTAAACAACTACAAAACACATTGCCCTCGCTAACCACGCATGTGCGACCCCTCCCCCACAGCAAATACGGTCGGGGACTCGCACAATACAAATGACTACATAACGCACGACACCATAAATACAGACCAAGTCAGCAAATCAATACGAGTCGACTAGAATTATAGCAAAACGCTTGCATTGTGACTAAGTCACCAAAATATCTTACGAATACTTTGTTCTTGGCCACATCATCCTATTACACAAATTGCTTTACAACATGCATATCTAACTACCTATTATGCTTCCGGTGAAGTAGAGGCCCCTTCCGTGCCCTTGGCCCTAACGAAGGGCTTCAAGTGGTTGACGGGTTAGGTCTTTAATGACTTCCCGATTCCCGATTGGAATAGAAGCTCCGACGGCAAATCGCGGTTCTCTGGCTCCTTGTGTCCAAGGGTGACAAACTCTCCTGGTATGGGAGGAGGTCGCTCATCCAAGATGTGCTCCACATAAGGGGCAGCCTTTGCATTCAGCGCAAACACATCAGCAATCTAGACGACTCCGGTTGAGGAAGGGTACCCGCTAGTAACATCGTTGAGCTCGAAGTCCTCAGGAAAGTGCGCGAGACCAAGGCTCAGTGAAGCGGTCGCCCTGCGACGAAACACAGAGCACATCATCCACCCGACGATGGTGGGAACCTCCTCCATGTACTTCCACACCTCGACGAAGCCCTCGTGAATCACCTCGGTGGGTGATATATCTTGAAGGATTCCGCACGCACATCACCGACACTGAGGCATTCTCAAGCACCACTTTGATGCAGTCCTTGGCCCCATACCGATGCATCGCTGGATCCCTTGGACCTACGATATCGACTCAGAGATTCAGTCGCTCGGGGACTTAGAAGTTTGAGGACTCGACCAAAACCAAACAGGAAAAGGTACTCGCTAAGGAGACGCCAATAGTTCTCAATGACAAATTTTTCCAAGTCAGAGAATTTCGCCTGCAACTCCACGATAATGGAGTCGGAGGCCTTGCGGTCCTTCTCCAACTCCGCCAACGCGGATTTGGCCTTCTCCACCTCCGCTAGCACCACCTTGGCTTCTCCTCTGCTGCGGCAACAGTCGCCTTTGTGGCTTCCAGCTCAGACACTGGCACGTAACCCTCATGGACCTTGGCCATCACGGAGGCGTGATTACCTACACATAGAAGAAAACATTCAATTTGATTTTGAATTAAAAAGGAAAGTCGATATCCAATGAATGCAAAGCAAAGTACTCGCTGAAGCCCGAAGCTGGCTAATCGTTTGGGTAGCCACCTGGTGGTCATGCTGAAGTCACTCAAACTCCACACGCCGGTCGTCCAAGTCCCTCTGCAATACAAGAATACGATATACACAATATAAAAGAGTCGACTCGCTGCTAACCAGCGACCTAGCCCTCGGGGACTGGGGAATCGCGAAAATTACAAGTGTCGACTTGCTGTTAACCAGCGACCCAACCCTTGGGGACTGGGAACTTGAAAATAAGCCTCCGGTTGCTACTACTTCTCAACCAAAGCCTCGGGGACTCGGCATACATGGAGTGCATTACCAAGCAAGCAGTGGAGCTCGATCACCCTCATAGATGGCATTGGATACGCCACTCCCTGGGTTCCTTGCGCCATTAACCCAATGTTGCCTTCAATGACTTTAGCCACCATTGGCGACTGCACTTGGGTGGCCACGGAGGCTCCCCTCACGGGGAACCTAGGAAACGTCACAACCTTGGTTGCCGCTGGCGGAGACACCACTGTCATCCCCTTGGTTGCAGTGGCGTCCCCTACTTCAACCTCCTGGGCCGCAGTACCTTCCTCGCACATGACGATGTCGCCCGTGGTACCCTCTACTGCCACCTCGTCTACTAGGTCGAGGTTGGCCTTCTTCTTCTTCTTAGCGGTGAGGTTGGGCACCTCTCTGGAGTCACCCAGCCTCTTCTTGGAGGCGTATTCTCCCTCCTCGACGTGGCTCGAGGGGATTTTTGACACGGTCGCCTATGTTATTCTCTTTGCCTTTCCCCTGCAAAATTCAGAGTGGTTAGTGATTCATAAATTCAAATGAGTGCAGCATTCATGCAATTCAAACAAAACAGAAATACTTACTTGGCGACTGGAATAACACGTACACCCATGCTAATGTGCGCGGGCTTTTCGATCTCGGGGCCGAGCGAACGTGTGAACCCCGACTCCAATAGGATCGCTTGACGCTGCGGTTTGGGAAGTGCTACCGTCTTACTGCCGTCGCTGTCTGGGTCTCTGATTCCTTCGCTGCATTTGGTGCCTCTGACCCCTTCGTTACTACCGGGCTTTCGACCTGGTCACCGATGCCGGGCCCTCCGACCCCTTCTCCATGACTGGCTCCGCTGCTACCTCTTTGGCTTCGTCCTCCGAGTTAAACACCACCGATGGCTTGATCGCTAGCTTCACCGGTGGTTTCATCTTTGGAGTAGGCTTGGTCGAAGTGGGCACTCGCTTGGAACTTTGCTCGTCAATGATCTCCATGTCACTGTTGAGCTCTTCGAGGCTACATCAGGCCTCGACCTCACAGCGCTTCTAGACACGAGTCTTCCAAGACGCGGAGGCAGCCTCTTGTTCCTCGACGACCTCCTCCTTGGTCTCGGAGTTATCCCCTTTGTCCTCGTCTGGAAGCTTGTTGGGGACCTCGTTGTCGAGCAAAGGAAGCCAGTTCTCTAGAACCTAGAGGAGCTGAATTCAGTGCCACTGGTTTAGTAACTCGATCAGGCAAGCAAATGGAAATTCCGACTGTGGGATTAGAAGACTTACTATGGGGGATGCTTTCCGGCTGTGTATGGGAAAAGCCCTACCGACGAATTAGTGTACTTTGCGTCAGTTATCTTCTTCAAGGCCGCGGTGTAATATTTCGTGGCCTACCCATCCGTGCTAGACCTTGTTAGGTCCAATGACCCGGTGTACTGCGACATCTAGTGGGCTTGGGTGGCCAATGGAACCAGCCGCCGCCCGAGCCAACAGTTGCAGAGGTTGATGGTCTCCAATCCCTTGTCTTCCAGCCCACAGCCATCTTCTGCTCCCCAGGGAGCTTCTTCGCCAACAATCTCCGTGGCTCGCTTCGCTCCGCGGTGTATGCCGGGAGTGCCACCTCGCCGGTGGGGGTGGACTACTTCATGTAAACAAAACTTCTTCCATTCATTCTCGCTTTCTTCAGCAGCATCAGCTTCAGAAATTTGGCATTGGGCTTTAGTTGAAACGTGACGCTGCCCACGGCCAAGATAGGGTCGTCCTTCCCCTCACGGCTGACACGTCCGTGGAACAATTCTAGCCAAAGGGGGAAGTATGGCTGGAACCCCAAGTAGCACTCATAGAATGCGATGAAGATGGTGAGCCCCTGCATACTATGGGCCCTAGATTGGAGGGGTTAATCTTGTAGTATGCCTATAATCACCGGAAGAAGATTGAGGTGGGAAAAACCAGACCTTGCTCCAGGCGGCTAAGTAATAAGGTGAATTCCCACGACCACAACTATAGCTCGGTCTCGCTGGCTGCAGGGATCCACCAATTCCCCTTGACAAGGATCCCGGTGTTTTGGAATGACTATAACATGGCTGTGGTGCATTTCGACTTCCCAGAGGTCCTTGTTGGGTGCCATCGGAAAGGGTGACACTTGATCTGGAAAGCTAGGTCGGATCCAGCTCGGGAAGAAGAAGAAAGAGTGGAGGAATGCACAGGAGTATCCGTACTGCGTATCTCCATTCCCCCTTTATAAGGAGGGTTAAGTAAAACGACTCGAGATAGCCGTTACCTCGTGGTAATTCCGCTGAGGTTACCATTAGGAAATTACCTAACTGCTAGTTTGACTAAAACTGATGGTCCAACTTCAATCAAAATGATCACTCGACTCGCTTACTCCACTCTCTCATTCCGATAGACTAGGCGAGGCGACTCATTCCGATAGACTAGGCGAGGCGACTCGGGAACCAATCGAATCGCCAAAGTTGCGAGTGAAAAACATTCCAAACCTTTTCCCTTCATTGGAGGAGTTTTTCACCGATTCGACTAGGCTTCCACTCGGAATCGCTTACTCCGACTACCAAGTCAACATCTTCGCTGAAATCCTAACACACTCAGGTACTACTAATGGGGATATGCCAATCGTGGTATGCCTAGGAGGGATATTCAACTGGCCTAGGTCCACTGCTAGTGGGCCTACTGGTACGGTGACTGGTAGGAGAATTCGAATGAAGCCCGACGACTAGAATATGAAGGCCCAAGACCCTAGCTAGGCCCAGTCAGATTAGGTCAAACCCTGCAAAATGAGAATATCATTTTGTGGCCCGAAAGATGGGGTGTCCAGGCAACGCGGTACCCGAGTTCCCTGATATCATCCGCGATGGCTATAGTTGGTGTGCCAAATACTCAGAGGGTCTTTTTCGGCACGAATTCAACTTTATGTTTCAATACAAAAAATCAGGCTAACGGCCGTCAAGTTGGGCCCCCTGTCAGTTCTTGCTGTTATGTCGCTCCTGTCGCTCCCATCGCTTAGGTGTCAATAAGGCTTGCAGCGTTGGCGCCTACATCCATTACGCGTCTTCTTCTTCCCCGGAGCGGCAATCTATGGGGCGTCGCAGCCATGGCGCGGAGCTAGAACGTGGACGAACCTGCTCGGCCCAGCTCTCCTCCCTATAGGCTTGCAGCGTTGGCGCCTCCATTACTCGTCTTCTTACCCGGAGCGGCAATCTGTGGTCGCGGCCATGGCGCAGAGCTAGGAAGTGACGAAGTTGCTCGGCCCTGCTCTCCTCCCCATCCCGAGTCGGAGCTCGCCCTCACCGTGGACGCACCCATGGCACGGTCGGGGACGAGAATTGGTTCTCGGTGAGATCTATCACCTTGTTGACCATTCTCGGTTCTGCTTTCCTCCTCTAGAATCCGAGCTCGCCGTCGCCGTGGTTGCACCCACACCAATTCTACCACCTCTTCCGAGGTCTCTATGGTAGCTCAAGTTCTGCGGCTCTCCAAGTTCTGCCATGTTGGGCCTGTAAGTGTTGTTGTATGTTAAACTAGCAAATCTCGTTTGTTCAGATCTCTTGCGCTGTGCCAACTTCATTGTGTTTAATTATGAAAGACAAAATATAAATGACTTCTCTCAATTTCTCGCATAGAAAAATGCACAGCTAATTTCATATTCTCGCAGGAACTAGCCCCACTTGTTGAACCGACGGCACTGCCACGATCTCCACGTAACCACAGTGAGTTCTCGAACCGAAAGTTGCAGTTACCACGTTCCTTCTGCAGTCATTCCTCTTCCTCAGTCATTCCTCTGCAGTTTTTCCTGGGCGCTTCTTCTTCCTCTGTTCTGGAACCGTCGGTTCATGTTCTTCTTCCTCACGAAGGCAGTTCCTTGCAGGCAGTTCCTTTCACCCATTTCCTTGCAGGCATGGACGATGGGAAACGCACAACAAAGACCCACTTGGTCCCTGCCCATGGCACCACGACTTTGATAGTGGTGTACACAAATGATGAAGCGACTGTGGAGACAACTCTCGGCAGGTTTGAGCAATTGCTTGAGAAAGAGAAGCACAAGTTTGTGGGGCTAGAATTGGAGTACACCCGTGCAAATAAGCGAAAAAAATCCTCCACAAGAGATCGTTGTCGTGCAAATCGCGATACATGAGGAGGTCCTACTTTACCACTTCTGCAGCTATGTGAAATTTAAATTTGAGATCACCACTTCTGCATCCCTTGTTCCCTTACATCCCTAGAACCATCTAAGTGCAGGAGTAAACCAACTGAGATGCGTTGTCCGGGTCTGGTCGAGGTCTTGTGTAGGAAAGGGATAACTTTCACTAGCATGGATATCACAAATGACACAATTATGCTTTCTTGTGCGTTGATAAAAATCCCAGAGGGGCACCACATCGACATCCAAATCTATACAAGATCAAATCATACCCAGCGAAGGATGGCATGGGTGATCTGGCAGCGGAAATCATCGATAAATCCTATGAAAAACTGAAGAAATTGAAGAGACTCGATCACGACTACTGGGAGTGGAAGCCGATGAGCCAGGTGCGCCTCGAGTATGCAGCCAAAGACGCCTACATGGCGTACGAGTTGTACAGTAAGCTCATTGCCATGAAAGATGGGATGGTTAAGGCGAGGTTTTTCACGAGAGAGCTTTGCCCTGGTTGCAAGCTAGCCCAGGAGAAGAAGCGCGAGGAGGATAGAAAGCAGTTTCAGGACGAGCAGGGATCTTGGGACGGTGGCGACATCAAGCGGCTGAAGGGGAAGCAAGTCAAGGATGACAACAAGTGGTGGTGATACATTATGTGTTTGAACTAGATTTTAGTTTCTAGTTTATTATCTGTGTGATACATTTAGTTACTTCAATACAAAATTTCGACCAATTTAACTTGTTGATGTATTTCTTGACAATTATAATATAATCGAGCACTAGAAATATTTTGTAGTGTGCATGAGCTTGATCAGTAAATATAATTGAACACTAGAAACTTTAAGGCACTCCATATAAATGAGTAGATTAATATATAAGGTTCACCAGAGACACCACGGATATATTGTCTTACATGCCACACACAGGTAATAATTAACTAGAACAAAATAAAAGCAGGGGCTGCAGCAGGAGGCCGGGACACAGAGATGCCTAGCAGGGCAGGGGTTTATCAGCAGGAGGCAGTGACAGCCTAGTCGATGGGATACAGGCCAGTCCTGACATACTCCCAGAGTAATTTTCTGTAGGCTGCGTGCCGCGCCAAGGTAATCGGCCTATGGCTTGTGCCTCTGCCTCTGCCAACGCCCTCCGCGTGCTGGATCATGCTGTTGAGGTCCACGTTGATTGCTCTGCCACAGAATGGGCAAAACAGTCTCCCCCTATGGTGGAAACGGATTAGCCCACACCGTAACCGCCTCAGCACATAACGGCTCTTGTTGTCCCTGGATTCCTTGCTATCGTCCACTTCATCATCATCCTCCTGTTGATTTTTAAAAACATAACTTAGAACTCGTACATATGATTGAATTGTATTACAACTCAAGAATTGACAACATGTATATGTAAGACAATATATCCGTGGATATCAAAGATAAAGCATCTCAGCAATAGTTTGATCGGTTCATATATCATTTCATCTCAATACAATGACAAATAATTGCATCGGAGTGAATGTAGGATAAATCTAGGGGCCTCATAAGTTTCTTCAGGGATGGAGTGAGTGAACCAAGTAACAATTGCACAACTTGTAATGTTGTTGTACATCGCCCCAGGTTCACTAACTCCCCTGAAAAAATCTGACACCAATGTGTCTGCCTCACTTTTGCGGCAAATTTGAATCATTGGCCACAATAAGAAATTGAAATGTAATCGTACAAAACATTATTCAAGGATATACATAGTCAGGTACAAAAACAAGCCTCAATATTGTAATTATAAATAAAAAACCAAATAATTAATCTTCAGGTGTATGTTAAAAATACTTATAATCAAAACCATTCATATACATATGCATCATACCAATCATTAAAAGATCAGAAACAACTCAAGGATCATATATGTAGTTCCATATGAGAATATGAAATTGGGCCAAAGTACCAACAACGCAATCTATATTGTTTGTGTGCATTGCCGCCTCAGGTTCACCAACCCATCCCTAAAACACGACACCGTCATACGTGTCTCCCCTTGAACTCTTTTGGGGCAAATTTCAATCATCGGCCTCGGTGACAAACTAAAATGTAATTCTTAGACACTGAATGCATTGAATAGGTAATTCGAATATCATAGTTCTATGAATGTAGATTAAAGATTAAGGCCTCATAAGTTTCTATAGGGACGGCGTAAGTGAACAAAGTAACAATTTCACAGCCTATATTGTTCTTGTACATCGCCCTAGGTTCACTAACTCGTCCCTGAAAAAATCTGACACCGATGCGTCTGCCTCTCTTTTGGTGCAAATTTGAGTCATTGGCCACAATAAGAAATTGAAATATAATCGTACAAAACATTATTCAGGGATATACATAGTCAGGTACAAAAACAAGCCTAAATATTGTAATTATAAATAAAAAACCAAACAATTAATCTTCAAGTACATGTTAAAAATACTTATGATCAAAACCATTCATATACATATGCATCATACCAATCATTAAAAGATCAGAAACAATTCAAGGATCATATATGTAGTTCCATATGAGAATAAATCAAGGGCCTCATAATTTGTTTCAGAGATGGAGTTGGGGAACCAAAGTACCAATAGCACAACCTATATTGTTTGTGTGCATTGCTGCCTCAGGTTCACCAACCCATCCCTAAAACACGACACCATCATACGTGTGTCCCCTTGAACTCTTTTTGGGCAAATTTCAATCATCGGCCTCGGTGACAAACTAAAATGTAATTTTTATACACTATGAATGCATGGAATAGATAATTCAAATATCATAGTTCTATGAATGTAGAATAAAGATTGCAGCCTCATAAGTTTCTACGGAGATGGCGTAAGCGATCCAAGTAACAATTGCACAGCTTATATTGATCGTGTACATGGCCCAGGTTCGCTCACTCATCCCTGTAAAAATTTGACACCAATGTGTCTGCCTCTCTTTGGGGCAAATTTGAATCATTGGCCACAATAAGAAATTGAAATGTAATCGTACCAAAAAATATTCAGAGATATACAAATGCATCATACAACGCATTCATAGATCAGAAACAATACAAATATTATATATTTAGGTTCCATACGAGAGAAAAAATTAGGGCCTCATTTTTTCAGCTATGGAGTCGGAGAACCAAAATACCAACAACACAACCTGTATTGTTTATGTGCATTGCTGCCTCAGGGCCACTAACCATCCCTAAGAAAATGAAACCATCAGATGCCCTTGCACTATGTATCGAAATCAACACTCAACTAGCAAACTCAACTAGATGGCAGATGAGCAGATTGGGGTTTTGTGACTAGACGGATTGGGGTTTTGTGACTAGATGGCAGATGCATCAATCAACCGATCGAATCATATATATACTACCCTACTTCAAGAGCAAAAGAATCTGTACACGATTGAGCAAATCCTATGTATGAATAGTGAAAACTGCGGTTGCGACTAGAGAAGCTAGCAATGTAGTACCTCGGACTCCTCATCAGGGACCTCCTCCTCGAACTCATCATTCTCCACGATTGCGTCGAAGATTGCTTGAACGGCGACGGGGTCGTCGATGTGGATCACCGGATTGCCTCCGCCTGCCGCCTGCCTCCCATCTAGATCTACCGCTGGCACCACGACGTTGTCGGCCACCTGCTGCTCGGTGACGACGGCTACTACCGGCTGCTCGGCGGCGATGGCTACCACCTGCTGCTCGGCGGCGATGGCTACCAATGGCTGCTCGGCGGTGACGGCTACTGGCTGGACAGATGAGTTCGCACCCTCGATGGCGCGGCGACGAGCGGCGTTCGTGCCCGGAGAAGACGACTCCGTCTGCTTGGCGACGACCGAGCCATCTGCTGCTTCGCCTTCAACTAGCTTCACCTCCGGATCTTCTCCACGTGTACACTTCATGGCGCACCAAGGGAAGGAGGTAGTGCAAACGAGGGAGATTGAGAGCGCCGCGTATAAATGGGATATGTCTGATTAAAATCAAGTGGCAATAAATTGCAGCATCCCGTCGACAACCATGCACTCGATGACCCCGTTGCCCTGTGCATGAGTTGTAGTAGCAGTAGTAGGCTTTTCAGACTTGATTAAACTTGACATGACCGCTCGATGACATTTTCCATGGACGGCATCGTATTCTTTCCTATAGAAGTCTCGCGGAGGGAGACGTCCGTGTTGTCTCACGTTGTACTGTGAAGGGCACGAGGTGTGCAACGATCATCGTTGGATCGCACAGAATCAATGGTGGGTACGCACGATCCACGTGACAAGTGTGACAACCAATCAGGGAGTAGCAGACAGGGTGAGCACAGTTTTGGGCTTCTAAAAAAGATAGAGAGGGGGTGGGCAAAACTAAGTAGTACCACATAAAACCAAGGCCAAAACTGAGTAGTATAAAAATGCAAAGTGTCTTGTACAATGAAATACATCGTGGAATACATCAAATTATGCCAAGATAGATCCACTAGAATTCATTGGATGTGTGTTCTTCTCATAAACCACACATGGATCAACCAGTGGCATTGCATGTCCGTTCCTCTAAACAAACCCCATAAGGATCCACCAGTGTCATTGCATGTCTTCTCTTTTCATGAACCACATAAGGATCCACCTAGTGTGATTGCATGTATGTTCTTTTCATGAACCACATAAGGATCCACCAGTGTCATTGTGTGTCTGTTCTTTTCATGAACCACACCAAGTATCATTGCATGCGTGTTCTTCTAAACAAACCACATGAGGATCCACCAGTGTCATTGCCTATCTGTTCTTTTCATGAACCACACCCAGTGTCATTGCATGTGTGTTCTTCTAAACAAACCACATAAGTCATTGCATGTTTGTTCTTTTCATGAACCACACCCGGTGTCATTGCATGTCTGTTCTTTTCATGAACCACGGCTAGAGTCATTGCATGTCTATTCCTCTAAACAAACCACATAAGGATCCACCAGTGTTATTGCATGTCTGTTCTTTTCATGAACCATATAAGGATCCACCAGTGTCATTGGATGTATGTTCTTTTCATGAACCACATCCAGTGTCATTGCATGCGTGTTACTTCCATAAACCACATGGATCCACCCAGTGTGATTGCATATTTTTTCCTTCCATAAACCACATAAGGATCCACAAGTGTCATTGCATGTCTGTTCTTTTCATGAACCACATAAGGATGGGCCCACCAGTGTCATGGCATGTCTGTTCTTTTCATGAACCACACCCAGTGTCAGTCCATGTCTGTTCTATTCATGAACCATACTTAGTTTCACTCCATGTCTGTTCTTTTCATGAACCACATAAGGATCTACCAGTGTCATTGCATGTCTTTTACTTCCATAAACCACATGTGGATCCACTGGTGTCATTGCATGTTTGTTCCTCTAAACATACCACATAGGACCACCAGTGTCATTGCGTGTGTGTTCTTCTCATGAACCACACCTAGTGTCATTGCATGTGTGTTCTTCTAAACAAACCACATAAGGATCCACCAGTGTCATTGCCTAACTATTCTTTTCATGAACCACATAAGGATCCACCAGTGTCATTGCATGTCTATTCTTTTCATGAATCACATCTAGAGTCATTGCATGTCATTTACTTCCATAAACCACATATGGATCCACCTAGTGTGATTGCATGTATGTTCCTCGAAACAAACCTCATAAGGATCCACCAGTGTCATTGCGTGTCTGTTCTTTTCATGAACCACACCTAGTGTCATTGCATGCGTGTTCTTCTAAACAAACCACATAAGGATCCACCAGTGTCATTGCCTATCTGTTCTTTTCATGAACCACACCAAGTGTCATTGCATGTGTGTTCTTCTAAACAAACCACATAAGTCATTGCATGTCTGTTCTTTTCATGAACCACACACGGTGTCATTGCATGTCTGTTCTTTTCATGAACCACGGCTAGAGTCATTGCATGTCTGTTCCTCTAGACAAACCACATAAGGATCCACTAGTGTCATTGCATGTCTGTTCTTTTCATGAACCACATAAGGATCTACCAGTGCCATTGCATGTCTGTTATTTTTATGAACCACACCCAGCGTCATTGCATGTCTTTTACTTCCATAAACCACATATGGATCCACCCAGTGTCATTGCATGTGTTTCCTTCTAAACAAACCACATAAGGATCCACCAGTGTCATTGCATGTCTGTTCTTTTCACGAACCACATAAGGATGGGCCCACCAGTGTCATTGCATGTCTGTTCTTTTCATGAACCACACCTAGTGTCAGTGCATGTCTGTTCTATTCATGAACCACACCCAGTTTCACTACATGTCTGTTCTTTTCATGAACCACATAAGGATCTACTAGTGTCATTGCATGTCTTTTACTTCCATAAACCACATGTGGATCCACCGGTGTCATTGCATGTTTGTTCCACTAAACAAACCACATAAGGATCCACCAGTATCATTGCGTGTGTTTTCTTCTCATGAACCAAACCCAGTGTCATTGCATGTGTGTTCTTCTAAACAAACCACATAAGGATCCACCAGTGTCATTGCCTATCTGTTCTTTTCATGAACCACATAAGGATCCACCAGTGTCATTGCATGTCTGTTCTTTTCATGAATCACAGCTAGAGTCATTGCATGTCATTTACTTCCATAAACCACATATGGATCCACCTAGTGTGATTGCATGTATGTTCCTCTAAAAAAACCTCATAAGGATCCACCAGTGTCATTGCGTGTCTGTTCTTTTCATGAACCACACCTAGTGTCATTGCATGCGTGTCCTTCTAAACAAACCACATAAGGATCCACCAGTGTCATTGCCTATCTGTTCTTTTCATGAACCACACCCAGTGTCATTGCATGTCTGTTCTTCTAACAAACCACATAATTCATTGCATGTCTGTTCTTTTCATGAACCACACCCGATGTCATTGCATGTCTGTTCTTTTCATGAACCACGACTAGAGTCATTGCATGTATGTTCCTCTAAACAAAAAACCATAAGGATCGACCAGTGTCATTGCATGTCTGTTCTTTTCATGAACCACATAAGGATCTACCAGTGTCATTGCATGTCTGTTCTTTTCATGAACCACACCAAGTGTCATTGCATGTGTGTTACTTCCATAAACCACATATGGATCCACCTAGTGTGATTGCATGTTTGTTCCTTCCATAAACCACATAAGGATGCACCAGTGTCATTGCCTGTCTGTTCTTTTCATGAACCACATCAGGATGGGCCCACCAGTGTCATTGCATGTCTGTTCTTTTCATGAACCACACCCAGTGTTAGTGCATGTCTGTTCTATTCATGAACCACATAAGGATCTACCAGAGTCATTGGATGTGTGTTCTTCTCATGAACCACACGTGGATCCACCAGTGTCATTGCATGTCTGTTCCTCTAAACAAACCACATAAGTATCCACTAGTGTCATTGCGTGTGTGTTCCTTTCATGAACCACACCCAGTGTCATTGCATGTGAGTTCTTCTAAACAAACCACATAAGGATCCACCAGTGTCATTGCCTGTATGTTCTTTTCATGAACCACATAAGGATGGGCCCACCAGTGTCATTGCATGTCTATTCTTTTCATGAACCACACCCAGTGTCAGTGCATGTCTATTCTATTCATGAACCACACCCAGTTTCACTGCATGTCTGTTCTTTTCATGAACCACATAAGGATGTACTAGTGTCATTGCATGTCTTTTACTTCCATAAACCACATGTGCATCCACCGGTGTCATTGCATATATGTTCGTCTAAGCAAACCACATAAGGATCCACCAGTGTCATTGCGTGTGTGTTCTTCTCATGAACCACACCCAGTGTCATTGCATGTGTGTTCTTCTAAACAAACCACATAAGGATCCACTAGTGTCATTGCCTGTCTGTTCTTTTCATGAACAACATAAGGATCCACCAGTGTCATTGCATGTCTATTCTTTTCATGAATCATAGCTAGAGTCATTGCATGTCTTTTACTTCCATAAACCACATATGGATCCACCTAGTGTGATTGCATGTATGTTCCTCTAAACAAACCACATAAGGATCCACCAGTGCCATTGCATGTCTATTCTTTTCATGAACCACACCCAGTGTCATTGCATGCGTGTTCTTCTAAACAAACCACATAAGGATCCACCAGTGTCATTGCCTATCTGTTCGTTTCATGAACCACACTTAGTGTCATTCCATGTGTGTTCTTCTAAACAAAGCACATAAGTCATTGCATGTCTGTTCTTTTCATGAACCACACCCGGTGTCATTGCATGTCTGTTCTTTTCATGAACCACGGCTAGAGTCATTGCATGTATGTTCCTCTAAAAAAACCACATAGGGATCCACTAGTGTCATTGCATGTCTGTTCTTTTCATTAACCACATAAGGATCTACCAGTGTTATTGCATGTCTGTTCTTTTCATGAACCACATCCAGTGTCATTGCTTGTGTGTTACTTCCATAAACAACATATGGATCCACCTAGTGTGATTGCATGTTTGTTCCTTCCATAAACCACATAAGGATCCACTAGTGTCATTGCCTGTCTGTTCTTTTCATGAACCACATAAGGATGCGCCCACTAGTGTCATTGCATGTCTGTTCTTTTCATGAACCACACCTAGTGTCAGTGCATGTCTATTCTATTCATGAACCACATAAGGATCTACCAGAGTCATTGGATGTGTGTTCTTCTTATGAACCACACGTGGATCCACCGGTGTCATTGCATGTCTGTTCCTCTAAACAAACCACATAAGGATCCACTAGTGTCATTGCGTGTGTGTTCTTTTCATGAACCACACCCAGTGTCATTTCATGTGTGTTCTTCTAAACAAACCACATAAGGATCCACTAGTGTCATTGCATGTCTGTTCTTTTCATGAACCACATAAGGATTGGCCCACCAGTGTCATTGCATGTCTTTTTTTTCATGAACCACACCCAGTGTCAGTGCATGTCTGTTCTATTCATGAACCACACCCAGTTTCACTGCATGTCTGTTCTTTTTATGAACCACATAAGGATCTACCAGTGTCATTGCATGTCTTTTACTTCCATAAACCACATGTGGATCCACCGGTGTCATTGCATGTCTGTTCCTCTAAACAAACCACATAAGGATCCACCAGTGTGATTGTGTGTGTGTTCTTCTCATGAACCACACCCAGTGTCATTGCATGTGTGTTCTTCTAAAGAAACCACATAAGGATCAGAACATAGGGCAATTCCAGATAAATAAGATAAAGCATCCAAGTACTAGACAATCCTAGGCATGTGTTCCATATATAGTCATACGTGCTCGCAATGAGAACTTGCACAACATATTTTGTCCTGGCATCCCGTTTGAAGCGGGGCCTCTAGGGAACTAATGGCAATTAAGGTGCTCCTTTTAATAGAGCACTGGAGCAAAGCATTAACACTCCGTGAACACATGTGATCCTCACATTAAAGCCATTCCCTTCTGGTTATCCCGATTTCTGTCACTTCAGGGCCATAGGTTCCCGACAACAACGTGTGTATACAACTGGCAGATAAGACCAAGAACAATACTATCATAATGAATCAATAACATGTTCAGATCTGAAATCATGGCACTCGGGCCCTAGTGACAAGCATTAAGCACAACAAGTCGCAACAAAGTCATAAAGCACTAATAAAAGATACTAGGCACCATGCCCTAACAATCTGATGACATTACATGAACGATCTCATCCAATCTCTACCATCCCCATAGCCTACAACGGGGGATTACTCACTCATATATGGGGGAAACATGGATGGTCGATGGAGAAGCGATGGTGATGATGATGGCGATGATCTCCTCCAATTCCCCGTCCCGGCAGGGTGCCAGAACGGAGTTTCTGGCGCTGTTTCATGGAATCTGGTGGTGGCGGCGGAGCGGAACTCCTCCTGGAAAAACGCCAAACCCCCCGGAGTTTTTAGGTCAGAAGGCTTCTTATATGTGAAGAGAGAGGCCGAGGGGGTGCCTGGGGCCACCACACCATGCCCTGGCGCGGCCAGGCCCAGCCCGCGCCTGGGGGGTGTGGCTAGCCCTTGGCCCTCCTCCATCTCGTATTCTGGCTCCTGGAGTCTTCTGGAAAAATAGGCACTTTGGCTTTTGTCCCGTCCAATTCCGAGAGTATTCATTTTCTGACTTTCTTGGAACCAAAAACAGCAGAAAATAGGCAGCTGGCACTGTGGCTCTTGTTAATAGGTTAGTCGAAGAAATCATATGAAAAGTACTCCAAAGTGTGGACAAAACACAAGAAAGTGGATAAAACCAAGCATGGAGCATCAAAAATTATAGATACATTTGCAATGTATCAGTAATCTACGTGGATTGTGTCGCATGCAAATGGCACAACCACAATTTATAAAGTGGAAGCACGTACACCTGGTTACTGGAGATCTGGGAGCTTCGCCAGATGCAGGGTATGCAGGAGCAGAGAGGCGGTGAGATAGACGGGCTCAAGATTACGCCAGAAAGTGGTACTCATTTCCTCCTCATCTGGGCATTATCGGTGAGAACATTGCTGTTTATGTTGCCACGTCATTGTGCAGCATCTGAAATAAGTTGCTGCTTCGTGGAGTGTGGCAGCTTAAATAATTTATTTATGTGCCACTTACATTCCGTCGTATTTGGAGACCTCTTGCCCCTCAGCAATCGTGGAACCGGTGGATCATTGTTTTCAGATAGAAGTGGCACAATCACAATTTTGGATTTAACTACTGAATCGGGCGTTTCCAAACCGTAAGTCGCGGTACATTTTACTCAAAGAACGTGGGTAGATTGTTTCGCCCAGCAACGTGCCACACACAGAGCAATCAGAATTTAACAGAATTACATATATAGGTTCATGTTCAAGACATTACTATGCATCTTCATTGCCAGCAACCTTCTTCCGCAGCCTGGGTGCCAGGCCTTCACGTCCAATGGCTTCTTAATTTCCTGCCTTCTTCCTCTTCCTCGGTGCCAATTTTCTTAGCTTCACATACTCTGCATCCCTGGGACAATGGGAACCAGAATCGTGTCCAGCATCATCTTTCCACTCGTTTTTAATTTCTTCGGGCAGCAAAATGACTGACCCAGCAGTCATGTTTCTAACCTTGGGGCGCTTCCTATCAAAGAAACAAGACTGTTGCATAACTGCCCAATATCTACAGAGTAAATAAAACAAAAATTACAATTCAGCACAAACATGCGAACCCCAAGAGACTTTTGCTTACCAGTAGCTAATTTGGTTCGAGCAACCACCAAGTCCATGAATAGAAGGACGACTCCCAGTTGCGGAAGCTTCCACATCCAGTACATCATATTTCAGCTCAAACATGGCAGCCGAAGCATACCTTTTCATCAACCCAATTAGCCGACTGTCACACATTATAGGAACCATGATGCCACGTTCATCCATGAAGCTGAACTTTGCAGTCTGCTTCAGCCATAATTCAACATGATTACGCGGAGCAGCAACCATACCAGATATAGTGCAGATCTGCGCAGGAGCTTCTTCCATCGTGAAACAATGGTGTCCATACCTGTTGCCCTTAGAGTCGTACCTATACAGGACTACTGTAACCAGGTAAGGGGGGTCCGCGTAGATCCCACTTGATAGAAAACTGTGGACAAAATATGTTTGTCAGCGATGGGCTAACAAACAATTTGAGATTCAATAGCCAGCTAGCAGTTGTAAGTAGTGCGAATAGAAAATAGAAGGGTAGATCACCCGCTTGTAGACAAAACTTCTTCTTTCTTGATAGTAGGATCTGCCATCCTCCGAGCTGCTCGGCTCGTCGGCGGCGGAGGCAGGCTAGAGCCTCGCAACGGTGGCTATGGCATGCGCCATTGGAGCTCTGTATCAGCGACTGGGCGTAGCAACTGGGCGCAGCAAATTGGCCATGGAAGTCAAATGTCCGAAGGGATCGTCCTGCCTGGAGGGTGGATTCCGATGCCACCGGTGCTAGGGGAAAGCTGGGAATGGATTTGCGAAATTGGTCAACACATCCAATCCACTTAGTGTAGCACCCCAATTGTCTAGCAATTGTAATGCTACTTGTCCTAGTAAGATATTGGCTACTTTATATATATTATTGTTGCATCATAATGATATCATGCTCATGTCATCATGCCACCTTGCATTTGGGCATCATATAAAACCCTTTTTCTTTTGGCTCTTCTCTCACATGCATTATTAATTGTATTTGCCTCTTGATATTGTATTTGGCTATTGATATATTGTTCTATGCCCAAGTTGAGTTGGGGGCATATCTTTTATTTCCATTCCACCATCTTCTCTTCCACCACTTTATAATCCCACCATCCCATTAACCATGAGCTTGTTTCTCTTTCTTTTGCTATTTAATTCTAGCTCATGTAGTTTGGGGTGGATTAAATCCTCTAAATTCTTGTGCTTGGTTTTATCTCCACTTCTTGGATATGCATAGAGTAATGCCATAATATTAATATTGTTTTCACAAATAAATAATGGCATTAGTATTTTTGCATGGGCCATGCACGATTCTTCACCACCTTTCTCTCCTTTGGTTTTTATTTGGTTTTAATGGATCCTATATTTGAGAAAACATCTCCTACCACTCCACCATCCTCTTAGGCTCATATAGATCTTTCTTCTTAATTTTATTCTACATGCATGAACCATATGAGGCCTAGTTCCTCATTTCCTTTCTTTTCTTTTCTTGAAATTCTCCTTCACTTCATCTCATGTTAATTCAAACACTCCTCATGTTCCACTTGATTTGGCCTTGGTACAAGTTTTAACAAATTAAAAACCTAAAAATAATCTAAACCTAGCCACTCTCTTAATCCTCCTCATAACCCTATTCCTACTAAACCCTAGCTCCACCTTACCTCTCTCTCTCACACCCCCTCTCTCTCTGCCTTGGGCACCACCTGACCTCCCTCTCTCTCCCTGGCCCACAACTCAGCCACCTCAGCTAACCCTAACCCTAGCAAAACCCTAACCTGAGCCATGCCCCATCTAAGCTAGCCTAGCTACCCCTCCCTCTCTTCTCTCTTCCTGACCCGAGGGCCCCCCTCCAGCCGAGCCTCCCTGCCTGTCCTCTCTCCCTGCCCTGGTCCACCTGCAGCCCCAGGACGAGCCCCAGCCAGCTAGCCCATGTGCTCGAAAAGGAGGAGGAGAGAAAAGGTGGCACCAAGGCCACCTTATCTCTTGCCGTGCCCCAGCTGTCCTCCTCCCTCTCCCTTCTTTTCCTCCCTCCCCATGTCTCTCTGGCCTCGCCCAGATCTGCCCGAGCCTCCCCCATCTTCTCCTTCTTCCTCCCCGACGACAGCGCCTGCCGCCGCTCGCCGCCAGGTCCACGTCGTCCCCGGCGTTCCAGCCAGCGAGCTCGCCGTGGAAGAGGTCTGGGAGATCGTGGACGTTCCCCTGCGTCGCCCCGTGGCCGTCAGCGCGAAGGAGGGAGCCCCAGCACCGCCAGAACATCGCCGCCCGACGCCAAACCCTAGCCGCCAGAGCGCCAGCGTCCTCGCCATTCCAGAGCATCCCCGGCCGATCTGACCACACCAGGCAGCCCGCGGTGAGCATCTCCTTCTTCCTGACACACTCCGCCTCGCTGTACTGCCCTAGCGCCACCGATCTTTTCGTCGAATGCCTGCCGTGCGCGCCGTCCGTCGTAGTCTGCCAGCCTCCCCGCGCCGCACAGCCCCTTATCTAGCTCGCGCCCACCTTCCTGTCAGCTCCCCTAGCCCGCCGCACCGGTTAGCACCCTCCGCGCGCGCGCCCGCGTCCCGGGATCGATCCCCGCTCGCGCCGCGCGCCGATTTCCCTCGCCAGAACGTGGAGAAGAGAAACAGTAACCGGGCCGTGGTCGATTTGCAAAAAGCCCCCACCTTTTTGATTCCTGCAACCCGCGCTCCTAGAGACCCCACCTGTCAGCCGCTCTGGTAGTATTGCAGAAAACCCCCCGGCTTTTCCCGGGCGCAACCCGCGCTCCAACCCCAGCCCCACCTGTCAGCCCCTGTCTCCCTCGCCGCTGTCACGTGGGCCTGCGCCAGTTGGCCCACCCCGCAGTCACAGTGACTAGCCGAGCACGCGGTGACAAAAGATTTTTCCCCGCGCGAGGCCCAGTCAGCGCAAGGCCCACCCGTCAGTGACTGGGGTTGATTCCGCCTGAGTAACAGAAGTTTTCCTGAGTCTGTTTTAAATTAAATCTTTTTCAAATTGATTTAAATTCAAATTTAATTCAGAATCAAATAATTTTTAAAAATACAAATCCAAATAATACATGTAATATATGTTTTGGAATCAGAAAAATGTGAGGAATTCAAATATTCCCTTCAAAATATATTTTGAACATTTTAATTTCGAGATGAATAAAATTACACTAAAATGCCCTTTCCCTTAATTAATTAATAACTTTTGTTTTATAACTCCAAATTTGACAAATAATATGTCTAAATCGATCAGCGCGACGAGCCCGTTCTATTTATGCAATCCTTGTTCTGAATTGAAGCATGCATCATGTTATCATTCAAAATCTGAACTGTTTATGACAATAAAACTTGGTTAAATAAATAATAAAATGCTTTATTTCTTGTATCCACACCTCACCTTTGCCATGCTACGTTAATGCCATGTAAATTGTGCATCATTCATCATGGCATGCTTGTTTGCTTGACGCTTTTCAATGCATATGCTTGTGCACTTTATTTATGTTGGCCCCTGTTTGTTTGGTTCTTCTTCGAATAGACGCCCAGCAAGAAGAATTATCAGGAATCACAGGAGTACTACCCAGATCCATCTCTCGCTTCAACTGAGCTGCCAGGCAAGCAATACCACATGCTTGCATGCATACAGTACATATTGCCTCTATCTTATTCTTGCATCATTGAGTCGCGATTGCATTAAATTGAATCCCAAGTACTGCATAGCCTTTACTTTTAAACCACACCAAGCTTGTTCCGGTCCCATGAGCCATTACTACAGGAGTTGTTTGAGCCATGCGAGTCGTAGAAAAGCATGAGTAGGGTATGTGAGTGTCTAAGGAATAACGAGGTACCTAAACAACATAACCTGAGTAGTAATGGGATAACTAATGAAAGAGGCACCGGTGAGCAATATCTGCTATTTGGTTTTTCATGCTCACTTGTGTGCCGTAGGACCCCGAGTACTTGATTCCTGTTCCTTGAATATTCGCACTATCCACATCCGGGAGGCCTTATGGACCCCCCCTGAGCCAGAGCTTGATTCATTCTTATTTCTTGGGGCCACAATTAGTTTGGGGGTTTATTACTATTCTGTACTTATGCCATGTTACTGCTTTATTTAAGATTGTGCGAGGAGCATCTGTAATGTTTTGGATCGTGACACGTTCTCGCTGTATCGACAAGCCCAGTCATATTTTCGGGTTCCCAGTCGTTTACCGCCGTCCACACAAACCTTGGGTCCGTCTCGGAGCCGGCCAACTTTGTTGCGGGTAGCTTAATGGGGTGGCCCCCTGAAATGTTTCTGAATCCTGTGATTGCTTTGTCGTGAATGCCTCGTTGGGTTTTGATTTGGTTTTTCCGAGGTTGATCGAGTGTGTGTTGCTATTCGTGCACCCCTGCAGGGTAAATCTTTTTGAAAGCCGTGTCCGCGGTTATGGACGACTTGGAGCACAGTTTCTCGATCATAGACAAGTATAACTAAAGTACCGCTTTTAAATTGACTAAGTACTTGACTAGTAAGTAGTGCAATACTCATGGAATGGTTAATAAAACTGCCAACGAATGACGGGGGTTGTTCGTCCGCTTCCTCGTTGGTAAGCGAGGAGGAGCATGGATCTGTTAATTATACTGTTATAACTGTTGTTCTTAATTCACGGACATCCGTCTACCATTGGTTGGGCGGATGGTTAGCGAGTATCTGTAGAATTGTTAGGTATTATCTTTTGCTGCTATTGCGTCACCCCAGGTTGTGTCCCCTTTAGCGGCATAAAGACTTGCTGAGTACCCCTAGGGTCTCACACGATAAATTGTTTGATTCAGATGAACAGGTGTACCCGCAAGATGGATACTGGGTGGAAGAGATAGATGATGTTGGCAACGATCATTCGGTGTAGAGATTCCGGGAACAGGGATCCGAGTGATCTGTGGGCGGGATGTGTTTATTTAAGGGGCATCTTATGCCAATTTGCTTCTTATCCGTACTCGGATCTTGTTTTCCGCTTCCGCCTGATTATCTGATGTGTGATGTATGAGGAGCTATCCTAAATTATTAAATCTATCTAGGACATTTGGATCTTGCCGTATGGCGTTGCAATATTTCTATTTCTTTTAGATGGAATGGCTCTGAGGACTGTTGTATGTGGCTTGCATACATACTCATTTGTGTATGTATTTGATCCCTTCGCCTGCCGATTACGCCGCTCGTTCTTGTCCCGTTGTCTGAAAGTGGTTAGGACGACCGAAAGGTCTACCGTGAGTGGCCCTGGGCCCCACCGTAGTATTTTAACCACTTTCGTTCATCCAGGCATTAACTAAGAGCGTAATGCACCGAGGTAGTTACAATTGGTATCAGAGCCATCCCGCCCTTCAGGGTCTCAGCCAAAATGGTCGTTGTCAGTCTAGCAAATATTTTGGTAGTTATGTATACTAGGGAAAAACAAACGTGAGAGTAGGACTGCTTCCATTTTTCTTCTTACCCACCCATCCACCCTTTTCTGGTAAGGAAGTGTAACGTTTTCAATCCTCTTCTAAAATTCAAACTAGGATTCACGTGTTCTGGGTTCCGTAGTACCATAGGTTGTGTTTGTGTTTGTGTGTGTGTGTGTGTGAATTCCTTGTCTATCTGTTGCATCCAAATGTTATCACTATCTGCCTTTTGGTTATCAACTGTTGGTACATTCCCTACCGACAGTCCTTTGTAAACCGACGCGATCTATTCTGATTCGTTGTACACCGATGCGACCTATCTTACTCTTTGTTATCCGAGGTTATCTTGTTGGGGTGTTCTTTTCCGTAGTTAACAATCTTTAGGTCATCTTAAGAAGAAGGTATTGGGATATGTGTTTTACTGATTCATGTGCGGAGTAATGATTTGAGTGCGGGATGGAGTCGCGACCATACCACTACTTTTGTCATTTGCTTTTGTATATTGAACTAGTAGAGTTACTAATCTTGATTCGTTAAGTGGTTTGCGCATATAGTGGTATTTTAATGCCGAAATTTGCGGAAAATTTTTCTTTGTTAGTTTGTATACCACACTCCTTGTTCAGTCGTGTGTGTTATGCTTAATATCTTCTAGTTGCCTTGAACTTTGTTGATATTTTAATATCACCTCAGTGTATTGCATTCTTTAATCTTGATTAATTCCATTTTGGTACTATTTTGGATTATTATCATTCTCCATTATAGTACTGACTTGTGTTTTATATCAATCACAGGATGGCACCACCACGCCGTTCTGAGGAGGATATACCACCTGAACTCGGGGCTGCTTTGGCAAGTATTGCAAATTCTTTGGGCACTATGCAGCAGAACCAGCAACGCTTCGAGGAAAGCGTGAGGAGGAATGAGTTTGTTCCGCTACCTCCACCTCCCAAGCGAGGAGACATCAAGAGTTTTCTCAAGTTCAACCCACGTCAATTCGAAGTGTCTGATCGACCACTTAATGCGGATGATTGGCTTCGTGAAGTGTCAAGATTGCTGATGACTGCGGATGTTCCCGAGCAAGAATGGGTCAAGTGTGCTACTCACCTTCTGAAGGGAGATGCAGCTCTCTGGTGGGAAAATTATCTCAAGGCAGATCTTTCTTGTTTTCAGCCTACTTGGGAGCGGTTCACTGCTGCTTTCAAAGAGCAATATCTGTCAGAAATTGTCATGGAAAGGATGAAGGAAGTGTTTCTCAACCTCAAGCAGGGCACTGACAATGTCAAGACCTACATCAGGAACTTCATGAACCTTTCTCGTTATGGTGGCGATGAGATCTCTGATGACAAGAAGAAGCAAAAGAGGTTTCGGCAAGGCCTCAATGCTTCCATCAAATATGCAATCACTCATGCAAGGCCAACATATTTCCTGGAACTTCAGCACATAGCTCTGCAGGAAGAAGCAAGTAGGCAAGTGTTTGAGGAGTCAAAGAAACACAGCCGTGATACAGCAAGCTCTTCTGCTATGACAGCTCCTTCTAAGCGTCGTGTCTAGGTTTCTAACACCCCACCGTCACTCCCTGCTCCACCAAGACCTTCAAGCTACGCACCAAGGCCACCAAACTCCTTCACTGCGGCTCCCAGGGGCTACAACCACAACTACCCTGGAGCGCCTGGCGGAGTCCCTGGCTACGTTGCTCCACGTCCACCTGGTGCTTGCTATACTTGTGGAAACACTGGGCATCAGCACTGGAATTGTCCAATGAACAACAAAGCTCTTCCACCACCACCTCCAAGACCTGCGGCAAGTGCTCCTATGATTCGTGCACCTCCACCTCGGGCTCTCAACATCAACACTAAGCCGGGGTCTACGGTTGCTTGTGCCAACTGTGTCAACGCCGCTCAAGCTGAGCATGCACCTGGAGTTGTCATGGGTATGCTTCCTATTAACTCAGTTCCTGCACGAGTTTTGTTTGATTCTGGTGCTTCACATTCTTTTGTTTCTCACAAGTTTCCTCATGAGCAAGATTTGGCTATGGTTCCTTTATTACACCGCCTTGTGGTACAATCTCCTGGGTCAAACATGAGGGCTGCTCATATCAGCCATGGCAATCAAATTGAGATTGGTGGCTCTTCGTTTCTGGCTTCCTTAATTATTCTGGGCAATTCTGATATTGATGTTATCTTGGGCATGGATTGGTTGACAGCAAATGCAGCTGTGATTGATTGTGCTGAACGTTCGGTTTCTCTGAAAATTCCTGAAGGCCATATAGTCTATTCTCCAAGTCTGACTCCTGCAATTCAGCTTTATTCTTTGGCGGCTCTGAATGATGATGCTATGGAAGGTATTCAGAGTGTTCCTGTAGTTTGTGAGTTTCCAGATGTTTTTCCTGAAGAGTTTCCAGGTATGCCTCCGGATCGTGAGGTTGAGTTTGTCATTGAACTTGAACCTGGTACCGCTCCTATTTCCAAGCGGCCTTATAAAATGGGTCTTGCTGAGTTGGCTGAACTTAAGCGTCAGTTGGATGAACAAGAGAAGTTGGGTTTCATTCAGCACAGTACTTCTTCTTGGGGTAGTCCAACCATCTTTGTGAAGAAGCGAGACAAGACTGATAGACTTTGTGTTGACTATCGGGCACTCAATGCTAAAACCATCAAGAATAAATATCCCCTTCCACGGATTAATGATCTCTTCGATCAGCTAGCTGGAGCTGTGGTATTCTCTAAGCTTGATTTGAGAAATGGTTATCATCAAATCAAGATCCGCAAGGAAGATGTTCCTAAAACAGCTTTCACCACCCGCTATGGCCTGTATGAGTACACGGTCATGTCTTTCGGTCTCACCAATGCACCTGCCACCTTCTCGAGGCTTATGAACTCGGTTTTCATGGAATATCTTGATAAGTTCGTTGTGGTCTATCTGGATGACATTCTAGTCTATTCTAAGTCTAAGGAAGAACATGAAGAACACCTTCATTGTGTCCTAAACAAGCTTCGTGAGAACCGCCTGTATGCAAAGTTCTCTAAGTGTGAGTTTTGGCTGCCTCAAGTCACCTACCTTGGTCACGTCATCTCTGCCAAGGGCATCGCCGTCAACCCAGAAACTATTAAGACAATTATGGACTGGCTTCCACCCATTAATGTCAAAGAAGTCCGAAGTTTCCTTGGCTTGGCCAGTTACTGTCGGCGATTCGTTCAAAACTTCTCGAAGATTGCGAAGCCTCTTACCGATCTCCTCAAGAAAGGCAAGAAATATCTTTGGACTCCTGCATGTCAAGCAAGCTTTGAAACACTCAAAGAGAAGCTCACTTCCACACCAGTCTTGGTTCCTCCAGATACATCAAAGCCTTTCAAGATTTTCTGTGATGCCTCATTGGAAGGATTGGGTGCGGTCCTTATGCAAGAAAAGCAAGTTGTTGCTTACGCATCTCGTCAGTTGAAGACGCATGAGATCAACTATCCTACACATGACCTCGAACTCGCAGCAGTTGTCTTTGCTTGACAACCGTTGTGAGATCTTTTCTGATCACAAGAGTCTGAAGTATATCTTCACACAGCCTGATCTCAACCTTCGTCAGAGGAGGTCGATTGAAACAATCAATGATTTCGATTTGACCATCAACTACACCCTGGGCAAAGCCAATGTCATGGCAGATGCTCTCAGCCGAAAAGCTTATGTCAACAATCTCATGGTGGAAGAACAACAGCCTCTCTTGTGCGAGGAATTCCGCAAGCTCAACCTTGAAATTGTGGATCAAGGATATCTCCTGAACCTTCTAGCAACACCTCTATTGGAATAAAAGGTCCGTTCCATTCAGCTTGGGGATCCTTACACTAAAAAGATCATCTCCAACATTCAACTTTCGAAGTATGAGTCTTTTCACATAGATGACCAAGGCACTCTCTTCTTTGAACACCAGATGTTTGTTCCGAACTACCCGGGTTTAAGAGAGCAAGTTCTCAAGGAGGCGCATGATTCTGTTCTTTCTATCCACCCTGGCAGCACTAAGATGTACATGGACTTGAAAACACAATATTGGTGGCTTGGTTTGAAACGATATTGTGCCAAGTATGTCTCAGAGTGTGATGTTTGTCGCAGAGTTAAAGCTGTCCATCAGAAACCTTCCGGTCTTCTACAGCCATTGAAGCCTCCGGAATGGAAATGGGAGAAAGTAGAGATGGACTTCATCACTGGTTTTCCAAGGTCGCAGAAAGGCAACAATGCAATCTTTGTTGTCATTGACAGGCTTTCCAAAGTAGCTCACTTCTTTCCAGTCAAGGAAACAATTTCTGCAATTCAGTTGGCTGAGCTCTATATCAACAGAATTGTCTCTCTGTATGGAGTTCCTCTTGAGATCAGTTCAGACCGTGGAAGCATCTTCACTTCCAAGTTCTGGGGAAGTTTCCAAAATGCTTCGGGAACAAAACTAAACTTCAGCACAGCTTACCACCCTCAGTCGCAAGGACAAGTTGAAAGGATCAATCAGATTCTAGAAGATATGCTTCGTGCTTGCGTTATCTCTTTCGGCATGAAGTGGGAAGAATGTCTTCCTTATGCTGAATTCTCTTACAACAACAGCTTCCAGAAAAGTCTAAAGATGGCACCATTTGAGGCTCTCTATGGTCGCAAATGCAGAACTCCGATTGGTTGGTCGGGCGCAGGTGAAAGAATATTGTTTGGCCCCGACATTGTAACTCAAGCGGAAGAGAAAGTTCACATCATTCTTGAAAACCTGAAGATCGCTCAAAGTCGCCAGAAGAGCAATTATGATAGAAAGCACACGGACATGGAGTATGTCCCTGGTGATCTCGTTTATCTTCGTGTCACTCCCATGAGAGGCACGCACCGCTTTGGTATCAAAGGAAAGCTGGCTCCTAGATACATCGGTCCTTTCAAAATTCGTGGAAGAAGAGGAGAAGTTGCTTATGCTCTTGAGCTCCCTGAACAACTCAAAGTCCATGATGTTTTTAACATCTCTCAACTCAAGAAGTGCTTCAAGGATCCCGGCAGGACCGTGGACCATGAACTCATTAATCTCCAAGAAGATCTGTCTTATCAAGAACACCCCACAAAAATTCTTGAAGTCGCAGAAAGAAGGACTCGCAACAAGTCCATCAAGTTCTGCAAGGTGCAGTGGTCGCACCATTCCGTTGATGAAGTAACCTGGGAATGTGAAGATGAGCTCCGTGCCAAGTATCCTACCCTCTTTGAGTCTTCCTCTTCCTAGAATCTCGGGGCGAGATTCCTGTTTAGTGGGGGAGAGTTGTAGCACCCCAATTGTCTAACAATTGTAATGCTACTTGTCCTAGTAAGATATTGGCTACTTTATATATATTATTATTGCATCATAATGATATCATGCTCATGTCATCATGCCACCTTGCATTTGGGCATCATATAAAACCCTTTTTCTTTTGGCTCTTCTCTCACATGCATTATTAATTGTATTTGCCTCTTGATATTGTATTTGGCTATTGATATATTGTTCTATGCCCAAGTTGAGTTGGGGGCATATATTTTATTTCCATTCCACCATCTTCTCTTCCACCACTTTATAATCCCACCATCCCATTAACCATGAGCTTGTTTCTCTTTCTTTTGCTATTTAATTCTAGCTCATGTAGTTTGGGGTGGATTAAATCCTCTAAATTCTTGTGCTTGGTTTTATCTCCACTTCTTGGATATGCATAGAGTAATGCCATAATATTAATATTGTTTTCACAAATAAATAATGGCATTAGTATTTTTGCATGGGCCATGCACGATTCTTCACCACCTTTCTCTCCTTTGGTTTTTATTTGGTTTTAATGGATCCTATATTTGAGAAAACATCTCCTACCACTCCACCATCCTCTTAGGCTCATATAGATCTTTCTTCTTAATTTTATTCTACATGCATGAACCATATGAGGCCTAGTTCCTCATTTCCTTTCTTTTCTTTTCTTGAAATTCTCCTTCACTTCATCTCATGTTAATTCAAACACTCCTCATGTTCCACTTGATTTGGCCTTGGTACAAGTTTTAACAAATTAAAAACCTAAAAATAATCTAAACCTAGCCACTCTCTTAATCCTCCTCATAACCCTATTCCTACTAAACCCTAGCTCCACCTTACCTCTCTCTCTCACACCCCCTCTCTACCTTGGGCACCACCTGACCTCCCTCTCTCTCCCTGGCCCACAACTCAGCCACCTCAGCTAACCCTAACCCTAGCAAAACCCTAACCCAAGCCATGCCCCATCTAACCTAGCCTAGCAACCCCTCCCTCTCTTCTCTCTTCCTGACCCGAGGGCCCCCCTCTAGCCGAGCCTCCCTGCCTATCCTCTCTCCCTGCCCTGGTCCACCTGCAGCCCTAGGACGAGCCCCAGCCAGCTAGCCCATGTGCTCGAAAAGGAGGAGGAGAGAAAAGGTGGCACCGAGGCCACCTTATCTCTTGCCGTGCCCTAGCTGTCCTCCTCCCTCTCCCTTCTTTTCCTCCCTCCCCACGTCTCTCTGGCCTCGCCCAGATCTGCCCGAGCTGCCCCCGTCTTCTCCTTCTTCCTCCCCGACGACAGCGCCTGCCGCCGCTCGCCGCCAGGTCCACGTCGTCCCCGGCATTCCAGCCAGCGAACTCGCCGTGGAAGAGGTCTGGGAGATCGTGGACGTTCCCCTGCGTCGCCCCGTGGCCGTCAGCGTGAAGGAGGGAGCCCCAGCACCGCCAGAACCTCGCCGCCCGACGCCAAACCCTAGCCGCCAGAGCGCCAGCGTCCTCGCCGTTCCAGAGCATCCCCGGCCGATCCAACCACACCAGGCAGCCCGCGGTGAGCATCTCCTTCTTCCTGACACGCTCCGCCTCGCTGTACCGCCCTAGCCCCGCCGATCTTTTCGTCGAACGCCCGCCGTGCGCGCCGTTCGTCGTAGTCTGCCAGCCTCCCCGCGCCGCACAGCCCCTTATCTAGGTCGCGCCCACCTTCCTGTCAGCTCCCCTAGCCCGCCGCACCGGTTAGCAGCCTCCACGCGCGCCCGTGTCCTGGGATGGATCCCCGCTCGCGCCGCGCGCCGATTTCCCTCGCCAGAACGTGGAGAAGAGAAACAGTAACCGGGCTGTGGTCGATTTGCAAAAAGCCCCAACCTTTTTGATTCCTGCAACCCGCGCTCCTAGAGACCCCACCTGTCAGCCGCTTTGGTAGTATTGCAGAAAACCCCTCGGCTTTTCCCGGGCGCAACCTGCGCTCCAACCCAAGCCCCACCTGTTAGCCCCTGTCTCCCTCGCCGCTGTCACGTGGGCCTGCGCCAGTTGGCCCACCCCGCAGTCATAGTGACTAGCCGAGCCCGCGGTGACAAAAGATTTTCCCCGCGCAAGGCCCAGTCAGCAAAAGGCCCACCCGTCAGTGACTGGGGTTGATTCCGCCTGAGTAACAGAAGTTTTCCTGAGTCTGTTTTAAATTAAATCTTTTTCAAATTGATTTAAATTCAAATTTAATTCAGAATCAAATAATTTTTTAAAATACAAATCCAAATAATACATGTAATATATGTTTTGGAATCAGAAAAATGTGAGGAATTCAAATATGCCCTTCAAAATATATTTTGAACAATTTAAATTTCGAGATGAATAAAATTACACTAAAATGCCCTTTCCCTTAATTAATTAATAACTTTTGTTTTATAACTCCAAATTTGACAAATAATATGTCTAAATCGATCAGCGCGACGAGCCCGTTCTATTGATGCAATCCTTGTTCTGAATTGAAGCATGCATCATGTTATCATTCAAAATCTGAACTGTTTATGACAATAAAACTTGGTTAAATAAATAATAAAATGCTTTATTTCTTGTATCCACACCTCACCTTTGACATGCTACTTTAATGCCATGTAAATTGTGCATCATTCATCATGGCATGCTTGTTTGATTGACGCTTTTCAATGCATATGCTTGTGCACTTTATTTATGTTGGCCCTTGTTTGTTTGGTTCTTCTTCGAATAGACGCCCAGCAGGAGAATTATCAGGAATCACAGGAGTACTACCCAGATCCATCTCTCGCTTCAACTGAGCTGCCAGGCAAGCACTACCACATGCTTGCATACATACAGTACCTATTGCCTCTATCTTATTCTTGCATCATTGAGTCACGATTGCATTAAATTGAATCCCAAGTACTGCATAGCCTTTACTTTTAAACCACACCAAGCTTGTTCCGGTCCCATGAGCCATTACTACAGGAGTTGTTTGAGCCATGCGAGTCGTAGAAAAGTATGAGTAGGGTATGTGAGTGTCTGAGGAATAACGAGGTACCTAAACAACATAACCTGAGTAGTAATGGGATAACTAATGAAAGAGGCACCGGTGAGCAATATCTGCTATTTGGTTTTTCATGCTCACTTGTGTACCGTAGGACCCCGAGTACTTGATTCCTGTTCCTTGACTATTTGCACTATCGACATCCGGGAGGCCTTATGGACCCCTCTGAGCCAGAGCTTGATTCATTCTTATTTCTTGGGGCCACAATTAGTTTGGGGCTTTATTACTATTCTGTACTTATGCCATGTTACTGCTTTATTTAAGATTGTGCGAGGAGCACCTGTACTATTTTGGATCGTGACACGTTTTCGCTGTATCGACAAGCCCAGTCATATTTTCGGGTTCCCAGTCGTTTACCGCCGTCCACACAAACCTTGGGTCCGTCTCGGAGCCGGCCAACTTCGTTGCGGGTAGCTTAATAGGGTGGCCCCCTGAAATGTTTCTAAATCCTGTGATTGCTTTGTCGTGAATGCCTCGTTGGGTTTTGATTTGGTTTTTCCGAGGTTGATCGAGTGTGTGTTGCTATTCATGCACCCCTGCAGGGTAAATCTTTCTGAAAGCCGTGTCCGCGGTTATGGACGACTTGGAGCACAGTTTCTCGATCATAGACAAGTATAACTAAAGTACCGTTTTTAAATTGACTAAGTACTTGACTAGTAAGTAGTGCAATACTCATGGAATGGTTAATAAAACTGCCAACGGATGACGGGGGTTGTTCGTCCGCTTCCTCGTTGGTAAGCGAGGAGGAGGATGGATCTGTTAATTATACTGTTATAACTGTTGTTCTTAATTCACGGACATCCGTCTATCATTGGTTGGGCGGATGGTTAGCGAGTATCTGTAGAATTGTTAGGTATTATCTTTTGCTGCTATTGCGTCATCCCAGGTTGTGTCCCCTTTAGCGGCATAAAGACTTGCTGAGTACCCCTAGGGTCTCACACGATAAATTGTTTGATTCAGATGAACAGGTGTACCCGCAAGATGGATACTGGGTGGAAGAGACAGATGATGTTGGCAACGATCATTCGGTGTAGAGATTCCGGGAACAGGGATCCGAGTGATCTGTGGGCGGGATGTATTTATTTAAGGGGCATCTTATGCCAATTTTCTTCTTATCCGTACTCGGATCTTGTTTTCCGCTTTCGCCTGATACTCTGATGTGTGATGTATGAGGAGCTATCCTAAATTATTAAATCTATCTAGGACATTTGGATCTTGCCGTATGGCGTTGCAATATTTCTATTTCTTTTAGATGGAATGGCTTTGAGGACTGTTGTATGTGGCTTGCATACATACTCATTTGTGTATGTATTTGATCCCTTCGCCTGCCGATTACGCCGCTCGTTCTTGTCCCGTTGTCTGAAAGTGGTTAGGACGGCCGAAAGGTCTACCGTGAGTGGCCCTGGGCCCCACCGTACTATTTTTACCACTTTCGTTCATCCAGGCATTAACTAAGAGCGTAATTCACCGAGGTAGTTACACTTAGCTGCTCAATTTTCCTAAGAGGTTGCCGTGTTGGCGCCCGCGTCACGGACAGATAACCGACATGTGGGTCCCGACCATCTACTTCACGGGGCGGTTTAACGGAATGTTTGTATTTGGCAGGGGTGAGATGAGTTTGCCTCGAAATGGCCCCTCTCAGTAGTTGGCGGCCCAACTTTTTGAAACACGGTAATTTCAGGCAACTTAGGTACCGCCATGCGCTGCCCTGCCAACTTTGGTACCGCAGACGAACAAGCCCCTACAAAACCTAAACTAATTTGGTTGTAATCTTGTAAACCCAAGCGAGGTGACCCTATATAAGCCTCCCTAGGGTACTCATTATACTCACGTGCTATTAGCTACCCCATCCAAGCAACTCGTTTCCTAGAACCTAAGATCGCCGATCTTGTAATCCACTCGCCATCAATACAGTCTAGCAGGAAGTAGGTCTTTACCCTAGGGGGGCAAACTGGGTAAACCCTTGTGTCTTCCCTCAATCTCAACACGCGGATGGCGACTCGCTCTTTCCCCCAATCGACTCAATCGCTACCCCTGGTAGCGACTGTCGTGGCCATTCCCATGATAGGCAACCATGTCTTCCGGGTATGCCGTGGTTGCGGTCTTGTAGGCGTGCTCGAGGGAGCTCAGAGCCTCTTTCTCATCGCAGCAGATCGTGATGGTCTCGCTGCTCCCCCCAGCATCTTGACAATATTGTAGGTATGATGGGTGACTGCCATGAACATGGCCAACGCTGGGTACCCCAGGATGACATTGTAGGGAGGTTGATGTGCGCCACTTCAAAGTCGATGAGCTCCATTCTATAATTGTCGCAAGACCCAAACATTAGCGTGAGTGGCACCTGCCCGATGGGTATGGTAATCCCATTGGTCACGCCTATCAACGACATGGTCAGCATCGGCTGGTCTTAGGGCACTTGTATCTTGGCAAAGGTTTCAGTGGAGATGACGTTCAGACAGGCGCCACCATCGATGAGGGTCTTGGCGAATGCGATGTTGTTGATGGTGGGGGTGTAGATCATGGGTAGGGTTCCCACAGCCCTTGTGGAGGTAGGGTTGTTGTCAGCGTCGAAGGTGATGGCGTATTGGGTCCACTTGAGCTTCGAGGACGGAGTCCTGGGTCAGACAGCCGTGACCTCGCGAGTGAGCTGCTTGAAGTGCCTGTTAGATGCTGGGGCCTGGGAGCCGCCTAGGATACACGCGATGACCCTCATGGGTGCATGGTAGCTCCCGGTGTTCTCCTCTGCATGACCCTTTTCCACGTTGTGGTGATGCTGATAGACGGTGTTGGCCTGATGGCCCATATAGGGTGCATTGTTACCCTCCTAGTTGTTGTTCCAGTGCCCACCGCTCCAGTGGCCGCCATGGCTATTGTTCCACTCATCAACATGTCTCCCTTTCCTCTAGCTGATGTGTTGGCCATGCAGCCTCTTGAGTTCGTAGCAGTAATTAGTGGGATGTCTGTGCTTCTTGTGGAAGAGGAAGTTCAGGCGGCCCTCATGCTTCCCTTCTCTATTGCCCTCGCTAGGGCTCTTCCTCTCAGGCTCTACGGCAAGAATGGCGACAGGTTTCCACTTGACATCCTTACTCTTTCTCTTGGAGGAGCTTGCAACCCTAGGTGCGGAGTCTTCCTTGTCGAGGCCGAACATGCGACCGGCCTCAGCCTTGGCACACTTTTCTGCCAATGCAAAGAGTTCTACCATCGTGGTGAGGTTTTCCCCTCGGATGCATATTTTTCCCTCATCCTAATGTCCTTGACTCCATCAGAGAAGGCGGTGATGAAATTGGAGTCCAAGAACTTGGGAATCTTATTGTGGACCTGGCTGAACCTTTGCAGGAACTAGAAGAGGGTCTTACCAGGTTGGTGGCGCATCTAGGGGAGGTTGTAGTAGGTGAGGGGCACTCGTAGGTTCCTTTGAAGTTGGCGATGAAGAGTGCACAGAGGGTGGGCCAGGTGCCAGTGGATTCCTCGGGGAAGTTCATCAGCTAGGTGCGCACCGCCTCCTTCAAGGCCATGGGGAACCAGTTTTCCATGACAAGGTCGTCACCACTTGCGGTCTTGATGTCGGTGGTGTAGAGCTCCAGGAACTTGCATGGTTTGGCGGTTCCATCGTAGAGTGCCAGAATCTCCGGGAAGAACTTGTGCGGCCACACCACACGGTGGAGGTCCTTGGTGAATGCGAGACAGCCGTTTCTCTACACTTCCTTGTTGTAGGCAAGGGACGTGTGGTTCTACTGGCCCGCCATGGCGATCTCCTCAATGATGCGGTCCTCTCGGCCCCATGGGGGTGCGGTAACCACACTAGTGGTCTCAGGTGGTGGGATGATCTAGCAGCTATTGAAGAGTGGCAGAGCGTTGTCGCCGAGCTTGCGGGCATAGTTGGATCCAAGAGGTAGGCACGAACCCGCAACCCCTGGTGCCGCACCCTTGGGCCGAGCGCCCTGATACGTCCATTTTGCGTCACTATTCTATATCATAATTTACTGTTATTCAGTGATATATTTCATATTAAGAGATGATACTTATGTTATATCACCTGTTTTTGCATGGTTGATGAATTTTGGAGGATGGTCCGCTGATGTCAGGATTCTGATGGAAAATGCACTATTTGGAGGCGAAATTTGCGAAGATCGGAAAATTCCAGAAAATACATGGAAATCATATTTTTCCAGAAGACAAAGGGTGCTATAAGGGGGGGCGGAGTTGGGCCACAGGGGGCCCACACCACCCCCTGGCGCGGGCCACCCCTAGCCATGCCACCAGGTGGTGTGGCCACCCTGGCCCACCTCTGGCTCTCCCCTTTGGCGTATATTATCCCCACGAAACCCTAAGACTAGGGGAGCGACCACAGAAAGATTCCGCCGCCTCTGTGGGGCGGAAAACTACATAGTGAGAAAGATCTCTCCGGCAGACAGAATTCTATCGGGGAAATTCCTTCCTAGAGAGGGGATATCATCGCCATCAACACCACCATCACCCCCCAAAAAAACGCCACCATCAAGCTGGACTTCATCAGGATCATCATCACCAGCACCATCATCTCCACCAGCACCATCATCAACACTCCATACCGCTGCAACAATTGGGTTGAATCTTGCATAGTTCTTAGGGGAATCTTTCCCGGTATTGATTACTTGTTGTGGTTGATGCTATTGAGTAGAACCATTGAATTATCATTTATGTTCAGATTGTTACTTATCATTATTTTATCTCTGATCTTGATCCATATGATGTCTTGTGAGTAGTTTGTTTAGTTCTTGAGGACATGGGAGAAGTCATGTTGTTAGTAGTGGAATTGTGTTGAGAAAGATTCAATAGTTTGTTACTTAAGTTGTGGTGTTATTCTTCTAGTTGTGTCATGTGAACGTCGACTACATGACACTTCACCTTTATGGGCCTAGAGGAATGCATTATGTATTTGGCTACTAATCGTAGAGGTTGCCGAAGTGACAAAAACCTGAACCCCTATTAGGAAACCTTTGCATAAGGGATGTCAGGATCTCGGAGTTTAAAGTTGTGGTTAGGTTTCTATCTTAATTACTTTCTTGTACTTGTGGATGCTTACAAGGGGTATAATCACAAGTATGTATTAGTCCTAGGAAGGTCGGTACATTAGCACAGGTTCACCCACACAACACTTTCAAACTAAAGAAGATTAATCAACTATATGAAGCGAAAGCACTTGACGGTATTCCCGTGTGTCCTCGAGAAAGTTTGATCATCTTAAGTAATACAACCGGCTTGTCCTTTGCTAAAGAAAGGATTGGGTCACTTGCTGGATTTATTCTTATTGTCTTTTATTTACTCGTACTTTATTTATCTGCATTATCAAAAATCCCTAAAAATCTGTTTGCTAAGTATTTACAGAGAATTCCTGCTCCAAGCCACTCGTCAACACCTTCCGCTCCTCGTCGGGTTCGACACTCTTACTTATCGAAAATACTACGATACACCCCCATACTTGTGGGTCATCAAGACTATTTTCTAGCGCCATTGCCGGGGAGTGAAGCGCTATTGGAGAGTGGAACTGGTAAAGGAAGCTTTTACTGTGAGTATTGTTTATTTATATTAGTTAGTTTATTTTCAATATGGATAATTCACTTAGTTTCTTATTTCGTAATGCTACTACCACTGCTAAGGTAGTAGATGAACCACCACCTGCTGAAAATGATACTTTTAAGATACCTACAAGAATTATTTATCGTGTTATGGATAACTACTATTTTGGGGATGGAACTGTCCATCCCGGTGATCATTTTCTCTTTATACATGAATTATGCGGGTTGTTCAAGTGTGCAGGTATTACAATAGATCAAGTCAAGAAGAATATATTGTCATTATCACTGAAAGGAAGAGTTGAGGAATGGTATAAGCTGCTGAAGAATGGTCTATCTCTTGAATGGGAGGAAATAGTGGCTCTATTTTATTCAAAATTTTATCCTCCTAGTGATATTCATAAAGATTGGAATCAAATATACAACTTTTGGCCTCTTGATGGAGAGAGTACAACTCAAGCTTGGGGGAGTTTGAAGTTACTAATGCTCAAATGTCATATTCATGAGCTCCCCAAAAATATTATTATCAATAACTTTTATGCTAGACTTTCTCTTCATGATAAGGATCCATTGGATGCTTCTTGTGCTGGATCATTTACACGCATGAAAGAAGAAGCTAAATGAGATCTTATAGACCATATTCAAGACAATGCTGAAGCATCAGAGAATGATAAAGTAAGAAAGTCAGGTATAAGTTATGATTATGAATGCATTCAATCTTTTATGGGAACTGATGACTTTCAGAATATTAGAAATGCTTATGGTCTAGACTCTCAAGCTATTGCGAGTTATTTTAAAGCTTTTGCTTCTTATATTGAAATTCCTAAAAAGAAGTGGAATAAGTATCATGCACCTTATAAAGATATTGTTAATTGTGTTCCTGCAAGAAATACTCAAGTTTATCCTGCTAATCATGTTGTACCTGAACCTTACATTGAGAAAATGCCTTTCCTAGTCAAGGTAAAGGAACATTCTATGATAGCTAGTATGGTTAATGAAAGTACAAATAAAGCCGTTGAACCTGATGAACAAGTAACTGATGAACCTATGATAGCAAATGTGAAAGACTTTGTCACTAAATATGTAGAAGATGGACACACCATTCTTTGTAAGGATACTTCTAATATTGTTTCACAAAGTAGTGTTATAAGAACTAGTGTCCCTGTGTTTTCTATTAGGATAAGTGATCATTGCTACAATGGTTCTTGTGATAGTTACATCATTAAATTTATGTATGATACTGAAAGTTATTATGAGAGAGGGAAATGTGTTCTTATGCATCTCAATAATATTAAGTTTCCTCGCTTTATGCTGAAAATCTTTATGTTGCACTTGTTTTGCCTTCCTATGCTAGCAGCCGTTGGTTTCAACAATTTGTTTGCTTACAAAATTCCCTTGCATAGGAAGTGGGTTAGATTTAAACATGTGTATTTTTGCCTCTTGATTCTATCTTTTACTTCAATTCATATTCTTATGTGAGCATTATTGAAATTATCATGCCCATCTTAATGGCTATAAAGAAAGAGCTTTTTGGGAGACACCCAATATATTTGTGCTTTCAGTTTGTTTTTGTTTATTTGAGTCTTGGAAGTTATAAAATCGGCAATAACCTCTCCTTATCCTTTTTGTTTGGTTTTTGTGTCAAGATCAACCTCTAATGAGAGAGAAGTAATATTTGGGAGAGTTGTTGTCCCGAAACAGATTTTTTGTGCTTCGTTGTAAAAATTCATGAAAAATATCTGTACATCCGATTGAGCTGTAATTTTTTGTGCTTCTGCCCCAGGTTGTTATTTAACTTCCTTAGTTTTGCACTTTTTAATTTGAGCAACAGAATATTTTCGAAAAAATTGATCTTTACCTGCTGGTCTGTTTTGACAGATTTTTACCACTCTTGCATTTGCCTCTTAAATTGATTTACATTTTGAATTCCTTTTGGGCTTTCAAAAGGAATTGTTTCAGTAGCTTCTATTTTGATGGATTTTAGTTAAAATTGAACTTAAAGGTTTATTACCTTGCATGCACTAATGTTGCTAATGAGAATTGTGTGAAAGAAATTTTCTAGGTTGTAGGAGAAAATGTTGTAATAAGATAGTGAAAGGTTAAATGACTCAAGCAATATGTGTATGAAGATGAAGATATTGATGTTATTCAAGTGGTGACTCCAGAAGAATTTATTAAATACCAAGTTCAGAGACCTGCAGAGTCTGTTTTCGAATAGGTAACAGTTCTAGTAAGAAAAGGTCCGCGAAAAATCTATCAAGTTATATTTTTGCAGTTTTTATCTAACAAAAAGCAAAGAAGCGAAAGAGGTATGGAAACGGAGCCCAGGTGGCTCACACCACCCCGTGGCACGGGCCCACCTGGTCGCGCCACCAGGGGGTGTGGCCACCCCGGAGCCCGTCTCCGACCCGTTTTCTCCCAATACCTTCCTTTTGTTGTAAAACTTCATAATATATAATCCCCTGGATCCCCCGAGGTGCGTATATCGTGTTCTCGACATGTATTTTTTTCAATATGTTCTGCTCAGATGTCGTTCAGGGGTTCTTCTTCAAAGGATTACGAGCTGCGACGCCGTCGCGATCTCCATCGCAATCTTGAGCAGGAGACTCTCGTGGGACGGGTGAAATAAGAAAGGATCGCAACTAGGTGCGAAGACATGGATCGGAACGTCCGAGAGGAAGTAAAGGATATGACAGCAGGCATGAAAGGGCTGATACCTCCAACTCTAGACCTCAGCTCCTTCCCTACAGCAGTAGAAGCTCTACGAGTAACTGATGAGTTATGCAACAAGTACCGAGTCTTGAGGAGGAAGGTGGATATGCTTCAAGAGGAGAATAACAGGCTTCGCAAGATGCTAGAAGATTTCCTCGCGCCAACTGAGAGAACACCACCACCAAAGGAGTAATTTGTCATCAGGTTTTGGCATCCCCTTGGTTTTTTCCAAGCTTGGGGGAGTGACGCGGTATCACATCACTATCTTCTATCTTTTTACCTTTTTAGTAGAGTCATATCATGAATAGAGAAGTTATCATATAGGATGGTTTGCATTATGGAAGTGTCTCTCCTCTAGTTAGATATCTAAGTATCCCTTGGTGTGAGTTGCCGTTATGGAATATTAATGAGAAGTTCTATCATTTACTCTTTTGCACATCTTATATTAGTTTTAAATTTTTGTTATATGATTGATCTTGTTGTTAGTATTGGTATCATTTTGGGAACATGAAGTAAATTTAGTTGGTTTTGGCAAACCTGGCTCGGTCAGTAGCAACACTATTATGATAATTGAATGAAAAAGATAAAAGTACTTTCAAGAAATATAATTTCATCATCATCTTTCTTGATTTGCTCATAAGCTTAGTATTCTCTAGTTAAGATCTTGTGTGCTTCCAAGGAAGATTGCATGTTTGTTTTTATCATATGTATGTTTGCTTGTTTCCTTAAACTCTTATTCTTGCTACCTAGCCTTGCTAGCCAAAAACCTGTACTGAGAGGGAATGCTTCTCGTGCATCCAATCCTTAAACCAAAACCTATGCCATTTGTCTCCACCATACCTACCTATTAGCATTATTGCTATTCCAAGTAAATTCATGTTTTTATTTACCTTCCGAATTAAACTTGTTATGTGAAAATTAGTGATTAAAGCTCTCACGAACTTGATGGAACACTTTACTTGATGGCACACTTTACTTTTCTTGCACTTAATAAACTTGAACCATTGTGCCCATCTATGTTGCGTATATGCTTGCGCTTTGTAAGTTGTGAATTAGCAGAACCATGTTGTCATGGGGAACGCTTTCAACATTGCACTTTATCTAGTTGATATCATGCTCTTTTGTTTATGGATGTCGTCGGTGTGAAATGAAAGGGGAGCTTGTAAGTCCATGGAGTTATGTATGTGTGTTAGAGAAATGAACCCCAGCTAGAGTCATTGCATGTCTGTTCTTTTCATAAACCACATGGATCCACTAAGTCATGGCATGTGTGTTCATTTCACAAACCACATATGGATCCACTAGAGTCATTGCATGTGTGTTATTATCCTAAACCATCACTGGATTCATTGTGTGTGTGTGTTCTTTTCCTAAACCACATATGGATCCACAAGAGTTATGGTATGTGTGTTATTTTCCTAAACCACATATGGATCCACTAGTGTCATTGCATGTGTGTTCTTTTCATAAACCACATATGGATCCACTAGTCATTGCATGTGTGTTCTTATCCTAAACCAACACTAGAGACATTGCATGTGTGTTCTTTTCCTTAACCACATATGGATCCACCAGAGTCATTGCATGTGTGTTCTTTTCACAAACCACATGGATCCACCAGTGCCATTGCCTATGTTTTCTTTTCATGAACCACAACTAGAGTCATTGCATGTCTGTTGTTTTCATAAACCACATGGATCCACTAGAGTCATTTCATGTATGTTATTTTCACAAACCATATCTAGATCCACTAGAGTCATTGCATGTGTGTTCTTATCCTAAACCAGCACTAGAGTCATTGCATGTATGTTCTTCTCCTAAACCACATTTGGATCCACCAGAGTCAATGCATGTGTGTTCTTTTCTTAAACCATATGGATCCACCAGTGTCATTGCATGTGTGTTATTTTCATGAACCACAGCTAGAGTCATTGCATGTGTGTGTTATCCTAAACCAGCACTAGATTCATTGCATGTGTGTTCTTTTCCTAAACCACATATGGTTCCACCAGAGTCATTGCATGTGTGTTCTTTTCATAAACCACATGGATCCACCAGTGTCATTGCATGTGTATTCTTTTCATGAACCACAGCTAGAGTCAATGCATGTCTGTTCATTTCATAAACCACATGGATCCACTAGATTCATTAGATATGTGTTCTTTTCACAAACCACATATGGAACCACTAGAGTCATTTCATATGTGTTCGTATCCTAAACCACCACTAGAGTCATTGCATGTGTGTTCCTTTCATAAACCACATTGATCCACCAGAGTCGTTACATGTGTGTTCTTTTCATAAACCACATGAATCCACCAGTGTCATTGCATGTGTGTTCTTTTCACGAACCACAGCTAGAGTCATTGCATGTATATTCTTTTGATAAACCACATGGATCCAAAAGTGTCATTGCATGTGTGTTCTTTTCACCAACCACTTATGGAACCACTATAGTCATTGCATGTGTGTTCTTATCCTAAACAAGCACTAGAGTCATTGCATTTGTGTTCTATTCCTAAACCACATGTGGATCCACCAGAGTTATTGCATGTCTGTTCTTTTCCTAAACCACATCTAGATCCACCAGAGTCATTGCATGTGTGTTCTTTTCATAAACCACAGCTAGATCCATTGCATGTGTGTTCTTTTCACAAACCACATTGATCCACCAGAGTCATTGCATGTGTGTCTTTTCATAAACCACATGGATCCACCAGTGTCATTTCATATGTGTTCTTTTTATGAACCCCAGCTAGAGTCATTGCATGTCTGTTCTTTTCATAAACCACATGGATCCACTAAGTCATGGCATGTGTGTTCATTTCACAAACCACATATGGATCCACTAGAGTCATTGCATGTGTGTTCTTATCCTAAACCATCACTGGATTCATTGTGTGTGTGTGTGTTCTTTTCCTAAACCACATATGGATCCACAAGAGTCATGGTATGTGTGTTATTTTCCTAAACCACATATGGATCCACTAGTGTCATTGCATGTGTGTTCTTTTCATAAACCACATATGGATCCACTAGTCATTGCATGTGTGTTCTTATCCTAAACCAACACTAGAGACATTGCATGTGTGTTGTTTTCCTTAACCACATATGGATCCACCAGAGTCATTGCATGTGTGTTCTTTTCACAAACCACATGGATCCACCAGTGTCATTGCCTATGTTCTCTTTTCATGAACCACAACTAGAGTCATTGCATGTCTGTTGTTTTCATAAACCACATGGATCCACTAGAGTCATTTCATGTATGTTATTTTCACAAACCATATCTAGATCCACTAGAGTCATTGCATGTGTGTTCTTATCCTAAACCAGCACTAGAGTCATTGCATGTATGTTCTTCTCCTAAACCACATTTGGATCCACCAGAGTCAATGCATGTGTGTTCTTTTCTTAAACCATATGGATCCACCAGTGTCATTGCATGTGTGTTATTTTCATGAACCACAGCTAGAGTCATTGCATGTGTGTGTTATCCTAAACCAGCACTAGAGTCATTGCATGTGTGTTCTTTTCCTAAACCACATATGGTTCCACCAGAGTCATTGCATGTGTGTTCTTTTCATAAACCACATGGATCCACCAGTGTCATTGCATGTGTATTCTTTTCATGAACCACACCTAGAGTCAATGCATGTCTGTTCATTTCATAAACCACATGGATCCACTAGATTCATTAGATATGTGTTCTTTTCACAAACCACATATGGATCCACTAGAGTCATTTCATATGTGTTCGTATCCTAAACCACCACTAGAGTCATTGCATGTGTTTTCTTATCCTAAACCACATATGGATCCACCAGAGTCATTGGATGTGTGTTCTTTTCCGAAACCACATATGGATCCACTAGAGTCATTACATGTGTGTTCTTTTCATAAAGCACAGCTAGAGTCATTGCATGTGTGTTCTTTTCATAAACAACATGAATCCACCAGTGTCATTGCATGTGTGTTCTTTTCATGAACCATAGCTGGAGTTATTGCATGTCTGTTCTTTTCATAAACCACGTGGATCGACTAGGGTCATTGCATGTGTGTTCTTTTCACAAACCACATATGGATCCACTAGAGTCATTGCATGTGTGTTCTTATCCTAAACCAGCACTAGAGTGATTGCATTTGTGTTCTTTTCCTAAACCACATATGGATCCACCAGAGTCATTGCATGTGTGTTCTTTACATGAACAAGATATGGATCCATCAGAGTCATTCATGTGTGTTCTTTTCATAAACCACAACTAGAGTCATGGCATGTGTGTTCTTTTCATAAAACACATTGATCCACCAGAGTCATTGAATGTGTGTTCTTTTCATAAACCACATGGATCCACGAGTGTCATTGCATGTGTGTTATTTTCACAAACCACAGCTAGAGTCATTGCATGTCTATTCTTTTAATAAACCACATGGATCCACTAGAGTCATTGAATGTGTGTTCTTTTCACAATCCACATATGGATCCATTGGTGATTGCATGTGTGGTCTTATCCTAAACCAACACTATAGTCATTGCATGTGTGTTCTTTTCCTAAACCACATATGGATCTGCCAGAGTCATTGCATGTGTGTTCATTTCATAAATCACATGGATCCACCAGTGTCATTGCATGTGTATTCTTTTCACAAACCATAGCTTGAGTCATTGCATGTCTGTTCTTTTCCTAAACCACATGGATCCACTAGAGTCATTACATATGTGTTCTTTTCACAAACCACATGGATCCACTAGAGTCATGGCATTTGTGTTCTTTTCACAAACCACATATGGATCCACTAGAGTCATTGCATGCGTGTTCTTATCCTAAACTAGCATTAGAGTCATTGCATGTGTGTTGTTTTCATAAACCACATGGATCCACCAGTGTCATTGCCTATGTGTTCTTTTCATGAACCACAACTAGACTCATTGCATGTCTGTTGTTTTCGTAAACCACATGGATCCACTAGAGTCATTGCATGTGTGTTATTATCACAAACCACATATGGATCCGCTAGAGTCATTACACGTGTGTACTTATCCTAAATTAGCACTAGAGTCATTACATGTATGTTCTTTTCCTAAACCCCATCTGGATCCACTAGAGTCGCATGTGTGTTACTTTCTTAAACCACATGGATCCACCAGTGTCATTGCATGTGGATTCTTTTCATGAACCACAACTATAGTCATTGCATGTCTGTTCTTTTCCTAAACCTGCACTAGAGTCATTGCATGTGTGTTCTTTATCTAAACCACATATGGATCCAGTAGAGTCATTGCATGTGTATTCTTATCCTAAACTACCACTAGAGTCATTACATGTGTGTTCTTTTCCTAAACCACATATGGATCCTCCAGAGTCATTGCATGTGTATTCTTTTCCTAAACCACATCTGGATCCACTAGAGTCATTGCATGCGTGTTGTTTTCATAAACCACAACTAGATCCATTGCATGTGTTTACTTTTCAAAAACCACATGGATCCACCAGTGTCATTGCATGTGTGTTCTTTTCATGGACCCCAGCTAGAGTCATTGCATGTCTATTCTTTTCATAAACCACATGGATCCACTAAGTCATTGCATGTGTGTTCTTATCACAAACCACATGTGGATCCACTAGAGTCATTGCATGTGTGTTCTTATCCTAAACCAGCACTAGAGTCATTGAATGTGTGTTCTTTTCCTAAACCACATATGGATCCACCAGTGTCATTGTATGTGTGTTCTTTTCCTACACCACATATAGATCCACCAGAGTCATTAGATGTGTGTTCTTTTCATAAACCACAGCTAGAGTCATTGCACGTGTGTTCTTTTCCTAAACCACATATGGATCCACCAGATTCATCGTATGTGTGTTCTTTTCCTAAACCACATATGGATCCACCAGAGTCATTGCATGTGTTCTTTTCATAAACTACTTCTAGAGTCATTGCATGTGTGTTCTTTTCATAAACCACGTTGATCCACCAGAGTCATTGCATTTGTGTTATTTTCAGAAACCACATGGATCCACCAGTATCATTGCATGTGTGTTCTTTTCATAAACCACATGGATCCACCTGTGTCATTGCCTGTGTGTTCTTTTCATGAACCACAACTAGAGTCATTGCATGACTGTTGTTTTCATAAACCACATGGATCCACTAGAGTCATTGCATGTGTGTTATTTTGACAAACCACTTATGGATCCACTAGAATCATTGCATGTGTGTTCTTATCCTAAACCAGCACTAGAGTCATTGCATCTATGTTCTTTTCCTAAACCACATCTGTATCCACCAGAGTCATTGCATGTTTGTTCTTTTCTTAAACCACATGGATCCACCAATGTCATTGCATGTTTGTTCTTTTTATGAACCACATCTAGAGTCATTGCGCGTCTATTCTTTTCCTAAACCAACACTAGAGTCATTGCATGTGTCTTCTTTTCCTAAACCACATATGGATCCACTAGAGTCATTGCATGTGTTTTTTTTTCATAAACCACATGGATCCACCAGTGTCATTGCATGTGTCTTGTTTTCCTAAACAACATATGGATCCACTAGAGTCATTTCATGTGTGTTTTTTTCATAAACCACATGGATCCACCAGTGTCATTGCATGTGTGTTATTTTCACAAACCACACCTAGAGTCATTACATGTCTGTTCTTTTCATAAACCACATGGATCCACTAGAGTCATTGCATGTGTGTTCTTTTCACAAACCACTTATGGATCCACTAGTCATTCCATGTGTGTTATTTTACTAAACCACATATCGATCCACCAGAGTCATTGCATCTGTGTTATTTTCATAAACCACATCGATCCACCAATGTCATTGCATGTGTGTTCTTTTCATAAACCATAGCTTGAGTCATTGCATGTCTGTTCTTTTCATAAGCCACATGGATCCACTAGAGTCATTACATGTGTGTTCTTTTCACAAACCACATGGATCCACTAGAGTCATTGCATGTGTGTTCTTTTCACAAACCACATATGGATCCACTAGAGTCATTGCATGTGTGTTCTTATCCTAAACCAGCATTAGAGTCATTGCATGTGTGTTCTTTTCATAAACCACATGGATCCACCAGTGTCATTGCCAGTGTGTTCTTTTCATGAACCATAACTAGAGTCATTGCATGTCTGTTGTTTTCATAAACCACATGGATCCACTAGAGTCATTGCATGTGTGTTATTTTCACAAACCACATATGGATCCACTAGAGTCATTACACGTGTGTTCTTATCCTAAACCAGCACTAGACTCATTGCATGTGTGTTCTTTTCCTAAACAACATAAGGATCCACCGGAGTCATTGCATGTGTGTGATACGTTGCAAACATATCTATAATTTTTGATGTTCCATGCTTGTTTTATATCTACTTTCTTATGCTTTGTCCACACTTTGGAGTATGTTTAGACATTTTCTGGAACTAACCTATTAACAAGATGCCACAGTGCTAGTTGCCTGTTTTCTACTGTTTTTGGTTCTAGAAAAGCTTGAAAATGAATATACTCGGAATTGGACGGGACAAAAGCCAAAGTCAATATTTCACCGAGGGGAACATGGAGCCGGAAGGCGAGACGGAGAAGGGTCTCAAGGGGGTCACACCCCCTAGCCGCGCGGCCAGGGCTGTCCCGCACCTAGGGGGTGCAGCCGCCTCGGGCACCCCCTCGGCCTCCCTCTTCGCCTATATATTGCCTCCGATACAGAAACTCTAAGGACCCGATCAAAAATTCCACGAAAGTGTCTGTAGCCGCCATCATCTCCATCCCTAGATCGGGAGGGATCTAAAGCTCTTCCCGGCACCCTGCTAGAGGGGAGAATTCACCCTGGAGGCCTTCTTCATCACCATGCATGCCTCCGGTGTGATGCGTGAATAGTTCATCCCTAGACTACGGGTCCATGTAGTAGCTAGATGGTTGGTTCTCCTCCTTTGTGCTATCATATTTAGATCTTGTGACCTCCGTTCATGATCAAGATCATCTATTTGTAGTCCTACATGTTGTGTTTGCGGGGATCTGATGGATATTGAGATGCTATTTCAGATTGATTATTGATTCTATCATGTCTTTGTTATTTGTGATCTTGCATGCTTTCCGTTGTTAGTAGCTATCTTGGCCAAGTAGATGCTAGCAATTCCAAGTGGGAGTATTTATGCTCGATAGTGGGTTCATGCCTCTAGTAATCTGGGGAAGTGACAGAAATCTCTAAGGTACTAGATGTGTTGTTGCTACTATGGAGAAAACAACAATCCTTTGTTCATACAACAATCGTATTGTTTACTTTACACACTTTGCTTAATGCAATTATCATTTGCTTCCAACTTAATACTGGAGGGGGTTCGGATGATAACCTGAAGGTGGATTATTAATCATAGATGCAATTGGATTGCGGTCCATGTATAATGTTGTAATGCCCAATCAAATCACAAAGGAGTCAAGATGATTAGTATATGCATGTATGCTTTCTCGATGTTTGTAAATTGCCCCGCTGTAATGTGTTCACCCAACATGTCATCTATCCTAAGGAGAATCACCACTAGTGAACTATGGACCCCGTTCCATTCTTTTACCATCAATCTAAAAAATATATTTACTGTTTTTTGTTTACTTTCTGCAAGCTATTACTATCTTCCATGCAATACGTTTAACCCTTTGTTTTCAGCAAAACCGGTGAGATTGACAACCTCACTATAAGTTGGGGCAAAGTTATGTGGTTGTGTTGTGCAGGATTCCAAGTTGGAAACAACACATTGGAGGTGTTTCCTTGCTCCTACTGGTTCGATAACCTTGGTTTCATAACTGAGGGAAAACTTGTTGTTGTGCTCATCATACCTTCTTCTTGGGGTTCCCCAATGAGCTCGAATATATTTTGGGCCATCAAGCTCTTTTTCTGGCGCCGTTGCTGGGGAGTCAAGGACATCTTCACAAGGGGAGTCCCTCATAACCAATCTCTTTACTTTGTTTTATTTGTTTTTCTTAGTTTATTTCTGCTTTGTTTGCTTGTTTCTTTATCAAAAACACACAAAAAATAGTTATACTAGTTTGCTTTCTTTATTAAAAACACAAATAAATGACTACTCTTGAAAACACTAAGTTGTGTGACTTCACTAGCACCAACAACAATGATTTCATGTGCACACCTATTGCTCCACCTGTTCCTAAAGAATTTTTTTTTGAAATTAAACCTGCCTTGCTTAATCTTGTTATGAGAGAACAATTTGCTGGTATTGGTACTAAAGATGTTGTTGCTCATCTTAATAACTTTGTTGAACTTTGTGAAATGCAAAAACATAGGGATATAGATGGGGATATTATTAAGCTTAAATTGTTTCCTTCCTCTTTGAGAGGAAAAGCTAAAGAATGGTTGCAAACCCTAACTAGAAATATTATTGATTCTTGGACTAAATGCAAAGATGCTTTCATTGGAAAATACTATCCTCCTGCTAAGATTATATCTATGAGAAGTGAAATAATGAAATTTAAACAATCTGATAATGAACATGTTTCTCAAGCTTGGGAAAGAATGAAATCTTTGGTAAAGAATTGTCCCACTCATGGATTGATTGCTAGGATGATTATCCAAACCTTTTATGCAGGATTGAATTATTCTTCAAGAAATCTACTAGATTCTGCTGCTGGAGGGACCTTTATGACCATTACTTTGGGTGATGCAACAAAGCTTCTGGATAATATGATGGTTAACTATTCTGAATGGCACATTGAGAGAGCTCCACAAGGCAAGAAGGTAAATTTTGTTGAAGAAACCTCCTCCTTGAGTGATAAAATTGATGTTATTATGTCTATGCTTGTTAATGGGAAAGCTCATATTGATCCAAATCATGTTCCCTTAGCCTCTTTGGTTGCTCAAGAAGAGAAAGTTGATGTGAACTTTATAAGAAATAATAATTTTAGCAACAATGCCTATAGGAATAATTTTGGTAATAATAACTATAGGCCATATCCCCCCAATAATGGTAATTCTTATGGAAGTTCCTACAATAATAATAGGAGTGCACCCTCTGAACTTGAAGTTATGCTTAAAGATTTTATTAGTAAAGAAACTGCTTTCAATAAAACTATTGAGGAAAAACTCTCTAATGCTGAAAGAAATATAGCATCATTGGCTGAAGCACAATCTTCTTTGAATAAAATGGCTGCCAAACCTGAAACGATTGAAAATCCCTTTGCTACTACTAATGTCATACAAGTTAGAATTGATGAAAACATTTGACTATTAGCTGAGTTGCGTGCTAAGTGGGAAAGAGAAGATAAAATTGCTAGAAATATTAGTATTTCTACATCACTACCACTAATGTTGAAGCTAGTAAACCCAATGGAACCTTTTCTAATAAAAATGCTGAAATCCTTCGAAATATGGGAAACAATAGATCTACTACTTTAGATAATAATTATGATTTTGATCTTGATGGTTGCAATATTTCTGAAGTAATTATGTTCCTACAAAAGCTTGCTAAAAGTGCTAATGCTAGTGCTATGAATATGCCTTTATAAAACACATTATTGATGCTCTCATAAAAATTAAAGAAGAAAAGATGAAACATAAAGCTTCTATTCTTATGAAACTAGAAGATGGTTGGGAACCAAACATTAATATGAAAGTGAATGATTTTGATCTCAAAGCTTTATGTGATCTTGATAGTAGTGTTTCTATTATTCCTAGAAAGATTTATGAAATGCTTGATTTCCCACCATTTGAAGTGTTGGGGGGATACCCCCGTGTAGGGTCACGCCGGGGTATAAAGGACGAGTTAGCCGAGGTACGGCACGGTCAAAGCAAGTGTTGGCCGGGTCACCTCAAGGCAGGCCGACTTACAGAGTAACCCGGCCCGTGGGGCGTCTCTTTAACATTAATCCAGACAGGATAAAATATATGCGGCCATGTTTGTATGTCTATTGTATAGGTACCCTCGTAGCCGGGTTAGCCATGTGCTAACCCAGACTAGCACTTGGCTTCCAAGAGAAGGAATGAATCTCCCATTGGTCAAATGGTGGCTTTGGCTAGCTATAGCATGAGCGACGCAAAGCAGAGAGAAGGACTAGCGGGGCAGGAGCGACCAAGGTGACGCGGGCTGTGTCGGCTGACGTAGCCCGTGTCTGGTGACGCTTAAAGGCAAGGATTACGCGGTGGGTTACGTTCAAAGCCCGGACGAGCCGTTAAAGAGAATAAAGAAGCATCTAGATTTAGTTGAGGAGCATATTCGGGGAATATGCTGCCACGTGTGCCCTAACATTGTGACCCGGGATCCCCTATATAAGGAGCACCGGGACCTCCATAGAGGGGGATCGATCATTTTCTCTGTCTAAGGAAGAAATCTAGAGCTAGGAAGTGAGGGGTAAGAGACATAGTCTCCTTCTCACCAGGAGGTTGTGGAGCATCTGGAGGGTTTGGGAGGCAAGTTAAGAAATGATAGAAAGTCTAAGGAATAAACTCCTACCCTTATGTAAACAAGGAAAAACACACGAGAAAAGCAAGGCACACATAGCACAAAAATCCACACACTCAACCAAGTTTAACTAACCAAAATAAGATTTTTGGTCCTCATTACAATCGCGAATAACGTTCGACTAAAGGACTAAATGGTGGTCCAACTACTCTACTCATCACCCACTTCCTCATCCTCAATGACGAAGCCTTCCTCTTCCAGCAGTGACTTGTATAGCTCCATGTCCCTCGTCGTGGCTTTGAGCTTCTCTTGAAGTTCCTTCATGTCCTGTGGCTCCGGTGTTGCAGCTTCGAGCCTTCCTTGAAGTTCCTTCACCTCTCGCAGTTCCTGGGTAGCAGCTTCCAGCTTCTCTTGGAGTTCCCTCTTTTCCTTCTGTAGCTTCTTGATCAAACTTGATCCCATAGTCACGGGCGTGATCTTCTTCTCCCAGCTCCTCTTAGCTGCTCGCGGGTCTTTCATCATGGGGGCAAGGTTCTTGAACTCCAGCTCGTTCTTGGCAAGCACTAGACTTTGCTCCCTAATCCTCTTGTTCTTATCTTGCACCCTCTTCTCTTGATTAGCAAACCTCTTGTCCTGGGCGGTGAGCTCCCCTCCTAGGGACTTGATCTTCTCTTCCAGCTCCTCGATCTTCTCGTCCTTCTCCTCGACTAGGGCACAAAGCTCGTCATTCCTCACGATCTCAAGGCAGCTCCCCTTCTGAAGGTCATTGATGTGGAACTCCAAGTCTTGATATTGGATTCTTCGACGCTTGCATGTCTTCCTTTCCTCCGGGGTTAACTCGATTGGGACTCCCTTCTCATCACGTCTTCCAAAGAGTTTGATGTAGTTGCCTTCAACCTCTTCATGGTGGCGTCTGCAAAGGCGTCCAATGAGCTCCTGCAAGCAAATGCCAAGTCCTTTCTCCTTGGAGTCGCTGGTGACGTTGAGTACAATGGCCTCCGTCTTGGGTTCTATCTGACTGCGCCCTGGTTGGATGACTTCAATTGCCCAGCATCCTTTCTTGTGCATCTTCCTCAATTCGCCTCCCTTGATTGATGGCATGGGTAACTGCAGTGTCTTGATGATGTCCAGAAGGCATTCCCCGAAGCGCAGGCACTTGATGTCTTCGGCGGTGTCGTAGTAGAAGGCCGTCATCTTTAGGTTGAGAGAGAAAATTAGACAAGGTGATAAGGAAGAGACAATACTAGAAGAGTACAATTATCTTAGAAGAATATAGAAAGCAAAACACACACGGTAAAGGTGTTTTCCAATCCTAGGGTCACGTCCTACAGGCAACTTTGTGCTCTGATACCATCTGTTATGACCTCGGATCGTGTAAGATCCTAAGTCCCTGTGATTAACATGCTAGTCCCTGGATCATTAGCTAGCACTCACAGTCGATGAAATATCATGTAAAACACAAGTCTTTATTACATGAATCGAATAATCTAGAGTTTACATTATTACAACAGAAGCAAAATATATACAACTTGGAGTCCCATCAATGCCACAGGCAGGTTGAGTGAAGACTCGCGATCCTAGCGCACCTTTCAACGATCTCCAAATTCTGCACATAAAACGTGCAGCCAAACGAGTTGGTCAATACTTTGAATGTATTGGCAAATTACACCAAGGAAAGAACAAGACTAAATCTACATGCAAGGCTAGAGTAGGCTTTGGGGTTCAATTGCGTAAAGCCAATTTTATAAATGTAATAAGAAAAGAGGAAGAAAGTTTTCCCTACTTTGTAAACTTTGATAAATAGTATAGGGTCAAATGGAACACGAGGATATTACTCACCAAGTGCCCAATCAACCTAACACTTGGATATTACACACCAGGTGGCACTTGGATATTACGCACCAAGTTACTTGGATATGACACACCAAGTTCCCAAATTCCCACCTATTAGCGATATTACGCACGCCATAGGGTTTGAAAAACTTTTGTTTGAAAAGAGAGAGAAAGATCTTTCAGAGGCTCCATCCTTCAGATGCTCAAAGTGTTCTTTTCCGTGAACTCGGCTGATCGATCAGATTGCAATACTCTCGAGAGGTTGTGCACTTTCCCCACAATCCACGATCAAGTCCTTTTACAGACAAGACCATGGCGAAGCCTTCCCTTAGTAGCCCCTCTACTAGCTGGATCCAACCGTGCCAAGAACCTCCAAATGTTGGTACCCCGGTGAGGTTTCCCACTAAGTACTAAGCCAAGATAGAGCCCATATGTATTGTGGTTGCACGGGAAGCTTCTGAATTCTGAAACATGGCAGACTTCTTTGATTCCTGGGCGGCCGTCCTCCACCAAAATCTCACTCGTTGTCCCGACAACCATTCCGCCCAGAAGAAAACTTAGTTTTATTTTGAAGGGGTTTTGGAGAAGAAAGTTCGCTCGAGAGAGCTATCATACTTAGAAAATTCTTGAGTCCTTCGAACCCTCCCAACGGTATTTGATATATATATATATAGCATAGCAAGCAATACTCAGTAAAACAGGGGGGAACCTATTAGGACGGAAAATCCTAAGTATAAAGCTACTCATGGCATACTACAAAACCGCACTTGCAAAAATAGTAATAAGAAAGCTACTAAAAACCTACACATGCATACTACAAGATTTTGAAGAGTAAAACATGCATAGTCAAAAACTGGGACATAACATGAACAAGTGGTGTAACTTGCCTTGATCCGAGCAGCAATCTACACAACAATACTCCTCAGCGCACTCCGAGCAATCTAACGAAGCAAACAAGGATCCAATCACAATTTGCACAAAACAAGTCACGAAGTCAAATATGCATGCATGCAACATGGTAATATGCAAGGGTGGGTTTGATTTCGGCCAAGGGTCTTGACCAGGGATGTTGTTGAGTTGGGGATGTCATTAGAATCGATTTCCCACAGATTTTAGGTATTTTGGATAAAACCCTAATTAACCAGGCTTGAAACTAGATCTACAGCTCTAATCTATCTCGAAACAGATCTAAACGCCCTAAGCAAGATATGATAATTTTCTACAGAAGGTATTGTCAAAACAAGGCCAACGCAACAAGAATCAACTAAAACGGAGTTACGGATAATTTTCTAGAATTAAAATACTCTAATCTAAACTTTTAACTCTACTGCAAGATTGCCGCGGCAAAATAGTAATATTATTGTAGATCTGTGTTCTACTCGAAAATCTGAATCCAACGGTATATTATACGCAATTTTTGGACTAATAATCTAATTTCTATGAATTTTACAAGATTGCAGCTATAATCTGCAATTTTAAATTCGAACGGAATATTCCAGAGAATATTCCGCTGACTGGACAGGTTGACTGGGACTAGATGCTGACCTGACGACGACGTGGCGGTGACGAGGCAACTGATCGGGACGATTGAATCTCGACCGTCGGGATGGGATCCGGTGGTTAGAATAGAAGTTGGCTCAAAATAGACCCGATTTTGCCTAACAAAGGACTAGAAGTAGATCTGTGTTAGAGAGATAAATCCGTAGGTTAAATCGAAAAACTTTGAACATGAAAGTTGTGGAGGATGATTAGATCTAGCTTTTCACCAAAGGGATTTGGATTCCAAGAAACGAGCGCGAGTAGATCTTGGAATTACGCCATCAGATCTAAAATATTGCGTTGCGAAATTCTCCGGCTGTGGTGGATGAAAAGAGGTGAGGTTTATCGGAATTGAAAGATTTCGACGAGATCTACAACTTTCGTGTTGAAGCCGAAGGCAGCCGACGAAGTTTAGATGGGTTTAGAAGCGAAATACGATTCGGTGGTGTGTAGATTCGGGATTTCGGGAAGGAGAAGTGTTATAGCTGTGGCTCCGATGGATTACTTAGGCTTTTATGATGATGGGAGGATAGATCTTGGAGTAGGGAACAAGTAGAAACAAACGGAAGTCAATTCGGAGTTGTAGATAAAAAGTTATGAGTGTTTGAATAGAGATAGGTTTAGAAAACAGATTTTCGCACGCTTTTTAAAGCGGAGGTGGGATCGATCGTGCCTCGCTGCTGGTTCGGTCGGCTGAAGTGGGCCGGCCGGCGGCCCATTTCGGTTTTTTTTTTCTTTTTCTTTTTTTCTATTTTGGTATTTTCTTTATATCTTTTGCATACGAACTCCAAATTAGACGAAACTGGTCTCTAAAATTTTGTAAAAAGAAGAGGGTTAGGATAGGATTATAAAATAACACTTTTGCAAAGGTTTTGGTGGTTAAAAAGGTTTTACCCTCCTTTTGTCTGTAAGTGACTATGGGGTTTGAGAATTGCCTGATGCAAATTTTTCGATAGGTGATGCCATGATGCAATGATATGATGCATGCTTACTAGTAACATCTGAAATTATAAAATTTGGGATTTTACAAACCTACCCCCTTAAGAAGAATCTCATCCCCGAGATTCAGGTTGGTTAGCAAATAGGTGTGGGTGTTCTTTCTTCAGATCTTCTTCACGTTCCCATGTGGCCTCTTCCTCGGAATGGTGATTCCATTGAACTTTGCAGAATCTGATAGTCTTGGTACGAGTAATTCTCTCGGCTGTTTCCAGGATCCTAGTGGGTTTTTCCTCATAGGTGAGGTCGTTATCCAATTGAACTTCTTCCAATGGAACTGTATCATTTAGTGAGGTTTCAGCCATTTCTGGGTGACACTTCTTTAGTTGTGACACATGGAAAACATCGTGAACTGTTAACATTTCGGGTAATTCCAACTGATAGGCAACTTTCCCTCTGCGACCCAAGATTTTGTAGGGCCCTATGAATCGGGGTGCTAACTTACCCTTGATTCCGAATCTCTTAACTCCTCGTAGTGGTGAAACTCGGAGATACGCACGGTCTCCCACTTCATAAGTCACATCCCTGCGCTTGGAGTCAGCATAACTCTTTTGTCTGGATTGGGCTATCTTTAACCTGTCTTGAATCTGTCTCACTTTTTCTTCGGCATCCTTGATCAGTTCAGGTCCAAACAGACTACGTTCTCCAACCCCACTCCATAGCAGCGGAGTCCTACACTTTCTGCCATAAAGAACTTCAAATGGAGCCATCTTGATGCTAGTTTGGTAGCTATTATTGTATGAGAATTCCGCATATGGCAAGTTATCGTCCCAACTAGACCCATAGTCTAGCGCACAGGCTCTTAACATGTCCTCCAAGACCTGATTAACTCTTTCCGTTTGTCCATCTGTTTGCGGGTGGAAGGCAGTACTAAACTCTAGTCGCGTCCCTAGAGACTCGTGTAGCTGTCGCCAAAACTTAGAGGTGAATTGGGTACCTCTATCGGAAACAATCCCCTTGGGCACACCATGAAGACTTACGATCCTTGACATATAAATCTTAGCAAGTTTAGCACTCGTATAGGTTGTCTTTACGAGAATAAAGTGGGCCACTTTTGTGAAGTGGTCGACCACTACCCAGATGGAGTCATACCCAGATCGAGTCCGAGGTAGTCCTGTGATAAAATCCATGCCTACCTTGTCCCACTTCCATTCGGGCACAGGTAATGGCTGCAGCAGTCCTGCTGGTTTTTGGTGTTCGGCCTTAACTCTATTGCATACGTCACACAAGGAGATATATTCAGCAATTTCTCTTTTCATGTTGTTCCACCAGAATCTATCCTTCACATCCATGTACATCTTTGTATTACCGGGATGAATTGAGTAGGGCGAATCGTGAGCTTCTTGAAGGATTAACTTCCTGATATCAGGGTCATTAGAAACACACAGACGCTTCTCATACCAGAGCATTCCTTGTTCATCCGTATGAAACCCTTTTGCTTTGCCCTTGCTTATATTAGCTCTTATTTCTTCCAACTCTTTGTCCCCCTTCTGGGCCTCTTTGATTTGGTCCAGAAGTGTTGGCACTATCTCCATAGTGTCTAGGTATCCTTCCGGAACTATTTCCAATCTAAGGTCCTTGAATTGTTCACACAAATCATTTGGAAGCTCTCCCACAGTAAGTCCATTTACATAGACTTTTCGGCTTAAGGCGTCAGCCACAACATTGGCCTTTCCAGGATGGTACTGCAGGTCCAAGTCATAGTCCTTGATGAGCTCAAGCCATCTCCTTTGCCTCATATTTAATTCCTTTTGTGTGAAGATATACTTAAGACTCTTGTGATCCGTGAACACATCACAATGTTTGCCCATTAGGTAGTGTCTCCATACCTTGAGTGCATGCACAACTGATGCTAGTTCCAAATCGTGCATGGGGTAGTTATTTTCATGGTTCTTAAGTTGCCGAGAGGCGTAAGACACTACTTGTCCTTCTTGCATCAGTACACTACCAAGTCCTTGCCGGGAAGCATCGCAATAGACCTGGAAGTCCTTTTGGATGTCAGGGAGACACAAAACTGGTGATGTTACTAGACGCTTCTTTAATTCCTGAAAGCTTGCTTCACAGCCCTCGGTCCATTCGAACTTCTTCTCTTTCTTCAGCAACTCTGTCATAGGCTTTGCTATCTTGGAAAAGTTTTCGATGAATCTTCGGTAATACCCCGCAAGGCCCAAGAAACTCCTAATATCACCCACATTCTTAGGAGGCTCCCATTCTGTTATAGAGGCCACCTTACTTGGGTCCACGGCAACACCTTTAGCTGATACAATATGACCAAGGAATCCTACTTCTTTCAACCAGAATTCACATTTGCTAAATTTGGCATATAACTTGTGTTCTCTTAACTTTTCCATGATTAGCCGCAGGTGCCTCTCATGTTCCTTCTCGTCCTTGGAGTATATGAGTATGTCATCAATGAATACCACAATAAACTTATCCAAGTACTCCATGAACACCTTGTTCATCATAGTCATGAAGTATGCTGGGGCATTGGTTAAGCCAAACGACATCACGGTGTACTCATACAATCCGTATCTTGTGGTGAAGGCTGTCTTGGGTACATCCTGTTCCCGGATCTTTAGCTGGAAATATCCTGACCGGAGATCAATCTTAGAGAACACACTAGCTCCCTTTAATTGGTCAAACAGGTCATTAATATTGGGTAGAGGGTATTTGTTCTTGACTGTCACTTCATTCAATGACCGGTAGTCCACGACTAGTCTCTTGGTTTGGTCCTTCTTCTCCACGAATAAAACAGGTGCTCCCCAAGATGACGCACTTGGTTGAATGAAGCCTTTGTCCAACTGCTCTCTGAGCTGTTTCTTAAGTTCCTTCAACTCATCCACATCCATCTTGTACGGTCTCTTTGCTATTGGCCCAGTACCTGGCATCAAGTCAATGAGAAACTCGATGTCATGGTCGGGCGGCATCCCTGGTAATTCTTCCGGAAACACATCTGGATACTCCTTCACAATTGGCACATCCTCCAAACTAACCCCCTTAAGAGAGTTCACCAAACTTCCTTTGAGCGCGAAGGCTGACTTAAAGCGGATCCTTTTCTTTTCCGGAGTCGTGAGTGCGATAGTCCTTTTGGCACAATCTATGACTCCCTCATACTCGGTCATCCAATTCATGCCCAAGATTATGTCTAGGCCTTGGGATTCCAGAACGACTAGGCTGGTGGGAAAGGTGTGCGCCCCAATTCTTAGTTCTAACCCACGGCATCCAGAGCTTGCCACTAGTTCTCCTCCAGGAGAACTTACCCTTAGAGGATTACTAATAGTCTCCGTAGGTATCTTGCCCCTATCCACAAATACCCTTGATATGAATGAATGCGATGCACCAGTGTCAAAAAGAAGAACTGCAGGTGTGGAGTTAAGCTTGAACTTACCGATCACGGAGTCAGGTGCCTCACGAGCATCCTCCACGGAGACATGATTCACCGTGGCTTTGATGAACGGGTTCGGCTTCTTCCCATTTCCATTTCCATTGCCATGGTTGTGTCCGTTGCCGTTTCCATTACCATTCCCATTCTTCATCCTTTCGGGGCAAGTAGTCGCATAGTGCCCTGTCTTGTTACACTTGAAGCATGTCACTTCACTCAGATCCTTCCCATTGCCATTTCCATTGCGGTGCTTATGGCCATTGTGGTTATGTCCTCCATGACGATGACCATTGTGATTATGGCCATTGTGGTTGTGGGGTGGTGGTGACGAAGTGCGTTGCTTCTGATATGGGGCAGAGTTGTGCTTGTGTGAGGTGGACTTTCTCTTCCGGTTCTCGATACTCCTTTGCTTTGCTTCAACTACAACTGCCTTGTCCAGAAGTTCCTGATAACTATCAAACTTCAGAGCCACAAGCTCAATAGATATTTCGTCATTAAGTCCCCTTAAGAACTCTTCTTGTCTCTTGGCATCTGTGGATACGTCGTCAGGTGCATATCGTGCCAGCTTGTTGAAAAGGTCCCCATACTCGGAGACAGAGCGGTGCAGTTGTTTCAAGTCACGGAACTCACGTCTCTTAAGTGACATGACTCCCGCGGCTACGTGATGAGTACGAAAGGCTGTTTCGAACTGGTTCCAGGTGATAGCTTCAATATCAGGGTGGGTGACCTGGTAGTTATCCCACCATTCGGCAGCTGGTCCCTCAAGTTGGTGCGCGGCAAAGCGCACCCTATCAGCTCCAACAACCTGGACGGTGTCTAACTTCTTGTTGATGGTGCGGAGCCAGTCGTCTGCCACAATTGGCTCAGAACTACTTGAGAAAATTGGAGGGTTCAACCTCAAGAACCGAGTTAAGCGATCCTATTGGGGCGGTGGAGGTGGCGGAGGCGGCGGGTTGTTGTTGTTGTTTTGCATGTTTTGAGTGAGGAGTTGGATCAACTGATTCTGGGAGTTCAGAAGTTGCGCTATCTCTGGGGGCATGTTGTTATTGTTGTTTCCACGTCTCGCCATCTGGAGGGTTTGGGAGGCAAGTTAAGAAATGATAGAAAGTCTAAGGAATAAACTCCTACCCTTATGTAAACAAGGAAAAACACACGAGAAAAGCAAGGCACACATAGCACAAAAATCCACACATTCAACCAAGTTTAACTAACCAAAATAAGATTTTTGGTCCTCATTACAATCGCGAATAACGTTCGACTAAAGGACTAAATGGTGGTCCAACTACTCTACTCATCACCCACTTCCTCATCCTCAATGACGAAGCCTTCCTCTTCCAGCAGTGACTTGTATAGCTCCATGTCCCTCGTCGTGGCTTTGAGCTTCTCTTGAAGTTCCTTCATGTCCTGTGGCTCCGGTGTTGCAGCTTCGAGCCTTCCTTGAAGTTCCTTCACCTCTCGCAGTTCCTGGGTAGCAGCTTCCAGCTTCTCTTGGAGTTCCCTCTTTTCCTTCTGTAGCTTCTTGATCAAACTTGATCCCATAGTCACGGGCGTGATCTTCTTCTCCCAGCTCCTCTTAGCTGCTCGCGGGTCTTTCATCATGGGGGCAAGGTTCTTGAACTCCAGCTCGTTCTTGGCAAGCACTAGACTTTGCTCCCTAATCCTCTTGTTCTTATCTTGCACCCTCTTCTCTTGATTAGCAAACCTCTTGTCCTGGGCGGTGAGCTCCCCTCCTAGGGACTTGATCTTCTCTTCCAGCTCCTCGATCTTCTCGTCCTTCTCCTCGACTAGGGCACAAAGCTCGTCATTCCTCACGATCTCAAGGCAGCTCCCCTTCTGAAGGTCATTGATGTGGAACTCCAAGTCTTGATATTGGATTCTTCGACGCTTGCATGTCTTCCTTTCCTCCGGGGTTAACTCGATTGGGACTCCCTTCTCATCACGTCTTCCAAAGAGTTTGATGTAGTTGCCTTCAACCTCTTCATGGTGGCGTCTGCAAAGGCGTCCAATGAGCTCCTGCAAGCAAATGCCAAGTCCTTTCTCCTTGGAGTCGCTGGTGACGTTGAGTACAATGGCCTCCGTCTTGGGTTCTATCTGACTGCGCCCTGGTTGGATGACTTCAATTGCCCAGCATCCTTTCTTGTGCATCTTCCTCAATTCGCCTCCCTTGATTGATGGCATGGGTAACTGCAGTGTCTTGATGATGTCCAGAAGGCATTCCCCGAAGCGCAGGCACTTGATGTCTTCGGCGGTGTCGTAGTAGAAGGCCGTCATCTTTAGGTTGAGAGAGAAAATTAGACAAGGTGATAAGGAAGAGACAATACTAGAAGAGTACAATTATCTTAGAAGAATATAGAAAGCAAAACACACACGGTAAAGGTGTTTTCCAATCCTAGGGTCACGTCCTACAGGCAACTTTGTGCTCTGATACCATCTGTTATGACCTCGGATCGTGTAAGATCCTAAGTCCCTGTGATTAACATGCTAGTCCCTGGATCATTAGCTAGCACTCACAGTCGATGAAATATCATGTAAAACACAAGTCTTTATTACATGAATCGAATAATCTAGAGTTTACATTATTACAACAGAAGCAAAATATATACAACTTGGAGTCCCATCAATGCCACAGGCAGGTTGAGTGAAGACTCGCGATCCTAGCGCACCTTTCAACGATCTCCAAATTCTGCACATAAAACGTGCAGCCAAACGAGTTGGTCAATACTTTGAATGTATTGGCAAATTACACCAAGGAAAGAACAAGACTAACTCTACATGCAAGGCTAGAGTAGGCTTTGGGGTTCAATTGCGTAAAGCCAATTTTATAAATGTAATAAGAAAAGAGGAAGAAAGTTTTCCCTACTTTGTAAACTTTGATAAATAGTATAGGGTCAAATGGAACACGAGGATATTACTCACCAAGTGCCCAATCAACCTAACACTTGGATATTACACACCAGGTGGCACTTGGATATTACGCACCAAGTTACTTGGATATGACACACCAAGTTCCCAAATTCCCACCTATTAGCGATATTACGCACGCCATAGGGTTTGAAAAACTTTTGTTTGAAAAGAGAGAGAAAGATCTTTCAGAGGCTCCATCCTTCAGATGCTCAAAGTGTTCTTTTCCGTGAACTCGGCTGATCGATCAGATTGCAATACTCTCGAGAGGTTGTGCACTTTCCCCACAATCCACGATCAAGTCCTTTTACAGACAAGACCATGGCGAAGCCTTCCCTTAGTAGCCCCTCTACTAGCTGGATCCAACCGTGCCAAGAACCTCCAAATGTTGGTACCCCGGTGAGGTTTCCCACTAAGTACTAAGCCAAGATAGAGCCCATATGTATTGTGGTTGCACGGGAAGCTTCTGAATTCTGAAACATGGCAGACTTCTTTGATTCCTGGGCGGCCGTCCTCCACCAAAATCTCACTCGTTGTCCCGACAACCATTCCGCCCAGAAGAAAACTTAGTTTTATTTTGAAGGGGTTTTGGAGAAGAAAGTTCGCTCGAGAGAGCTATCATACTTAGAAAATTCTTGAGTCCTTCGAACCCTCCCAACGGTATTTGATATATATATATATAGCATAGCAAGCAATACTCAGTAAAACAGGGGGGAACCTATTAGGACGGAAAATCCTAAGTATAAAGCTACTCATGGCATACTACAAAACCGCACTTGCAAAAATAGTAATAAGAAAGCTACTAAAAACCTACACATGCATACTACAAGATTTTGAAGAGTAAAACATGCATAGTCAAAAACTGGGACATAACATGAACAAGTGGTGTAACTTGCCTTGATCCGAGCAGCAATCTACACAACAATACTCCTCAGCGCACTCCGAGCAATCTAACGAAGCAAACAAGGATCCAATCACAATTTGCACAAAACAAGTCACGAAGTCAAATATGCATGCATGCAACATGGTAATATGCAAGGGTGGGTTTGATTTCGGCCAAGGGTCTTGACCAGGGATGTTGTTGAGTTGGGGATGTCATTAGAATCGATTTCCCACAGATTTTAGGTATTTTGGATAAAACCCTAATTAACCAGGCTTGAAACTAGATCTACAGCTCTAATCTATCTCGAAACAGATCTAAACGCCCTAAGCAAGATATGATAATTTTCTACAGAAGGTATTGTCAAAACAAGGCCAACGCAACAAGAATCAACTAAAACGGAGTTACGGATAATTTTCTAGAATTAAAATACTCTAATCTAAACTTTTAACTCTACTGCAAGATTGCCGCGGCAAAATAGTAATATTATTGTAGATCTGTGTTCTACTCGAAAATCTGAATCCAACGGTATATTATACGCAATTTTTGGACTAATAATCTAATTTCTATGAATTTTACAAGATTGCAGCTATAATCTGCAATTTTAAATTCGAACGGAATATTCCAGAGAATATTCCGCTGACTGGACAGGTTGACTGGGACTAGATGCTGACCTGACGACGACGTGGCGGTGACGAGGCAACTGATCGGGACGATTGAATCTCGACCGTCGGGATGGGATCCGGTGGTTAGAATAGAAGTTGGCTCAAAATAGACCCGATTTTGCCTAACAAAGGACTAGAAGTAGATCTGTGTTAGAGAGATAAATCCGTAGGTTAAATCGAAAAACTTTGAACATGAAAGTTGTGGAGGATGATTAGATCTAGCTTTTCACCAAAGGGATTTGGATTCCAAGAAACGAGCGCGAGTAGATCTTGGAATTACGCCATCAGATCTAAAATATTGCGTTGCGAAATTCTCCGGCTGTGGTGGATGAAAAGAGGTGAGGTTTATCGGAATTGAAAGATTTCGACGAGATCTACAACTTTCGTGTTGAAGCCGAAGGCAGCCGACGAAGTTTAGATGGGTTTAGAAGCGAAATACGATTCGGTGGTGTGTAGATTCGGGATTTCGGGAAGGAGAAGTGTTATAGCTGTGGCTCCGATGGATTACTTAGGCTTTTATGATGATGGGAGGATAGATCTTGGAGTAGGGAACAAGTAGAAACAAACGGAAGTCAATTCGGAGTTGTAGATAAAAAGTTATGAGTGTTTGAATAGAGATAGGTTTAGAAAACAGATTTTCGCACGCTTTTTAAAGCGGAGGTGGGATCGATCGTGCCTCGCTGCTGGTTCGGTCGGCTGAAGTGGGCCGGCCGGCGGCCCATTTCGGTTTTTTTTTTTCTTTTTCTTTTTTTCTATTTTGGTATTTTCTTTATATCTTTTGCATACGAACTCCAAATTAGACGAAACTGGTCTCTAAAATTTTGTAAAAAGAAGAGGGTTAGGATAGGATTATAAAATAACACTTTTGCAAAGGTTTTGGTGGTTAAAAAGGTTTTACCCTCCTTTTGTCTGTAAGTGACTATGGGGTTTGAGAATTGCCTGATGCAAATTTTTCGATAGGTGATGCCATGATGCAATGATATGATGCATGCTTACTAGTAACATCTGAAATTATAAAATTTGGGATTTTACAAACCTACCCCCTTAAGAAGAATCTCATCCCCGAGATTCAGGTTGGTTAGCAAATAGGTGTGGGTGTTCTTTCTTCAGATCTTCTTCACGTTCCCATGTGGCCTCTTCCTCGGAATGGTGATTCCATTGAACTTTGCAGAATCTGATAGTCTTGGTACGAGTAATTCTCTCGGCTGTTTCCAGGATCCTAGTGGGTTTTTCCTCATAGGTGAGGTCGTTATCCAATTGAACTTCTTCCAATGGAACTGTATCATTTAGTGAGGTTTCAGCCATTTCTGGGTGACACTTCTTTAGTTGTGACACATGGAAAACATCGTGAACTGTTAACATTTCGGGTAATTCCAACTGATAGGCAACTTTCCCTCTGCGACCCAAGATTTTGTAGGGCCCTATGAATCGGGGTGCTAACTTACCCTTGATTCCGAATCTCTTAACTCCTCGTAGTGGTGAAACTCGGAGATACGCACGGTCTCCCACTTCATAAGTCACATCCCTGCGCTTGGAGTCAGCATAACTCTTTTGTCTGGATTGGGCTATCTTTAACCTGTCTTGAATCTGTCTCACTTTTTCTTCGGCATCCTTGATCAGTTCAGGTCCAAACAGACTACGTTCTCCAACCCCACTCCATAGCAGCGGAGTCCTACACTTTCTGCCATAAAGAACTTCAAATGGAGCCATCTTGATGCTAGTTTGGTAGCTATTATTGTATGAGAATTCCGCATATGGCAAGTTATCGTCCCAACTAGACCCATAGTCTAGCGCACAGGCTCTTAACATGTCCTCCAAGACCTGATTAACTCTTTCCGTTTGTCCATCTGTTTGCGGGTGGAAGGCAGTACTAAACTCTAGTCGCGTCCCTAGAGACTCGTGTAGCTGTCGCCAAAACTTAGAGGTGAATTGGGTACCTCTATCGGAAACAATCCCCTTGGGCACACCATGAAGACTTACGATCCTTGACATATAAATCTTAGCAAGTTTAGCACTCGTATAGGTTGTCTTTACGAGAATAAAGTGGGCCACTTTTGTGAAGTGGTCGACCACTACCCAGATGGAGTCATACCCAGATCGAGTCCGAGGTAGTCCTGTGATAAAATCCATGCCTACCTTGTCCCACTTCCATTCGGGCACAGGTAATGGCTGCAGCAGTCCTGCTGGTTTTTGGTGTTCGGCCTTAACTCTATTGCATACGTCACACAAGGAGATATATTCAGCAATTTCTCTTTTCATGTTGTTCCACCAGAATCTATCCTTCACATCCATGTACATCTTTGTATTACCGGGATGAATTGAGTAGGGCGAATCGTGAGCTTCTTGAAGGATTAACTTCCTGATATCAGGGTCATTAGAAACACACAGACGCTTCTCATACCAGAGCATTCCTTGTTCATCCGTATGAAACCCTTTTGCTTTGCCCTTGCTTATATTAGCTCTTATTTCTTCCAACTCTTTGTCCCCCTTCTGGGCCTCTTTGATTTGGTCCAGAAGTGTTGGCACTATCTCCATAGTGTCTAGGTATCCTTCCGGAACTATTTCCAATCTAAGGTCCTTGAATTGTTCACACAAATCATTTGGAAGCTCTCCCACAGTAAGTCCATTTACATAGACTTTTCGGCTTAAGGCGTCAGCCACAACATTGGCCTTTCCAGGATGGTACTGCAGGTCCAAGTCATAGTCCTTGATGAGCTCAAGCCATCTCCTTTGCCTCATATTTAATTCCTTTTGTGTGAAGATATACTTAAGACTCTTGTGATCCGTGAACACATCACAATGTTTGCCCATTAGGTAGTGTCTCCATACCTTGAGTGCATGCACAACTGATGCTAGTTCCAAATCGTGCATGGGGTAGTTATTTTCATGGTTCTTAAGTTGCCGAGAGGCGTAAGACACTACTTGTCCTTCTTGCATCAGTACACTACCAAGTCCTTGCCGGGAAGCATCGCAATAGACCTGGAAGTCCTTTTGGATGTCAGGGAGACACAAAACTGGTGATGTTACTAGACGCTTCTTTAATTCCTGAAAGCTTGCTTCACAGCCCTCGGTCCATTCGAACTTCTTCTCTTTCTTCAGCAACTCTGTCATAGGCTTTGCTATCTTGGAAAAGTTTTCGATGAATCTTCGGTAATACCCCGCAAGGCCCAAGAAACTCCTAATATCACCCACATTCTTAGGAGGCTCCCATTCTGTTATAGAGGCCACCTTACTTGGGTCCACGGCAACACCTTTAGCTGATACAATATGACCAAGGAATCCTACTTCTTTCAACCAGAATTCACATTTGCTAAATTTGGCATATAACTTGTGTTCTCTTAACTTTTCCATGATTAGCCGCAGGTGCCTCTCATGTTCCTTCTCGTCCTTGGAGTATATGAGTATGTCATCAATGAATACCACAATAAACTTATCCAAGTACTCCATGAACACCTTGTTCATCATAGTCATGAAGTATGCTGGGGCATTGGTTAAGCCAAACGACATCACGGTGTACTCATACAATCCGTATCTTGTGGTGAAGGCTGTCTTGGGTACATCCTGTTCCCGGATCTTTAGCTGGAAATATCCTGACCGGAGATCAATCTTAGAGAACACACTAGCTCCCTTTAATTGGTCAAACAGGTCATTAATATTGGGTAGAGGGTATTTGTTCTTGACTGTCACTTCATTCAATGACCGGTAGTCCACGACTAGTCTCTTGGTTTGGTCCTTCTTCTCCACGAATAAAACAGGTGCTCCCCAAGATGACGCACTTGGTTGAATGAAGCCTTTGTCCAACTGCTCTCTGAGCTGTTTCTTAAGTTCCTTCAACTCATCCACATCCATCTTGTACGGTCTCTTTGCTATTGGCCCAGTACCTGGCATCAAGTCAATGAGAAACTCGATGTCATGGTCGGGCGGCATCCCTGGTAATTCTTCCGGAAACACATCTGGATACTCCTTCACAATTGGCACATCCTCCAAACTAACCCCCTTAAGAGAGTTCACCAAACTTCCTTTGAGCGCGAAGGCTGACTTAAAGCGGATCCTTTTCTTTTCCGGAGTCGTGAGTGCGATAGTCCTTTTGGCACAATCTATGACTCCCTCATACTCGGTCATCCAATTCATGCCCAAGATTATGTCTAGGCCTTGGGATTCCAGAACGACTAGGCTGGTGGGAAAGGTGTGCGCCCCAATTCTTAGTTCTAACCCACGGCATCCAGAGCTTGCCACTAGTTCTCCTCCAGGAGAACTTACCCTTAGAGGATTACTAATAGTCTCCGTAGGTATCTTGCCCCTATCCACAAATACCCTTGATATGAATGAATGCGATGCACCAGTGTCAAAAAGAAGAACTGCAGGTGTGGAGTTAAGCTTGAACTTACCGATCACGGAGTCAGGTGCCTCACGAGCATCCTCCACGGAGACATGATTCACCGTGGCTTTGATGAACGGGTTCGGCTTCTTCCCATTTCCATTTCCATTGCCATGGTTGTGTCCGTTGCCGTTTCCATTACCATTCCCATTCTTCATCCTTTCGGGGCAAGTAGTCGCATAGTGCCCTGTCTTGTTACACTTGAAGCATGTCACTTCACTCAGATCCTTCCCATTGCCATTTCCATTGCGGTGCTTATGGCCATTGTGGTTATGTCCTCCATGACGATGACCATTGTGATTATGGCCATTGTGGTTGTGGGGTGGTGGTGACGAAGTGCGTTGCTTCTGATATGGGGCAGAGTTGTGCTTGTGTGAGGTGGACTTTCTCTTCCGGTTCTCGATACTCCTTTGCTTTGCTTCAACTACAACTGCCTTGTCCAGAAGTTCCTGATAACTATCAAACTTCAGAGCCACAAGCTCAATAGATATTTCGTCATTAAGTCCCCTTAAGAACTCTTCTTGTCTCTTGGCATCTGTGGATACGTCGTCAGGTGCATATCGTGCCAGCTTGTTGAAAAGGTCCCCATACTCGGAGACAGAGCGGTGCAGTTGTTTCAAGTCACGGAACTCACGTCTCTTAAGTGACATGACTCCCGCGGCTACGTGATGAGTACGAAAGGCTGTTTCGAACTGGTTCCAGGTGATAGCTTCAATATCAGGGTGGGTGACCTGGTAGTTATCCCACCATTCGGCAGCTGGTCCCTCAAGTTGGTGCGCGGCAAAGCGCACCCTATCAGCTCCAACAACCTGGACGGTGTCTAACTTCTTGTTGATGGTGCGGAGCCAGTCGTCTGCCACAATTGGCTCAGAACTACTTGAGAAAATTGGAGGGTTCAACCTCAAGAACCGAGTTAAGCGATCCTATTGGGGCGGTGGAGGTGGCGGAGGCGGCGGGTTGTTGTTGTTGTTTTGCATGTTTTGAGTGAGGAGTTGGATCAACTGATTCTGGGAGTTCAGAAGTTGCGCTATCTCTGGGGGCATGTTGTTATTGTTGTTTCCACGTCTCGCCATCTGGAGGGTTTGGGAGGCAAGTTAAGAAATGATAGAAAGTCTAAGGAATAAACTCCTACCCTTATGTAAACAAGGAAAAACACACGAGAAAAGCAAGGCACACATAGCACAAAAATCCACACATTCAACCAAGTTTAACTAACCAAAATAAGATTTTTGGTCCTCATTACAATCGCGAATAACGTTCGACTAAAGGACTAAATGGTGGTCCAACTACTCTACTCATCACCCACTTCCTCATCCTCAATGACGAAGCCTTCCTCTTCCAGCAGTGACTTGTATAGCTCCATGTCCCTCGTCGTGGCTTTGAGCTTCTCTTGAAGTTCCTTCATGTCCTGTGGCTCCGGTGTTGCAGCTTCGAGCCTTCCTTGAAGTTCCTTCACCTCTCGCAGTTCCTGGGTAGCAGCTTCCAGCTTCTCTTGGAGTTCCCTCTTTTCCTTCTGTAGCTTCTTGATCAAACTTGATCCCATAGTCACGGGCGTGATCTTCTTCTCCCAGCTCCTCTTAGCTGCTCGCGGGTCTTTCATCATGGGGGCAAGGTTCTTGAACTCCAGCTCGTTCTTGGCAAGCACTAGACTTTGCTCCCTAATCCTCTTGTTCTTATCTTGCACCCTCTTCTCTTGATTAGCAAACCTCTTGTCCTGGGCGGTGAGCTCCCCTCCTAGGGACTTGATCTTCTCTTCCAGCTCCTCGATCTTCTCGTCCTTCTCCTCGACTAGGGCACAAAGCTCGTCATTCCTCACGATCTCAAGGCAGCTCCCCTTCTGAAGGTCATTGATGTGGAACTCCAAGTCTTGATATTGGATTCTTCGACGCTTGCATGTCTTCCTTTCCTCCGGGGTTAACTCGATTGGGACTCCCTTCTCATCACGTCTTCCAAAGAGTTTGATGTAGTTGCCTTCAACCTCTTCATGGTGGCGTCTGCAAAGGCGTCCAATGAGCTCCTGCAAGCAAATGCCAAGTCCTTTCTCCTTGGAGTCGCTGGTGACGTTGAGTACAATGGCCTCCGTCTTGGGTTCTATCTGACTGCGCCCTGGTTGGATGACTTCAATTGCCCAGCATCCTTTCTTGTGCATCTTCCTCAATTCGCCTCCCTTGATTGATGGCATGGGTAACTGCAGTGTCTTGATGATGTCCAGAAGGCATTCCCCGAAGCGCAGGCACTTGATGTCTTCGGCGGTGTCGTAGTAGAAGGCCGTCATCTTTAGGTTGAGAGAGAAAATTAGACAAGGTGATAAGGAAGAGACAATACTAGAAGAGTACAATTATCTTAGAAGAATATAGAAAGCAAAACACACACGGTAAAGGTGTTTTCCAATCCTAGGGTCACGTCCTACAGGCAACTTTGTGCTCTGATACCATCTGTTATGACCTCGGATCGTGTAAGATCCTAAGTCCCTGTGATTAACATGCTAGTCCCTGGATCATTAGCTAGCACTCACAGTCGATGAAATATCATGTAAAACACAAGTCTTTATTACATGAATCGAATAATCTAGAGTTTACATTATTACAACAGAAGCAAAATATATACAACTTGGAGTCCCATCAATGCCACAGGCAGGTTGAGTGAAGACTCGCGATCCTAGCGCACCTTTCAACGATCTCCAAATTCTGCACATAAAACGTGCAGCCAAACGAGTTGGTCAATACTTTGAATGTATTGGCAAATTACACCAAGGAAAGAACAAGACTAACTCTACATGCAAGGCTAGAGTAGGCTTTGGGGTTCAATTGCGTAAAGCCAATTTTATAAATGTAATAAGAAAAGAGGAAGAAAGTTTTCCCTACTTTGTAAACTTTGATAAATAGTATAGGGTCAAATGGAACACGAGGATATTACTCACCAAGTGCCCAATCAACCTAACACTTGGATATTACACACCAGGTGGCACTTGGATATTACGCACCAAGTTACTTGGATATGACACACCAAGTTCCCAAATTCCCACCTATTAGCGATATTACGCACGCCATAGGGTTTGAAAAACTTTTGTTTGAAAAGAGAGAGAAAGATCTTTCAGAGGCTCCATCCTTCAGATGCTCAAAGTGTTCTTTTCCGTGAACTCGGCTGATCGATCAGATTGCAATACTCTCGAGAGGTTGTGCACTTTCCCCACAATCCACGATCAAGTCCTTTTACAGACAAGACCATGGCGAAGCCTTCCCTTAGTAGCCCCTCTACTAGCTGGATCCAACCGTGCCAAGAACCTCCAAATGTTGGTACCCCGGTGAGGTTTCCCACTAAGTACTAAGCCAAGATAGAGCCCATATGTATTGTGGTTGCACGGGAAGCTTCTGAATTCTGAAACATGGCAGACTTCTTTGATTCCTGGGCGGCCGTCCTCCACCAAAATCTCACTCGTTGTCCCGACAACCATTCCGCCCAGAAGAAAACTTAGTTTTATTTTGAAGGGGTTTTGGAGAAGAAAGTTCGCTCGAGAGAGCTATCATACTTAGAAAATTCTTGAGTCCTTCGAACCCTCCCAACGGTATTTGATATATATATATAGCATAGCAAGCAATACTCAGTAAAACAGGGGGGAACCTATTAGGACGGAAAATCCTAAGTATAAAGCTACTCATGGCATACTACAAAACCGCACTTGCAAAAATAGTAATAAGAAAGCTACTAAAAACCTACACATGCATACTACAAGATTTTGAAGAGTAAAACATGCATAGTCAAAAACTGGGACATAACATGAACAAGTGGTGTAACTTGCCTTGATCCGAGCAGCAATCTACACAACAATACTCCTCAGCGCACTCCGAGCAATCTAACGAAGCAAACAAGGATCCAATCACAATTTGCACAAAACAAGTCACGAAGTCAAATATGCATGCATGCAACATGGTAATATGCAAGGGTGGGTTTGATTTCGGCCAAGGGTCTTGACCAGGGATGTTGTTGAGTTGGGGATGTCATTAGAATCGATTTCCCACAGATTTTAGGTATTTTGGATAAAACCCTAATTAACCAGGCTTGAAACTAGATCTACAGCTCTAATCTATCTCGAAACAGATCTAAACGCCCTAAGCAAGATATGATAATTTTCTACAGAAGGTATTGTCAAAACAAGGCCAACGCAACAAGAATCAACTAAAACGGAGTTACGGATAATTTTCTAGAATTAAAATACTCTAATCTAAACTTTTAACTCTACTGCAAGATTGCCGCGGCAAAATAGTAATATTATTGTAGATCTGTGTTCTACTCGAAAATCTGAATCCAACGGTATATTATACGCAATTTTTGGACTAATAATCTAATTTCTATGAATTTTACAAGATTGCAGCTATAATCTGCAATTTTAAATTCGAACGGAATATTCCAGAGAATATTCCGCTGACTGGACAGGTTGACTGGGACTAGATGCTGACCTGACGACGACGTGGCGGTGACGAGGCAACTGATCGGGACGATTGAATCTCGACCGTCGGGATGGGATCCGGTGGTTAGAATAGAAGTTGGCTCAAAATAGACCCGATTTTGCCTAACAAAGGACTAGAAGTAGATCTGTGTTAGAGAGATAAATCCGTAGGTTAAATCGAAAAACTTTGAACATGAAAGTTGTGGAGGATGATTAGATCTAGCTTTTCACCAAAGGGATTTGGATTCCAAGAAACGAGCGCGAGTAGATCTTGGAATTACGCCATCAGATCTAAAATATTGCGTTGCGAAATTCTCCGGCTGTGGTGGATGAAAAGAGGTGAGGTTTATCGGAATTGAAAGATTTCGACGAGATCTACAACTTTCGTGTTGAAGCCGAAGGCAGCCGACGAAGTTTAGATGGGTTTAGAAGCGAAATACGATTCGGTGGTGTGTAGATTCGGGATTTCGGGAAGGAGAAGTGTTATAGCTGTGGCTCCGATGAATTACTTAGGCTTTTATGATGATGGGAGGATAGATCTTGGAGTAGGGAACAAGTAGAAACAAACGGAAGTCAATTCGGAGTTGTAGATAAAAAGTTATGAGTGTTTGAATAGAGATAGGTTTAGAAAACAGATTTTCGCACGCTTTTTAAAGCGGAGGTGGGATCGATCGTGCCTCGCTGCTGGTTCGGTCGGCTGAAGTGGGCCGGCCGGCGGCCCATTTCGGTTTTTTTTTTCTTTTTCTTTTTTTCTATTTTGGTATTTTCTTTATATCTTTTGCATACGAACTCCAAATTAGACGAAACTGGTCTCTAAAATTTTATAAAAAGAAGAGGGTTAGGATAGGATTATAAAATAACACTTTTGCAAAGGTTTTGGTGGTTAAAAAGGTTTTACCCTCCTTTTGTCTGTAAGTGACTATGGGGTTTGAGAATTGCCTGATGCAAATTTTTCGATAGGTGATGCCATGATGCAATGATATGATGCATGCTTACTAGTAACATCTGAAATTATAAAATTTGGGATGTTACAGTCGTTCCACCAACACGACAGTTCGCGCCCACCGTGGGGCTAGCGGTGCTAGCAGGGGTGAAAATCCGGACGGGAAGCATCTTCAACACCGGTGAGCGCGTCGTCTCTAGCATGGTTTAGTGCTTCGGAGCGATGGACTATGTCAGCGACAACGCAGGGAGCTTCGGCAGGCATCCCCCTTCGTGCAATGGTGTCTTCATCAAACTTGGCGCGCACAAGATCTACGTCGGCATGGACGAGTCCTGCGTTCATCTGCGGCACGTCCTCGTGGGAGGCGAGTCACCTCTCAGCGCAGCTTGTGGAGTGTGTGTCCCTCGCCCCGCTAGAAGCGTTGGGGTCAAGATGGCGGCACCAGATGTGGGAGCAAGGAAGGACCCGGCGCCAGAACCGAAATCACCCAAAAGCAGGCAATATCTAGGTTCCCTCCACTAGAAAGGCCAGAGAATGTGCTCCAACAAGCAATAGATAGCCTAGCAAGGCCAATAGCTCGTGTGGTAGATCCGGCTCAGGCACAGGCCGAGTTGGAGGAAACTAGGCAGAAAATGTTAGCTGGCGCAAAAAAGGTAATAGAGTTACATCAGTCTCTGGACATCACTTTCAGAGAATATGCAAAAGGAAACCGCTTAGATGGAGCAAGAATCCGAGGTAGAAACCTGATCACTGAGATTGACAAGGAATACGAGCCTAGGCCGGGTCAGACAACCACAATAGTAACAGGAGGGCTAGAGAGGTACAGTACCCAGCAAAGAATATCAGGGCAACGAACGTGGCTGCGTCCGAATTAGAAGGTTTAACCGGAGAGGCCCGGGAAAGGCAACAAGAGAGGGTGAACCACTTGCTGAGGGTCGCTTGCTAGCAAAACAAGGAAATGAACAAGGAAAACTCGGCGCCACTAGGAGCATCACAGGTGGTTCATTCGGCTAGAAATAACCCGGCCAAGTCCGGTGCCGCCGCATCATCTCCGGGTCACAACCCCAGGAGAGAAGAAGTAAACTCCGGGAGAAGGGACAAACAAATGATCCCCTATGATCCACTGAGAGCTGGAAAAGGCAAAGCGGTGCAAGTGGACAAAGATCGTCACAGTACCAGCCGAGGTGAAGCTGGTCGAGGTAACCGCTACCAAGGCAATGCCGGTCAAGAGAACGCTAGCAACAACAATGCCGGACAGCATGATCCGGCGAGAGCGGGGCAAAATGGACCTCAGCAGGAGAAAAGTACAGGTCAAGCAACACAACAGCAAAACGCTTATCCGGAACGAGAAAGGTATAATGATGGTTATTCGCAATGGTTAATGATGGATACCCAAGACTAGAGCACCATGTAATTGGATCAAGGCTGGGGAGCAGAAAATTGCAGCCAGATGATGCAAGGCTGAAGTTGGACAGGATTTATAGGTCGGAGTTGATCGAGGTTCAGGGTCCACCTAGTCCGGCATGCTTTGGGCCCCGGATCATGAAGGAACCAACAGTGCCGAACTTTCAATTGTCCAAATGAACAACAACCTACGATGGTAGCACCAGACCTGAGGATTGGCTTATTGATTATGCAACAGTAGTCAAAATTGCAACTGGAAATTTGAGATGGGCAGTGAGGTATGTGCCGCAAATGTTGGAGGGGCCAACGATAGTTTGGCTAAACAACTTTCCACCAGGAAGTGTTAACTACTTGTTGGACTTTCAGGAGTTGTTTGTTAGCAATTTCTCAAGCACTTACAAGAGGCCCAATAGGCCACAAACTCTGGCATTATGCCGGTAGAGACTAAATGAGCCAGACCAATATTTCCTAACACGGTGGTGCAATGTGCGAAATCATGTGAAGGAGTAATCGAATCGCAAGCAATTGCGTGGTTCGCCCAAGGCTGTAGATATGGAAGTATGTTGTGGCAAAGGTTGTAGCGGGATATGCCAACTATTTTGGCCGAGACAATTCAGATCGCAGATTCATATGCTTTGGGAGACCCAACTCAACCTCGGCTAATGTCGAGTGAGGCAAACAAAGAGTATTACAACCGAGATGGCTGTGGGTCATCAAGGAGAAATGATTTCTGAGGCAAAAGACGGGATGAACGTCCGGATTACCGGTACAGCTCGCAGCAAGTGGCAGCTGTGGACCGAGATCAGCCCAATGCCGGTGCCAGAAAACTAGGGGGCAAAACTGGCAACAGAAGAGTGATGGGAAGATGCTTTGGATCCCAGAACAGAAAAGGCAATGGCAAGAGCGAAAGGATCGACCGAGGTATACATTCGAGTCTATGCTAGATCAACCTTGCAAGTTTCATACGCCCAATCCGAATAGCCCGGCGAATCATACGACAAGGCAATGTAAGTGGATGAGGAAGCTAGAACAAGGTAGTTCGGGGAATGCTCAGGCACCTCGGAACGAAGCACCTCGGTATCCATTACTCACTGGAGTGAACGAACAGCAACTCATGCTGCCTCCGCCATGGCCGAGGTATGAAAATCAAGAAAGGAGGGATACTGTGCATCATGTGAATAACCAACAGCAACAAGATCAAGGATACCATGGAAATAAGGGGAGAAATGAATACAGGGAGCATCAGCAAAGCTACTGCGTAACCACGAAAGAAACTGACCGGAAAAGCTTACAGTGCCGACATATGGAGGTAAACGCGGTAATGCCGGCAATAGTAAGGTACATGTCTTAGTCAGATCAAGAAATTACGTGGAGTATCAGAGACCACCCAAAGCTTATGCCGAGCTCAGGGACCTACGTACTGGTCCTGGATCCGATGTTCATCGGGCCGAATCTTATTGTGAGATTCTCCAAGGTGCTGATTGACAACGGCAGTAGCATTAACATCATGTACAAGGATACCATGCACAAGTTGGGGATAACAGAGAATATGCTTCAAGCTACAAGGACCACTTTTCATTGCATTGCTCTAGGTATTTCCTGTGAGCCAATTGGTAAGGTCCGAATTGATATGTTGTTCGGAACCAGGGAGAACTGCCAGACTGAAAATTTGGAATTTGAGGTGGTGAATTTAGAGAGCGCCTATCATGCGTTGCTCGGCAGGCCCACGCTGAACAAGTTCATGTCAAGTACTCACATCAGCTACCTAAAGATGAAACTGCCCGGACCAGGGGGAGTGATAACCATCTCAGGGGACTTCTGACATTCGATCGAGTGCGCCTCTGCCGGATCTAACTTAGCCAAGTCACTCGTGATATCTTAGGAGAAAACGAGAATCATGGAAGTGGCGACATTGGCTCAGTCTGTGCAGCAACATATGTCGGCCCTAACCAATCTGCATGGAAGTGTGTCATTTCAAGTGACAAAGGATACCAAGAAAGTACCAATTGATGATCAGTTCCCAGAGCGCACCGTAACCATTGGTGCTGTGTTAAGCAGCAAATAGGAAAGCGAGCTCGTCAACTTCCTCCGTGAGAATCGGGATATCTTTGCTTGGTCCACACAGGATCTGCAAGGTGTGCCGAGGGAGGTGGCCAAGCACTCTTTGAATGTGAGACCCGACGCAAAGCCGGTGAAACAACCTCTTCGGTGTTTTGCCGAGGACAGAAGAAAATTCATTGGGGATGAGATAGCTAGGCTCCTTGCAGCCGGATTTATCATGGAAGTACTCTATCCGGATTGGATCTCTAATCCGGTGTTGGTGGAAAAGAAGAAAGATGACCCGAACATGGCCATGGTTTGGTGCATGTGCATTGATTACACGAACCTGAATAAGGCGTGTCCTAAAGACCCATTCCCACCGCCAAGGATAGACCAGGTCATAGATTCAACTGCGGGGTGTGAGTTATTTTCATTCATAGATGCATATGCTGGTTTCCACCAGATACCCTTGAACCCGGATGATCAAATAAAGACTGTGTTTATTACCCCATACAGGGCTTATTGCTATAGCACTATGCCGTTTGGGTTACGTAATGTTGGAGCAACGTACCAACGATGCATGCAGAAATGTTTACATCACCAAATAGGTCGAAATGTGCAAGTGTATGTGGATGATGTGGTCATAAATACTAAGGAAAGCAATACTCTCCTTGATGACATCCAGCAGACATTTGCGAACTTGAGACGGTTCCGGATGAAACTTAACCCGGAGAAATGCACCTTTGGTGTGCCTGCAGGGAAGTTACTCGGTTTCCTGGTGTCCAACCGAGGTATTGAAGCTAACCCAATGAAAATACGGGCTATAGAAAGAATGGAACTACCAAAATGCCTTAACGATGTACAGAAGTTTACTGGTTGCCTGGCATCGTTAATTCAGTTCGTATGTCGGCTGGGAGAGAAGGCTTTTCCCCTCTACCAATTAATGAAAAAGGCAGATAAATTGACGTGGACGCCACAACCGGATAGCGCATTTCGAGAATAAAAAAGATGTTGTCAACTGCACCAATCCTAGCCGCACCACTACCCAAGGAGCCAATGATTCTCTATATCGCCGCGACCAACCGATTCGTAAGTGCAGTAATTATAGTGGAGCGCAAAGAAGAAGGAAAATCGATGCAAAGGCTAGTGTATTATGTGAGCGAGGTATTGTCAGCTTCAAAACAGAATTACCCTCACTATCAAAAGATGGTGTATGGCGTGTATATGTCAGCCAAGAAACTCAAACACTACTTTGAGGAACACCCCATCAAGGTGATATGTGAGGCACCCATATCAGAGATTATGAGTAACAAAGATGCTAGTGGGCGAATAGCAAAATGGGCAATTGAGCTAGCCCCATGCGCACCACAGTTTGACAGAAGAGATGCAATCAAGTCACAAGCCATGGCGGATTTCTTTGTGGACTGGTCCGAGATGCAATACGAACCACCTCTATCGGACTCCAATTACCGGCGAATGCACTTTGACGGATCAAAACTGAAAGAAGGGCTGGGCGCCAGAGTGGTGCTTACCTCGCCCAAGAAAGATCAACTAAAGTATGTCCTTTAGATTCACTTCAGCGCCTCAAATAATGTCGCAGAATATGAGGCACTAGTCCATGGCCTGAAAGTTGAAAAGAAGTGGGGATACGACGAATACAGTGCTTTGGAGACTCGGATTTCGTGGTGCAGCAAGTATCTGGCAACTGGGACGCTTTGGATGCCAACATGGCCCTATACAGGTTTCATGTGCAAAAGATAAGCGGATTCTTCGAAGGATGTGAATTTCATCATGTACCTCGGATTGAAAACAAGGCCGCCGACGTATTGTCCAATTTGGGCTCATCCCGGCAACCAATCCCGCCAAATTTGGCTTTGGATCACTTAAGAAAACCATCTATTACCCCATCACCGGAATCCGAGTCTATCTATATCCCGGTTCTCTCCGGGTCAGAAGCTACGCCAATGGAAATTGATTGGGGAGGCACCTCAGCAAACCCGGGGACTGCTTCGGCAAACCCGCGGACTGCACCAGCAAACTCGGGGACTGTTCAGCCAGACCCGGCAGGAGTTATGTCGGTGGATGCGATGGAAATTGACGAGGAACCATTTCCCGTCTGATCTATAGCAGCTTGGGCCAAGCCCATATTAGGTTTCCTGAAAGAAGGAATCCTGCCAGATGATGAGGTACTTTCAAGGCAGATCCAGAGGAGACAAAAAGCCTATACTATTATCAACACCAAATTATACAAAAGAAGTGTGACTACAGAGCTGCAGTGGTGCGTTGACCCGGAGGAAGGACTTGACATACTCTAGGATATTCACCAAGGAGAATGTGGCCACCATGCATCCTCAAGGGAGTTAGTGGCAAAAGATTTCTGGCATGGATTTTACTAGCCAAGTGCTTTAGAGCAAGTAGAGGATTTGGTGAGGAAATGCAATGGTTGCCAAAGATATGGCACCAAAACTCACCTACCAATGTCGGAGCTCAAAACTATTCCCATCACTTGGCCATTTGATGTGTGGTGCCTAGATATGGTAGGACCATTTAAGCCGACTAAAGGAGGAATGACCCATATCCTAGTTATAGTGGACAAATTTACCAAGTGGATTGAAGTAGAGCCAATCAAGAAATGTGATGGGGCAACAACAGTAAAGTTCCTCAAGGATATAATCCTGAGATATGGCTACCCCTATAGTATCATAACCGACAATGGCACTAACTTTGCTAAAGGAGCATTTTCGAGGTTCTGCCGAGAAAAGAAGATCCGGCTAGATGTCGCCTCAGTGGCCCACCCCGCATCGAACGGGCAAGTGGAAAGATCCAACGGACTAGTTCTGTCCGGGATAAAACCCCGGCTCATGGAGCCACTGCAAAGTTCAGTGGGGTGCTGGATACAAGAGCTACCCACAGTACTGTGGAGTTTAAGAACACCTCCGAATCGATCAACAGGCTATACACCATTTTTTCTGGTATATGGGGCAGAAGCTGTATTACCAGCCGACATAGAGCATGATTCGTCGAGGGTCACCCAATACACAGAAGCCAAAGTGCGTGAAGCCCAGAAAAATGATGTTGATCTGCTGGAAGAAGCGAGAGAACTGGCCTTGTCCAGATCCACAATATATCAGCAAAACCTCCGACACTATCATAGCTGGAAAGTAAACCCCCGAGTTTTCTGGGAAGGTGATATGGTACTCCGGTTGATACACCGCACTGCTGGCATGCATAAGTTATCCCCTCCATGGGAAGATCCTTTCATTGTTAGCAAAGCTTTGCACAATGATTCCTACTATCTTATTGATGCACAGCCACAGGAGAAGAACAAGGCGGACAGGTCCGGAGAAGAATCTAAGCAACCATGTAATGTAGCACTACTTCGTCCCTTTTACACCTAGCAAAGGGGTGAATGTATCCGAGTCACTCATATGTCGATATGTATGTCGGCAACGAGCTTATCAATGAAACTTCGGCACTCTCACCAGAAACTCGGGGACTGACATAATAACTGTCTTTCTTGTTTTACGATCTTTATATGTCGGCTGGCTTACATTACTGGTACCATAGCCGGATTACTAGTGTGTGAGCACAAAAAACCCAACTCTTCGACTTTGCTGCTGTCCAACAAGAATTGGCTTCATGGCAAGCAAGAGAACAAGTTTGGAATTGCAAAGCACATGAAAAACGATTAAGGGAAAGAACCTAAGCGCGCCGAAATTTGCGATTCGGACTAACCCTATGTTTATTTCATTAATTTCTTGCCGGATTATTTTGAGGTAATCTCAAAGTTTCAAGCATTGTTAATTCGATTTTTTGAGCCTCGGACTGGTAAGTCAAAAAACCGAATCAAGGTAGACGCGAGCCAAGTCAAAAATTGGGAGAACAAGAAAACGAAACTCGGGGACTTCACCCACGATAATCCGACATTAAAAAATTAGTTGCAAATAGCACAAATTGTAGCAAAACCACACCAAGGTACTTAAATACATCTTCACCCGGAATTCCGGGGATCTCACAAATTTAGTTAAGTGTTTTATGCTCAAGGAGCAGGGGCAGAAGCCGAATCATCGGCTGAGGGAGGAGGTACGTCAGAATTTGTGGGCGGGGCGCTAGGCTCGGCCTCATCCTCGGGGCGGGCCTCTCCATCCTCTGGATCTTTAGCTTCGTCGCCAAGCTCGGAGGCCTCTCCCTCGCTTCCCTCGTATTCTTTATCCTCAGAAGCAATTTCATCATCAAACACATCAAGGTAGCTCATCCCTTCGTTCCAAGCGTGGCAGAAGGAATACTAGATAAGCTTGTTAGCACTAGCTTTGTGACGCGCAACCCACGCCAGATCTTTAGTCCACTTGGATCCGGTGCGCATGCGGGTAAGCAACCCCAGGTCTATTCCTCCGTACCACGAGAGGACGAATTGCAGCGCAATGTCAGCCTCGGCTCATGCAGCCAATTCACACCATAGATGCAGCTGCGTCTCGCACTCCATTAGTTTGGCAATAAGAGTAGCATTTCCCTTTGGAGTGGGCTCACCGGGCCAAAGGGAGTTCAGCATCCGCATTGCGGACGGCATGATATCTGCGCCATAGTTCCTTACTAGCTCCATGCGAGCAACGAGGTTCACAAGCAGATCTTCTGTCGTGTAAGGGATTGACCCGGAGGCAGGACCCGTGGGAATACCATGTTGCTCGTGGGACCAGGCTACGGCAGCAGCAGTGAGAGTATCACCTTCTGGAAACTTGCCCGAGAACAGAACAGAGGAAACAATGAGCGAAACCACTAAGTCTGGAGAAATGAAAGTTGAGCAAGGAAAAGGAACTCACGAGCAATCTGGAAGAGGAGACACTGAAGCTTGGCATGGACATTGGCACTGTTGGCCTAGAGTTTCTCATATTCAAAGGTTACCGACGTAAGTTTTATGTCGGCTTCCTCCGATAAGTCCTTGTGCTTGGAAATTTGCGTCGTCAAACGCTCTTTTTCCTTGGCAAACTCCTGGTCAGCCTTGTCTAGCTTGGTTTTATGGAGGTCCTTGAGCCTCTGGATTTCGGCATTCAGCCGAGTGATCTCCGAGTCCTGGAGGCGCAGCCGAGCTTTCTCGTCATCCTTCTTCTTCCGTTTAGCTTGATGCTTGCCTGCTTGTTCGAGAAAATGTGTCATCATATCAGGAATAGGAACACTGTCTTCAAGGTCAACTACAGTAATAAGTTAATCCGGCGGAGCCGGAGTATAAATGTCTACCGAGTCAAGAAAGGAAGCGCATAAAGATGAAGTGAAAGATAAAATACCTCGGATTTCCTCAAGATTTTTCTGCATGATGGTATTCTTAGCTTCAACCTTGCCTGCATAAGTGGAACAACAAGTTAATACGGATCATGGATAACTCGAAGGAACATAAGTGTAAAAGGACAAGTCTTGGGTAAAGAAAATTACTCTTCTTATGGTGATCCTCTAGGAGCTTGCCATAATGGACGTGGACGTCTTTATTGGAGTCGAGCAGGCGCTGGAACTCCTTTGTTCGGCGGTTAGTGGTAATATGGGAAAAGCAATGCAAGATTAGTTCAAAGGGAAACAAAGAATAATTCGAAGTCTATAAGATCTGGTCCAAGTGGAACTTAACCAGGCTCTAGGTGTGCGGATATTCGAAGTCTACAAGCTCCAGGGCAAGTGGAACTTAACCCGGCTCTAGGTGTGTGGATATTCGAAGTCTACAAGATCCGGGCCAAGTGGAACTTAACCTGGCTCTAGGTGTGTCGATATCGAAGTCTACAAGATGCTGGCGAAGTGGAACTTAACCTGGCTCTAGGTGTGTGGATATTCGAGGTCTACAAGATCCGGGCCAAGTGGAACTTAAGCCGGCTCTAGGTGTCTGGATATTCGAGGTATTCAAGATCCAGGCCAAGTGGAACTTAACCCGGCTCTAACTCTAGCACTATTTGAAATTTCTAAGGACGAAAAATGAGTTCTCTAGGAGCATCCGACCGAGTAACAAGTTACTCCCTCAGAGGCTCGGGGACTAGGGGATATATCTATAAGTGCTCATGCATATAAAGTACCACAGCAGAAGAAAAGGGTTACCTCCATCATCCGGCCAGCCAAAGAGATGGCCTTGGTGGCGGAGTTCATCTGGGCGCTAAACTCTACTGGGCCGAACTTCTCTGGCATATCATCCTTTGGATCGATAAATTCAGCATTGTTCCAATTATTCACTTACTCCAGGAGCAGTGGACTGTAACTTTCGCCGCTGGGAGAGTAATTCACCGCCAAACCTTTGGCGTGGGCTTCTCGCCTTGCAAATTGAGCTGCAGCAGGGCTGGTATGCAGGACCAGCTGCCTACTACCCTCTGATCCGGCAGTGGGAGACTCGAAAATGATACCCTTGGCTGGTCCGACAGCTTTCGTGAGCTTGCCGGATGATGGAGGACGTGGTGGAAGATCAAAGGCTGCTGATCCATACGGAGCCTGGGAAACTGGCTGGAAAATATCCAAAATTGACAGCGTTGATCCGGAGGGGGTTGTCGGAGCTTTTCTCTTTGGAGGCTTAGTGGAGGTTGTTGCTGCTGCTGCTGCTGAAGTTGTTGTTGCTAGTGCTGGTGTTGCTGGTGCTGGTGTTGGTGCTGCTGGTGTTGTTGGTACTGTTGGTGCTGGTGCTGCTGGTGCTGGTGCTGCTGCTTCAGAGGAAACTGGAGTTGAAGAAAAACTTTTTGGGGGCGGTGCTGGTGAAACTGGCACCTCATAACTGGGCGCTGGCGCTGAAGAGGAGCTGGGACGATCCAGCATGGCCGTATCCTGAGCCGCCCCACTACCCCCCCCGCCAACATTGCCCTCCTCATGGCGAGGTGGGCTCTGATCGGGCGCAGCCACAGAGCCCTCTTGAATAGGGCTGAGCGGGCGAGTGTCGTCGTCGCGGGGGGAGAAGGGCTGCTCCGGATCAGAGATGTTATGCTGGAGCCGCTCTAGGGAATGACCCTAGGAGCTCTGGAAAATAAAAGAGTATCAAGTCAAGAAGAGAGAGAAAAACAGATAAGAAGCAAAGGCAAAGGTAGAAATGGAAGTATCCCAAGAGCAAACACAGAAAGACTTACTCATCTAAGGTTGGAGGTGTCCGAGGCTTGGGTGCCCTCCAAACCGTGCTTTTGGCCACTGGTTTGGCCGAGGCTTTCACCCCAGACTTCTTCTGCCTCTTATTGGGCGGTGGCACCTCCGAAGCTGCGGCCGAGGTAGGCGCACGCTTCTGGGATGGAGCACGGACCAGACCACTCGTGGCAAGAGGGGGAACCTTGTGGACCTGATCGGCCGGGTTAGCTGAAGATCCGGACATTAGCGGAAATACGTAAGAGAGGGGCACTAGGTCAAGTACCTCAAGAACCTAAACATCTGAGTCATCGTCATCCGGCCCATCCCTTAAAGAAGAGGCCTTCCCATAGGTACGCTTGACGGTGTCCGGAGTGGGAAGGAAAGTCTCCGGGTCAGGTTCCACCTCATCGGCCACGGCACGGTCAGGCACCCATTGGCTGCTGGAGGAATCGCTAAAAATAAGGTAGCAGTGTCTAAGTTAAGACAGTCATCCGACATACAAAGAAGATCTGGAAAAATAGTAAGAGAGAAGTTTACCTTCAGAGGAGGGTTGTCCCGGGTATAGGGCCCGAGCCCCCATTCCCAAGCCTCAGAGAATTCCTTCTCAACGTTGAAAAATGGCCTTAACCCGACGGTATACCGCCGAGTTATCGAGCTCAAAGGAGGAAGTCCGGTGGGGGTCGAGGGGGCCGCTCAAGTAGCAGATCGTGTGAGCACGTTTCTGTAGGGGGAGACTCAGATGCGAACGAAAGTGATCATAATATATCCCCCCCGGAACTTCTTCTTGAGCATCTCCTTGATCCGGCGCTCAACCTGGTTCACCAGGGCCGTGGGTCGTTTGGGGATGCTCTCCCAAAGAGAGGTATCTGGGACTCCAAGCTTGAAGGGAAGGAGCCGGATCAAGTCCTCGGAAGTTGTGTTCTGGAAATAGAAGAAAGTCCAGGCCCAGCCTTTGCAAGACTCGAGCCCGGTGACCCTGGGAAATACGGAGTTCTTGCGGGGAGATATGGAGGCTCCATCGCATTGAGTCAGATGCTTCTCTTTCGGAGTAAGCTCCGGATCTAGAAGAACGTTCTTCCGGAGACCGAAGAACTTCATCTAGATCTCCTTAGATGGCCAGAGGCATACCCCTCTATGCTGGAGGCGAAAGAGGATAGAGAGGTGATGGCATTGGCAGGGAGATGGTGTGGTTTCAATTGGTATGTGGAGATGAAATAAAAAAGAAATTGGAGACAGGAAGGCCAAAGCCACACTGAAAGTGGGAGAGGAAAACAATGTATTCTCCTAGATTGGGAGAGGGAGAAACCTCACCAGCGGCAAGGCGGCAGGCGACGCCTACGGGGATGCGGCACGTGGCGTAGAGCCAATCCAAGTCGTCTTCACAGACGAATGCACCACACTCGTGGGTTTTGTCTTCCTCCTCTTGTTGCGCCACCACGGTGGCCTCTTCCTCAGTCATGGTGAGGTCGAGGTCCTCGAGGAGAAAATCGGAGTAGAGGTAACCGGTGGCGGGGAACCTGGAAGCACAGGGCCCCGTGGTGAAGACCTTGAACGGAAGCGGCAGCGCATGCACGAGGAGCTACTGAGCATGGTCACGGCGGTGTAGCTATGGAAAAGAAGCAGCAGTGGCGGTGGAGTTGCAGCGAAGGAGAAAGGAGGCAGGGGAGTGCGCGATATGTGGTGAACTTCCCCAAGATTGCCCCCAGCCCCTACTCAACCGCACGAGAGGGCGCGTAGTGGGATCCTTTACGGTTGCCCTGACACACGCAGCGGGCGAGCGCGGCCACAACAAGGGTTAAAGGGAGCAAAAGATCCCATGACGCGATGTGATGTTACAGTTAACGAGGCGCTACAGTGAAGGGATGTGTGCAGCAGTTATTCCTGACATTGCAATAGTAACTGGCGCAGTAAATGGGCGTGGCCCTTAAAATGAGGCAAAATGATGATTACCCTCCACGTACGACGTGGGGAAGCGTACGGGAGAAGGAAAGGTAACCCGGATGAGCAAGCAAAAGACCCCGCCAATGAGTAATAACTCGGAATGAGCCAAGGGAGCGCAAGAGAAAAAACTCCGGATTACGCGCTAACTCAGCCAAAGAGGCAAAGATCCGGATATGGGAACCTGTTGTGGCCTTAACAACTAAGGTTGCTAAGACCGCACCAGCTTCAGGGACTAATGTTGGGGGGATACTATAACACCCTCAAATCGGTCCTATGCAAGTTTTAGCCCTTTCCGCCAAACCCGCATAGAAACGATTCAAGGACGCCCACCAGGCACTTTCGTGCGGGTGGAAAATGAAGTAATACCATTACACAACAGTCCTCGATGGGACCCACATAACAGATATATATACAACACGACTCCATGAGTCAAGAATACAGATATACAATACAAAGATCCAAATCACCTTGAAATCGATAGGGCGTCCGACTACGGACAAAATGCAAATGGGGCTAAGAGCCCTGAAGAATAACCAATGGCATCCATAACCCTGCCCAGGCCAAGCTGGAAGGGTAACCTTGCTAACGATGGCGATCTCAAACCTGCTAAAACAAAAGGGGTGCCGACAAAGGGCAAAGGAAAAAGAGGAGCATCAGTACTAAGGCCAGTACACGGCGAGGCTAGAATTCGGCGGCGCTCGCCTACATAGGTATGGTGCGCTGAAGCGGCATCGCAGCGGCAGTAAACAACCTATAGAGACTCGATACAACTGGTGGTTATCAGAGAGGGATAAGAAAAGACCTATTCGGATCCAACCTGAAGCTATCACCAAACAAACCCATCCTGGTTTTTCCCCCTCGAGACCAAACGAGGAAGTCGAACCGAGGAACTCACACGGTGGGCAATTTTACTCATTCCGTTATAGTTGAAGCTCTTACTAATCAGATATAGATAGCATGAGTCATCCTGATAGCATAAGTAGTGGGCAGTTTTAGTTAACATTCCGTTGTAGTTGGAACAGTTACTAGCCAGATATAATTGTCTTGAGGAATCCCAAAACCCAACAGTTGTTGACACTTTTATCACATTCCATTGGAGTTGCAATACTTACTAGGCAGGTATAACAAAACAATCTAGGTCCACCAGTGGTTGGCATTTTTAATATACATTCCGTTATGGTGAAGCTGATTACTAGTCAGATATAATTAAGTCAAATTTATAGCACTACTTTAGTTATGCTTGTCTATGATCGAGATACTGTGTTCCAAGTCGTCCATAACCGCGGACACGGCTTTCAGAAAGTTTTACCCTGCAGGGGTGCACAAATAGCAACACACACTCGATCAACCTCGGAAAAACCAACTCAAAACCCAACGAGGCATTCACGACAAAGCGATCACAGGATTCAGAAATATTTCAGGGGGCCACCCCACTAAGCTACCCGCAACGAAGTTGGCCGGCTCCGATACGGACCCAGTGTTTGCGACGACGGCTGTAAACGACTGGGAACCCGAAAATGTGACTGGGCTTGTCGATACCGCGAAAACGTGGCGCGATCCAAAACAGTACAGGTGCTCCTCGCACAATCTTAAATAAAGCAGTAACATGGCATAAGTACAGGATAGTAATAAAGCCCCAAACTACTTTGTGGCCCCAAGAAATAGAAATGAATCAAGCTCTGGCTCAGGGGGGTCCATAAGGCCTCCCGGATGTGGATAGTCCGAAAAATCAAGGAACAGGTATCAAGTACTCGGGGTCCTACGGACACAAGTGAGCGTGGAAGAACCAAATAACATCTATTGCCCACCGATGCCTCTACATTAGTTATATCTAGCATTTTATTAGTTGTATTTAAAGTCATGATCATCTCCACCATAAACATCTGCCAGCAATAAACATCTCCACCATTCCAACAACTGTGGTACTCGACAACACGAGATCGCACTTGAGCAAGCGACTACGACTCGCAAGGCCAGCTATCTACCAAACACAGGTAATAGGAGATGTCCAAGGCAATATAGAGGCAGCACGGGATATAACTGGTGCACGGAAACTAAAGCATCGCGACACGGATAGCAATAGATCAATAGGAGGAAATAAAGACTATAAATGCAAAATAGGTAGAAGGGGAAGAGATGCTCGCCTGGGAAACACTGCCGAAGGTTCATATCCGGAGAACTTGTCGGTAATCGCATCAACTCATCGGCCTAGTCCGCGAAGAAGCAAACACTAGAAGAAACACCGGATGCAATATGTAATACTACGGCAGAAGATCCGGCATGATTATGATATGCATGCGAGATAAACAATTTAATATGCGACAGTCGGTAATGCCATATTATAAAAATAAAGAGGGTCTCGGATAGGGAATCACATTTAGGGTTCGGCGAACTTGTGCTCAGAGGGGTTCGGGGTTCGACAGGGTTCGACGGGGATCGGATTGATAGGATCGGTCTCGGACAACGGAAGTAGATCTTGTCGCATCCGGGAGAAGGGCTTGTTTCGGCGTCGGGGGCGCATCGGATTCGCCCGGGTCGGGCTCGAGCGGCGGATGTCAGGTTGGAGGCGGGGTTGAGGAAAACCGAGGAGAGAGGAGGGGCGCGGGGCTGGCGGGGTCCGCGTGGTGGGGTGCGATCGGCGTGTAGGGTGGGGATCGAGGTGGTTGGGGTGTGCGTGCCAGATGGCGGGCAGGGGAGTGGCTGTCCAGTGTGGGTGGGGCCCAGGGGCAGGGAGAAGGAGGCGGGTGGTGTGGTGCACAGGTGGGCTGATGTGGCGGCTGGGGTGAGGTGGCAGGCGGCGATTGGTGGGAGTGAGGTGGAGGGACTGGGTAGAATAGGCTAGGTAGGTTCTTTAGTAGAAAAGGTTTGGGTAGGATTAGGAATTAGACTAGGTTTTAGTTTAGGGCTTGGAGGTGACCGGCCGGGCTTTCGGGCCTGGCTGGCTGCCTCCCAAAAATAATTGAAATATTTTATTTATTAAAAAAGAGGCTTTTGCAAACCGTTGGTAGACAAAACAAAATAATCCGAAGACCCGGGTTTTGATTTGAATAAAGACGAGAATATTTAGAAACAAAACTAGGCGTTTCGAAAATAGTTTAGACTAAAACCATGCATGATAATGACGATGCTCAAATGCAATGTGGCATGATGACATGAGCATGCGGTCATCATGATGCAATGCATAAAAAAAACGCGATTGTCTAGTTGTGGTTTTGCGGGGCGCCACAGATACCCCCGGGTAGGGTCACGCCGGGGTATAAAGGCCGAGTTAGCCGATGTACGAAACGGTCAAAGAAATTGCTGGCCGGGTCACCTCAAGGCAGGCTGACTTACGGAGTAACCCAGCCCGTGGGGCGTCTCTTTAACATTAACCCGACCGGAATAAAATATATGTCGGCCATGTCTATCTGTCTATTATACAGGTACCCTCGTAGCCGGGTTAGCCATGTGCTAACCCAGACTACCACTTGGCTTCCAAGATAAGGAACGAATCTCTCACTGGTCAAAAGGTGGCTTTGGCTAGCTGTAGCGTGAGAGAAGCAAATCAGAGGGAAGGACCAGTGGGGCAGGAGCGGAAAAGGTGACGCGGGCTATGTCGGCTGACGTAGCCCATGTCTGGTGACGCTTAAAGGCAAGGATTATGCGGTGGGTCGGCCGAGCCGTTGTAGAGAATAAAGAAGCATCTAGCTTTAGTTGAGGAGCATATTCGGGGAATATGCTGCCACGTGTGCTGTAACATTGTAACCCGGGCTCCCCGATATAAAGAGCACGGGGACCTCCATAGAGGGGATCGATCATTTTCTCTGGCTACGGTAGAACTCTAGAGCTAGGAAGTGAGGGGTAAGATACATAGTCTCCTTCTCACCAGGAGCTTGTGGAGCATCTGTGAGCATGATTGATATAGCAAATACAAGAACTTATGTGCGTGGAATCACCACGTTTTCCCTCCCTAGATTCCCCTAGCACTCATTGTCCCCATCTTTAGCCTATCCATGGCATGTGCCGTGCCACCACCACGACATGAAGATTGTTATTTAAATGTCTGACTTGATGATAATGCTAAAAAGAAACTCATGAGGAGTGTTAATGATGTTCTTATAATGGTTAACAATGCCTATGTCCCAGTTGATTTCTATGTTTTGGATGTTGAATGCAATACTTCTTGTCCTATTATTTGGGAAGACCTTTTCTTAGAACTGTTGGTGACATTATTGATATGAAAGAAGGAACCATTAAATATCAAGTTCCACTCAAGAAAGGTATAGAACACTTCCCTAAGAAGAGAGAGAAGATTCATTTTTCCCCTCCTATGAAAACAAAATTTGCTCTTAATGCTTCTTCATTTGAGAATACTTGATTCTTTTCTTGCTTCTTATGCCTAACTTAAAGGCGTTAAAGAAAAGTACTTATGGGGAGATAACCCAAAAGTTTTAGTTGAGTCTTGGAAGTTATTGCCTCTGTAATAACCTCTTCTTATCATTTTTGTGTGGTTTTTGTGCCAAGAGTAACCTCTAGTGAGGGAGAAGTAATTCTTGGGAAAGTTAATGTCCCGAAATAGATTTTTGTGCTTCGCTGTAAAAATTCCCGGAAAATCTCTGTACGTCTCTTTGAGCTGTAATTTTTTGTGCTTCTGCCCCAGGTTATTATCCAACTTTCTCTAGTTCAACACTTTCCGATTTGAGCAACAGAAGGTCTTCGAAAAAAATGGTTTTTACCTGCTAGTCTGTTATGATAGATTTCTGCCATTATTTGTATTTGCATCTTAATCTCTTTCTCTTTGAGTTCTCTTTGATCATTTGAAATTTTTATAGGAAGTGCTACCGTAGCTTGTGTTCTAATAGAAGTTTTACTTGTGTTGAAACTGCAGCAAAATACTTATTATCTTGAGTACACTAATGTTGCTATGAAGATTGTGTGAAGTTTTGTATGAAGGAAAATTTTTGAGTGTAGGGAAGGGTAATGTGATAAGATGAAGTATGGACAAAAGCTCATGCTTGGGATGCCACCCGTGTCACCCTAAGGAATATCCAAGAAGTACAAGCGTCAAAGCTTGGGGATGCCTAAGGCATCCCCTTCTTCATCAATAAAAATCTCAGGTTTCTTCCAAACATTTCAATTTTATTGTTTCATGCACAGTTGTGTTGTTCTTGGAGCGTCTTTGTTTTCGTTCTTAGTTTTAGTTTGCTTGAATAAATTGGTTGGACACTCTCATTCATATATTAGTTTTCAAATAAGTTGGTTTGGATTGGAAAACAGTAGGAAAAGTTCATGCTTAAGTGGTAAAATGGAGCTTGTTTTTGACTTTGGCCTATGCTTTGTCATGTCATGCTTGATATTGTTTTGGCTTTATGCTTAGTGAATTTCGCTATAGCATGACATGTTATAAACAATTGAGATTGCTTAATGTGTCTTGAAAGAATCATGTGTTGTTTTAGCATATTAAAGCATAGTATTGTGGTATTCTTCTTGGATGCTTTATTTGGGTTGACTTGGCGCATGCTCACACCATGTTATGACTATCCCAAGTCACCATAGCCTCGATGATCATTTAGTTTTTGACTTGTAATATCACTTTATGCTTTAATTAATGATGGTTTGTCACTTTGCATGATTATGGCCATTATTGCTCTCTTAATTGGTCGCTCCTAGTCTTTTGCTAGCCTCCATAACCAAGTATGAGTTCCACTCATGCATCTAACTCCACATAAAACCAAGTTTTTCCAAAGAGTCCACCATACCTACCTATTAGCATTTTCTATTCCAAGTATGTTCATGTTTTTATCTACCTTCCGAATTAAACTTGTTATGTGAAAATTAGTGATTAAAGCTCTCACGAACTTAATGGCACACTTTACTTTTCTTGCCCCTAATAAACTTGAATCATTGTGTCATCTATGTTGTATATGCTTGCACTTATACATTGGGAATTAGCAGAACCATGCTGTCATGGGGAACGCTTTCAACATTGCACTTGTACATTGTACCAGTTGATATCATGCTCTTTTGTTTATGGATGTCGTCAGTGTGAAATGAAAGGGGAGCATGTAAGTCAATGGAGTTATGTATGTGTGTTAGAGAAACTCTTGGGTGGTTGGTCTAATCCATGCCTAATCATGGTGGAAACCTGCAGCGTAACCATAATCATCAATCTATGAAGCATTCTTCTTATAAAAAAAGAGATAGAGGTTGAGAAAAAAGAAAAAAAAGAAATGAGAAAAGAGGAAAGAGAGAAAAAAAGCACCATTTTCCCATGGTAAATAAGAAGATTGCTGATATGCTTATTGTCTGCTTGCCTTGTCATTTTGATATGGGGATTCTTCCATATCATCGAGCAAGGGGTACCCCATTGGCAGTTCTCTATGATACACATGTACTTACTATGACAAGAACTTACCGGTAACTAAACTTGAGTAGCATGAGGAGCGGCCCTCGTATTCAAGGGACATGAGATTTCCAACTTATACTTTGTCAAGCATATACTCCATAGTTGTTCACTTTTACCTTAATCACTTCAAGATGCTTATGATAGGGGCAATGAGAGCTGAAAGCTAATAAGTACCATAATTTTTGGAAGCTCTTTATGAAACTTGAATCCCTGCTTCCTTCTATGAAGGCCTTTCTTTTACTTTCATGTTGAGTCTCCATCTTCTATCTTTATGCACCTATTAAGACAGCATAATGGTCATTCTTAGTTTAATGTGCATTATCCCAAGACTTGTTGATTGATGCATAACTTTGATATTGCTTGTTCTTGAACTATTTGTATCTAGTCACCCTTATGAACTTTGAAGGTGTCCTATGCATTTATGTTTTGCTATGAGGGACAAGCTGAATACCATTCTTATTATGCTTTCTTTATGTGAAACAAACAAACATCTTTCAAAGCATTGTTATTCATGAATCTTTTGTGTGTACCTTTTCATGCTACAACATAGTTTCTATGTCTTATTGTTAGAACTATATCTTTCATGCTAGGTTAAAGTACTATGATCCCAGCTATCAATATATTATACATGCCTTGATCAAGTTGTGATGGTGCATGTCACCTAAAAAAATATTCTTTCTTTTTATCACTTACCTACTCGAGGACGAGCAGGAGTTAAGCTTGGGGACATTGATACGTTGCAAACGTATCTATAATTTTTGATGTTCCATGCTTGTTTTATATCTACTTTCTTATGTTTTGTCCACACTTTGGAGTATTTTTACACATTTTCTGGAACTAACCTATTAACAAGATGCCACGGGCCCAGTTGCCTGTTTTCTGCTGTTTTTGGTTCTAGAAAAGCCAGAAAATGAATATACTTAGAATTGGACGGGACAAAAGCCAAAGTCAATATTTCACCGAGGGGAACACGGAGCCAAAAGACGAGACGAAGAAGGGCCTCGAGGAGGCCACACCCCCTGGCCGCGTGGCCAGGCCCGGCCCGCGCCTCAGGGGTGCAGCTGCCTCAGGCACCCCCTCGGCATCCCTTTTCGCCTATATATTGCCTCTGATACAGAAATCGTAAGGACCCGATCAAAAATTCCATGAAAGAGTCTGTAGCCGCCGCCATCTCCATCCCTAGATCGGGAGGGATCTAAAGCTCTTCTCGGCACCCTACCGGAGGGGAGAATTCACCCTGGAGGCCTTCTTCATCACCATGCATGCCTCCGGTGTGATGCGTGACTAGTTCATCCCTGGACTACGGGTCCATGTAGTAGCTAGATGGTTAGTTCTCCTCCTTTGTGCTATCATGTTTAGATCTTGTGAGCTCCATTCATGATCAAGATCATCTATTTTTAATCCTGCATGTCGTTTTTGCGAGGATCTGATGGATATTGAGATGCTATTTTAGATTGATTATTGATTCTATCATGTCTTTGTTATTTGTGATCTTGCATGCTTTCCGTTGTTAGTAGCTATCTTGGCCAAGTAGATGCTAGCAACTCCAAGAGGGAGTATTTATGCTCGATAGTGGGTTCATGCCTCTAGTAATCTGGGGAAGTGACAGAAATATCTAAGGTACTAGATGTGTTGTTGCTACTAGGGAGAAAACAACAATCATTTGTTCATAGAACAATCGTATTGTTTACTTTACACACTTTGCTCAATGCAATTATCTGTTGCCTGCAACTTAATACTGGAAGGGCTTCGAATGATAACCTGAAGGTGGATTATTAGTCATAGATGCAGTTGGATTACGGTCTATGTATAATGTTGTAATGCCCAATCAAATCTCAAAGGAGTCAAGATGATTAGTATATGCATGTATGCTTTCTCGATGTCTGTCAATTGCCCCGCTGTAATTTGTTCACCCAACATGTCATCTATCTTAAGGAGAATCACCACTAGTGAACTATGGACCCCGGTGCATTCTTTTACCATCATTCTACAAAGATATTTATTGTTTTCTGTTTACTTTCTGCAAGCTATTAATATTTTCCACACAATACATTTAATCCTTTGTTTTCAGCAAAACCGGTGAGATTGACAACCTCACTGTAAGTTGGGGGCAAAGTTCTGTGGTTGTGTTGTGCAGGATTCCAAGTTGGAAACAACACCTAGAAGGTGTTTCCATGCTCCTACTGGTTCAATAACCTTGGTTTCATAACTGAGGGAGAACTTGCTGTTGTGCTCATCATACTTTCCTCTTGGGGTTCCCAACAAGCTCGAATATATTTTGGGCCATCAGTGTGTTCTTTTCTTAAACCACATGGATCCACCAGTGTCATTGCATGTGGATTCTTTTCATGAACCACAGCTATAGTCATTGAATGTCTGTTCTTGTCCTAAACCATCACTAGAGTCATTGCATGTGTGTTCTTTTTCAAAACCACATATGGATCCACTAGAGTCATTGCATGTGTGTTCTTATCCTAAACCAGCACTAGATTCATTTCATGTGTGTTTTTTCCTAAACCATATATGGATCCACCAGAGTCATTGCATGTGTGTTCTTTTCCTAAACCACATCTGGATCCACCAGAGTCATTGCATGTGTGTTCCTTTCATAAACTACAGCTAGATCCATTGCATGTGTGTTCTTTTCATAAACCACATTGATCCACCAGAGTCATTGCATGTCTGTTCTTTTCATAAACCACATGTGTCCACTAGAGTCATTACATGTGTGTTCTTTTCACAAACCACATGTGGATCCACTAGTCATTGCATGTGTGTTCTTATCCTAAACCTGCACTACAGTCATTGCATCTGTGTTCCTTTCCGAAACAACATATGGATCCACCAGAATCATTGCATGTGCGTTCTTTTCCTAAACCACATCTGGATCCACTAGAGTCATTGCATGTGTGTTCTTTTCATAAACCACAGCTAGAGTCATTGCATGTGTGTTCTTTTCATATACCACATTGATCCACCAGAGTCATTGCATGTGTGTTCTTTTCATAAACCACATGGATCCACCAGTGTCATTGCATGTGTGTTCTTTTCATGAACCATAGCTAGAGTCATTGCATGTCTATTCTTTTCATAAACCACATGGATCCACTAGAGTCATTGCATGTGTGTTCTTTTGACAAACCACATATGGATCCACTAGAGTCATTGCATGTGTGTTCTTATCCTAAACCAGCACTAGAGTCATTGCATGTGTGTTCTTTCCTAAACCACATATGGATCCACTAGAGTCATTGCATGTGTGTTCTTTTCCTAAACCACATAGGATCCACCAGAGTCATTGCATGTGTGTTGTTTTCATAAACACAAGCTAGAGTCATCGCATATGTGTTCTTTTCATAAACCACATTGATCCACCAGAGTCATTGCATGTGTGTTCTTTTCATAAACCACATGGATCCACCTGTGTCATTGCATGTGTGTTCTTTTCATGAACCACACCTAGAGTCCACAAGTGTCTTTACATGTGTGTTCTTCTCCTAAACCAGCAATAGAGTCATTGCATGTGTGTTCTTTTCCTAAACCACATCTGGATCCACCAGAGTCATTGCATGTGTGTTCTTTTCATAAACTATAGCTAGATCCATTGCATGTGTGTTCTTTTCATAAACCACATTGATCCACCAGAGGCCTTGCATGTGTGTTCTTTTCATAAACCACAGCTAGAGTCATTGCATGTGTATTCTTTTCATAAACCAAATGGATCCACTAGAGTCATTGCATGTGTGTTCTTTTCACAAACCACATATGGATCCACTAGAGTCATTGCATGTGTTTTCTTATCCTAAACTAGCACTAGAGTCATTGCCTGCCTGTTCTTTTCATAAACCATATGGATCCACTAGAGTCATTGCATGTGTGTTATTTTCATGAACAACATATGGATCCACCAGAGTCATCGCATGTGTGTTCTTTTCATAAACCACAGATAGAGTTATTGCATGTGTGTTCTTTTCATAAACCACATTGATCCACCAGAGTCACTGAATGTGTGTTCTTTTCACAAACCACATATGGATCCACTAGAGTCATTGCATGTGTGTTCTTATCCTAAACCAGCACTAGTGCTCATTGCATGTGTGTTCTTTTCCTAAACCACATATGGATCCACCAGAGTCATTGCATGTGTGTACTTTTCATAAACCACATGGATCCACCAGTGTCATTGCATGTGTGTTCTTTTCATGAACCCTAGCTAGAGTCATTGCATTTGTATTCTTTTCATAAACCACGTGGATCCACTAGAGTCATTGCATGTGTGTTCTTTTCACAAACCACATATGGATCCACTAGAGTCATTGCATGTGTGTTCTTGTCCTAAACCAGCACTAGAGTCATTGTGACAGGTTTGATTACTCGGATTCTTATGATTCGCTACCCTATACTGGGTAAAAGGCTTACGGCCCATGAAGATTCCAAATGATAGCCCAAGGATGCAACCAACAAAGACTTTGATTGTATTCAGAAAGAATCTCTAAACTGATAATGTGTTGGTATTGTAATCACGCGTATCTAAAACCTATCCGCATACAGCTTTGAGACCCGGCCTATTATATATAGGACAGGAGAAGCCCAAGCAAGGGTACCAAAATCTAGAAGACAACTTGTAATAGTGCGATTTCCCCAATATTCAGGTGACTTTGACTTCATTGTTTTCCTGACATCCGATGAAATCCCCAGCGTTCTGTTTTCCGCGAAACCCTAAGTCCATCACCATGGGCATTGCCGAGGTTACCCCTTGTCAATTGGCGCCATCTGTGGGAAACCTGAACGCTAGAACCATGGATTCGGCAGACCACTCTCCATAAAACATCAACCCGGCGAAAGCAGATCCACGCCCGTCCACCCCTGTATTGGTACCCGCCGATTTCAATGGCGGATCCGATCTAATCATCGGAAGTTTCCACTTCCAAGTAGAGGACCGGCAAGAATCGCACCCTTAGGCCCTAATCACATCAGAACCGTCGATGCAGAAACCTACGCCTACGGCGGTACCAGCATCTTCCGTCGGATCCTCCACGGACGTCACAACACAGATCGAAGAAGGCGAAGAAAGTGAACAAATCGAGATGGGTCTGGGGGACCTTGATGGCCTTCATGGTAATCTCTCCCTTGGGTCAGGTCCTCAGCTAACTCCATCATGTGAAGCAAACCCGACAAACTCAGAACCCAAAGAAAGAAGCAAAAACGTCGACTTTGAAGAAAGAATGGCAAAGATCTATCCAGAATTACAATCTCAGAATACTATTAGCACTTCCTTTGAAGTAGAAGATGACGCCATCGTCCCACACATAACACGCCACCAAGTGTGAATGATCAAGGAGGATACCTCAACATCAAGCGACTCTAACGGTAATCCTATCCTCAACCCCAATGCTATTTTATCAGATGACAATGCAGGAAACCAAGACAATGAAGGAGGCCACGGAAAAGGAGGAGAAACAATAGATAATCACATAGTCCAAGGAATAGGCAGAGAACCTCATGGCGGAGAGAGACAAATACTTTGTCTACCAGCATCGGCATGGCAAAAAGCAAGGGAAGTAATTTCGGGAGCAGTTCCGATGATAGCAGATGCTTCACATGAGGATCTATTAGTATACCAGTATATGCTTCACCACAAGAAGAGATACCTACTTAGGATGCAAAGGCAACTCTACGAAAGAAAGAGATTAGCCGACGAATCCAACTTACGACGGGCGCAGTTAAGCTCTACTCCAGGATTGTGGAGCGTAACAAGAGGAGCAGCACCAAGAAGGGCAACATCTCGACTACAACATATACCTGAAGTAGAAAGAAGTGGACACATCCGAGATCTCGACCTATCATTCATGTCGATTGACCAAGCAGGAAACATCAAGGCAAAAACAACTTAGGCAGCCATTGTGGCTGTGCAAACATATCTAATCACCACTCGGCCCGCACCCGACAATCCGCACACGGCCCTCCACCGCTCTGCCCTGATGAACCTTGGCATGGTAGGAGCCTCTCCCGTAGAAGCAGAGCAAGGAATCACGCGACAACCCGATAGATCCCCACGCCGTCACAGCAATCGTCAGCAAGTGGGCCACACCCGACGATCTCTATCGCCACACCAGGATCCGAGTCGCGAAGCAACACAAGAAAATAAAACACGCAACATAGGAGCGATGGATCAAGAGATGAAAACCGCAGCCGACAATATCACGATGGATACAACGAAGATGATTACAAGCTATCAGGAGCCAGCTGTTTTATGCAGCGGATTTGCAAAACCTCAGTACCCAAGGACTTCAAACTTCCACATGACCGCCACAAGTACGATGTACTACAGGAACCCGAAGCATGGTTAGCAGATTATTTGGCCACTATCAAATTAAAAGGTGGCTCCACAAATACCGTAATGCAAAGCCTACAACTACATCTCACCGGCACCGCAAGATCATGGCTCAGGCAGTTACCCGAGAATTCCATGGGTAGCTGGAACGACCTGGAAGATAAGTTCATCCGGCACTTCCAATCCACACTTAAACGACCAGCATCCTTGGAGGAGTTATGAGCGTGCAAACAAAAATCTAGGGAATCAATAAGAGCATTCATACAACAATGGAATATCATCAAAAACTCAGTTGAGTCCATATTCGACGAAAGGGCCATCGATGCCTTCAACGACGACCTCCGTCGCCGAGAATTCATAGAAGAACTAGGACGGGTTAAACCCAAAACGATCTCACGGCTAATGGAAATAGTAAATCGCTGGGCTGATGGAGAAGACGTGTTGCACAATTAGTGTACGCGATCACCCGAAGAAGATAGGGACAAGCACGACAACGATAGAAGAAGAAGAAACAACGATGGAAACACGGGACCAAGTTACGTCGTAGCAGATTTTTTGGGTGAAGGTAACAACAGAAGCAACGACTACAACGGAGGATGTCGCTAGAACAGGGACGATGTCGAAGGAAGCCAGTCAGCACAGCAGTATCAGCCAAGAGAACGAGACCCACCCATGTCCGCGATGTAATATGCATTTTTACGTTGACTCAGCAGGCAGACGACAATCTAACCACCTCATGAAAGACTGCCGAACATTCCGGAAGACGCATGAGCTATGTAGTGCAAAGGTAACCGAAACGGCAAACCGAGGATATGCTTCTACGCCTAGCACATTAGCCATTGGCGCACCACCACCACCACTAGCGGCACCACCAAAAAACACAAATGATCAAAACAACAAGTACCCTAGGTCAAAAGGAGAAATGTCCGTGATTTAGAAAGGGCATCCATCCAACAGAATTTAGAAGCTGATCACAAGACAAATCAATATGGTGGAAATAGCAACATCAACCACACCCGAATATCTCCACTGGTCAGAGCAAGAAATCACATTCAGCAGAGCCGATCACCCGCTTCGGGTCCCATGACCGGGTCACTCAGCCTTGATAGTCGAAGCACAAATTGGCGGGTTTGATATGAGCAAGCTCTTCATAGACGCAAGAAGTAGCATAAATGTGATCTATGCAATAACACTGAGAACAATGGGCTACCCCTGGACAATATCGCGCCAATAGAAACATCTTTCCACAGAATAGTACCAGGTAAAGCCGAAATTCCTTTAGGCAAAGTATTTCTTGACGTTGTTTTCGGTTCCAAAATAAATTTCAGGCAAGAAAGACTCGAATTCGAAGTCATGGACTGGCCATCAAAATATCATGAGATCCTGGGACGACCAGCTTTTGCACGATTTATGGCAGTGCCACATTATGCATACCTAGTCATGAAAATGCCAGCACCAAAGTGAATCATCACGATAAAAGGAAGCTTCACATGTGCCAACAATTGTGATCGGGAGTTCAAAAGAAATTTAGAATCTTTTGGGATGGCAACAGAATTTGAACAACTCAAAACTTCAGTAAACGTAGAACCACTGGAAGTATCACGTGTAAATCCCGATTAGGCTTTTGACACGGCAAAGGACACAAAAGAAGTACAGATCCACCCCATCGACTCGACGAAAACAACATTTGTGGCTACCAATCTTGATCTCGCATAGGAAAGCGTGCTCATCGAGTTCCTCTGGGAGCACTAGGAGATCTTTGCATGGCTACCTTCTAACATGTCGGGGATACCTAGGGAACTCGCTGAGCACGCATTAAATTTGGATCCAAAGGCGAAGCCAGTAAAGCAACCGCTTCGTCGCTTCGCAGAACCAAAGCGTAAAGCCATTGGAAAGGAGATCCATCGCCTTACTGACACCAACTTTATCAAAGAACTAACAAAAGCAGAGTGGGTCGCAAACCCAGTATGTGTTCCAAAGAAAAATACTATAGAACTTCAGATGTGCATCGGCTTTACTACACTAAACAAACATTGTCCAAAAGATCACTTACCATTGCCGCAAATCGACCAAATAATCGATGCAACCGCGACATGCAAATGTCTTTCTTTCTTGGATGCTTACTCAGGATACCACTAGATTAGGATGAAGGAAAAAAGATCAGGAGAAAACGGTGTTTATCACGCCTTATGGTGTATTCTGCTACACAAAAATGCCTTTTGGCCTCAAGAACGCCAGAGCAACATATCAACGAATGATGCAGGAGTGTTTGGGAAGCCAAATAGGCACAAACGTACAAGTATATATCAATGATGTTATAGTTACAACAAGACAAGGATATGTGCTCATCATGGACCTTGAAGAAACATTTAAAAATCTCGACAAGTTTAACATCAAACTGAACCCAAAAAATGTTCCTTTGGAGTCCCGGCAGGGCAACTCCTCGGATATTTGGTATCAGCCAGAGGAATTGAGGCTAATTCTGAGAAAATACAAGCAATCCTAACAAGGAAGAAGCCAACAAATCTACATGGCATACAACAGCTGGCAGGAGGAGTAGCGGCACTCGGTCGTTTCATTGCACGGCTAGGAGAAAAAGCGCTGACATTTTACGCCCTCATGAGAAAATCAGAAAAAATCAAATGGACCGAAGAAGCACAGCATGCCTTTGAAGATCTTAAAAGGACACTTCAACATCTCATGTTGTCGTGTCGCCAAAAGAGAAAGAGCCTTTACTACTTTAGATTGCTGCCACAAATTAGGTGGTCAACATGGTCTTGGTTGTGGAGCGACCCGAAGAAGGGAAAATCCATGGTGTGTAGAGGCCAGTCTACTTCCTGAGCGAGGTCTTATCGCCATCCAAACAAAGGTACCCACATTACCAAAAACTAGCATATGGGGTATTTATGACAACACGAAAACTACGCCATTATTTTTCGGAACATCCGATCATAGTGGTCAATGAAGCACCTTTGTCAAACATACTGAACAATCTAGAAGCAATTGGGCGTGTCTCTCTATGGGGAATTGAATTATCCCCTCGATACATCACCTATGAGAAGCGCAAGGCGATCAAGTCACAAGTTTTGCGAGATTTCATCACAGAATGGACAGAGTTGCAATGTGCGGGTCAACCTGACCTTTCTAGCGCTTGGACAATGTACTTCGACGGATCAAAAAGAATGAAAGGATCAGGGGTGTAACATCCCAAAACTTTAATCAAGGTTATTAAATCCAAATTACCCAATTTAGGGTTAACAAATACTTTTATCATTAAAACAATTAAGAATGCATATGTGGGTTGCGTTAATATAGAATTGTTTTGAATTGCCATGTTTATTTGTTCTAATGGTTGAAAAATGATTCAAAGATGAATTCCACATCATCTAGATCATTCCCAAGCAAAATCCAAAGAAAAAGAAATCAAATAAGATTAATAAAAGCAAATGGTCACTTTTGCCATTTTAATCCACTAGGCCACTTTAGGTGTTCCTAGAAGTCAATTCTTAACAGAAATAATTCTAACTCTTTTCACCCCTTGCTAGTAAAAGTAAAGATCTACCAAGGACCTCTTTGAAACCTTACAAAAACATTTAAACACTAAATTTAAATGGCATTTGAAAATGGAATCAAGTGTATGTGCATAGATCCCACTTCTCAAAAACCACTCAAATGAGTTCACCTTGACAATCCCAAGCAACCACAGATGCTCAAGCATATGACTAACACACCCACCAAAAATCTTTTCAAAATTCAATTAAAATGTTCTTGTGGACATTGTGTCAAACACTTGGCAGGAAACAATCTTCTAGCCTAACTAACATTGTTGCTAATTAAGTTCATGTCCCCCATTCGACCATCCCTAGCTCCGCCGCACCCTACCGCGATCCCCTGTCCACCCCACGGAAGTAGTCGAGCCCTGGACCACCGAGGCACGCCCGCACACCGAGCCTATGCGCCATGCATGGAGCACACCAGAGCGCCGTCCCCGACAAGCCAGCACAAGCCGCGCCTTGCCCTTAGCTTGCACGCGCCGCTCTGCCATAACCCCAGCATGCTCTAGGACATGCACTTTTCTCGCTGCGCGACCAGCAGCCACCGCACGCAGCGTCGAGCACCGCCTCTGCCGCTCAGAGCGCCAGCCTCGTCCGACCAAAAGCCACCGCCCCTAGCTGCGCCATTGCGCCATAGATGACCGCCAAGAGGCAGCCCACTATCCGCCTACACCACCCATGCCTTTATCCTCATGTACCATCGTCTCCGACGAGCCACGCTGATACGTCCATTTTGCATCACTATTATATATCATAATTCACTGTTATTCATTGATATATTTCATACTAAGGGATGATACTTATGTTATTTCATCTGTTTTTGCATGGTTGATGACTTTTGGAGCATGGACCGCTGCAGTCAGGATTCTGATGGAAAAGGTGTTGTTTGGAGGCAAAATTCGCGAAGATCAGAAAATCCGGGAAAATACATGGAAAATCCTATTTTTCTAGAAGATGAAGGAAGCCAAAAGGGGAGGCTGAGATGGGCCACAGGGGGCCCACACCACCCCTTGGCGCGGGCTAGCCTAGGCTGCGCCACCAGGTGGTGTGGCTGCCCTGGTCCACCCCTGGCTCTCCCCTCTAGCGTATATTATCCTCCCAAAACCCTAAGACTCGGGGAGCGACCACAGAAAGATTTCGCCACCTCTGCGGGGCGAAAAACACCAAGACACAAAGATCTCTCCGGCAGACAGAATTCTGCCCGGGGAATTACTTCCTAGAGAAGGGAGATCGTCGCCATCAACACCACCATCAAGCTGGACTTCATCGGGATCATCATCATCACCATCATCACCATCATCACCACCAGCACCATCATCACCATCTCCATATCGCTATAACAATTGGGTTGAATCTTGCATAGTTCTTAGGGGAAACTTTCCCGGTGTTGATTACTCTTTGTATTTGATGCTATTGAGTGGAACCATTGAATTATTGTTTATGTTCAGATTGTTATACATCATTATTTCATATCTGATCATGATCCATATGATGTCTTGTGAGTAGTTCGTTTTGTTCTTGAGGACATGGGAGAAGTCATGTTGTTAGTAGTGGAATTGTGTTGATAAAGATTCAATGGTTTGATATTTAAGTTGTGGTGTACTTCTTCTAGTGGTGTCATGTGAACGTTGACTACATGATACTTCACCTATATGGGCCTAGGGGAATGCATTGTGTATTTGGCCACTAATCGTAGGGGTTGCCGAAGTGACAGAAACTTGAACCCCCGTTAGGAAACCATTGCACAAGGGACGTCGGGGTCTTAGAGTTTAAAGTTGTGGTTAGGTTTCTACCTTAATTACTTTCTTATACTTGTGGATGCTAGCAAGGGGTATAATCACAAGTATGTATTAGTCCTAGGAAGGTCGGTACATTAGCACAGTTCACCCATACAACACTTAGCAAACTAAAGAAGATTAATCAACTATATGAAGCGAAAGCACTTGACAGAATTCCCATGTGTCCTCGAGAACATTTGGTCATCTTAAGTAATACAACCGGCTTGTCCTTTGCTGAATAAAGGATTGGGACACTTGCTACATTTATTCTTATTGTCTTTTATTTACTCGTACTTTATTTACTTGCATTATCAAAAACCCCTAAAAATCCGTTTGCTAAGTATTGGCAGGGAATTCCTGATCCATACCACTAGCCAGCACCTTCTGCTCCCTGTTGGGTTCGACACTCTTACTTATCGAAAATACTGCGATACACCCCCTATACTTGTGGGTCATCAAGACTATTTTCTGGCGCCGTCGCCGGGGAGTGAAGCGCTATTGGAGAGTGGAACTGGTAAAGGAAACTTCTACTGTGAGTATTGTTTACTTCTGTTAGTTGCTTTATTTTCAATATGGATAATTCGTTGAGTTTCTTATTGCGTAATGCTACTACCACTGCTAAGGTAGTAGATGAACCACCACCTCCTGAGAATGATACTTTTAAAATACCTACAAGAATTATTGATCGTGTTATGGATAACTACTATGTTGGGGATGGAACTGTCCATCCCGGTGATCATTTGCTCTTTATACAAGAATTATGCGGGTTGTTCAAGTGTGCAGGTATTACTACAAATCAAGTTAAGAAGAAGTTATTCTCATTATCACTAAAAGGAAGAGCTGAGGAATGGTATAAGCTGCTGAAGAATGGTCAAGCTCTTGAATGGGAGGAAATAGTACCTCTCTTTTATTCAAAGTTTTATCCTCCTAGTGAGATTCATAAAGATCGGAATCAAATATACAACTTTTGGCCTCTTGATGGAGAGAATACATCTCAAGCTTGGGGGAGATTAAAGTTACTAATTCTCAAATGTCCCATTCATGAGCTCCCCAACAATATTATTATCAATAAATTTTATGCAAGGCTTTCTCTTCATGATAAGGATTTATTGGATGCTTCTTGTGCTGGATCATTCACTCGCATGGAAGAAGAAGTGAAATGGGAACTTCTAGACCGTATTCAAGATAATGCTGAAGCATGGGAGAATGACAAAGGAATAAAGCCAGGTATAAATTATGATTATGAATGCATTGAATCTTTTATGGGAACTGATAACTTTCAAAATATTAAAAACGCGTATGGTGTAGACTCTCAAGCTATTGCAACTTATTTTAAGGATTTTGCTTCCTATATTGAAGTGCCTAAAAAGAAGTGGAATAAGTATCATGAACCATATAAAGATGTTTCTAAGTGTGTTCCTTCTAGAAAAACTGAAGTTTATACTGCAAATCATGCTTCACCTGAACCTTACATTGAGAAAATACCTTTCCCAGTTAAGATAAAGGAACATTCTATGATAGCTAGTATGGTTAATGAAAGTACAAGTAAAGCTGTTGAACCTGATAAACAAATGGATGATGAACCTATAATAGCAAATGTGGAAGATTTTGTCGCTAAATATGTAGAAGAGGGACACACTATCCTTGGTAAGGATACCTCTAATATTGTTTCACAAAGTAGTGTTATGAGAGTTAGTATTCCTGTGTTTTCTGTTAAAATAAGTGATCATTGCTACGATGATCCTTGTGATAGTTATATTGTTAAGTTTATGCATGATACTGAAAGTTATTATGAGAGAGGAAAGACTGTGCTTATGCATCTCAATAATATCGAGTTTCCTCGTTTTATGCTGAAAGTTTTTATGTTGGACTTCTTTTGCCTTCCTATGCTAGTAGCCTCTGGTTTCAAGAACTTGTTTGTTTACAAAATTCCCTTGCATAGGAATTGGGTAAGACTTAAACACGTGTATTTTTGCTTCTTAATGCTCTCTTTCACTTTAATTCATATTCTTATGTGACCATCATTGAAATTATCATGCACATCTTAATGGCTATAAAGCAAGAGCTTTTTGGGAGACAACCCAATATATTCTTGCTTTCAGTTTGTTTTTGTTTCTTTGAGTCTTGGAAGTTTTTACTTCGGTAATAACCTCTCCTTATCCTTTTTTTGGTTTTTGTGTCAAGATCAACCTCTAATGAGAGAGAAGTAAGATTTGGGGAAGTTGATGTCCCGAAACAGATCTTTGTGCTTCACCGTAAAAATTCGTGAGATATCTCTGTATGTCGGCCTGAGCTGTAATTTTTTGTGCTTCTGCCCCAGGTTGTTATGCAACTTTCGTTAGTTTTGCACTTTTTGATTTGACCAACACAAGATTTTCGAAAAAAATTAATATTTACCTGCTGGACTATTTTGACAAATTTTGACCACTCTTGCATTTGCTTCTTTAAATCGATTTCCTTTTTGAATTATTTTTGGGTTTTCGGAAGGAGTTGCTACAGTAGCTTATGTTTTGATGGTTTTCGGTTGAAATTAGACTCAAAAGGTTTTATCACTTCACTTATACTAATATTGCTAATGAGAACTGTGTCAAGTTTTGTGTGAAAGAAATTTCCAGGTTAGTGGAGATAATGGTGTAATAAGGAAGTGAAAGGTTTCATGACTCAAGCAATAAGTGTATGAAGATGAAGATGTTGATGTTTTTCAATTTATAACTCCATAAAAATTTATCAAACACCAAATTCAGAGACCTGCAGAGTCTGTTTTCGAATAGGTAACAGTTCTGGTAAGAAAAGTTCTGTGAAAGATCTGGCCAGTTATATTTTTGTAGTTTTCAGCCAACAAGGAAAGCTACGAATCGAAAGAGGGACAAAAACGGAGCCAGGGTGTCCCACACCACCCTATGGCGCAGGCCCACCCCTGGTCGCGTCACCAGGTGGTGTGGCCACCTCGGACTCCGTCTCCGACCCGTTTTCTCCCAGTACCTTCCTTTTGTTGTAAAACTTCGTAATATATAATCCCCCGGATCCCCCGAGGTTCATATATCGTGTTCTCTTCGTGTTTTTATTTTGATCTGTTTCTTCCAGGAACTATTCTTGAAATTTTAGAAGCACAATGGTGTCCGCCAAGGATAAAGGAAAGGAGCCTATGGAGGAAGATTTCCTAGACCCCGGGAAGGAGAAGGAGATCAAGAGTGAAGACGAAGAGGAGGCAAAGCACACCGTCACTACCATTGCAAGCATTGGAGTGGTGGCAAACCCTGCCAAGATTATGTCAATTGGAGGGAAGCCTCCTCGTCACTGTTCAGATCCATGGTCACTTCCTCCACACACCAAGAATCCTTTCCATACCCTTAACCATGAGCATCAATACTAGAATATGCCCAAGGATAAATTACCCTCCAATTGGGATTTGCCTCGTTCTAGCCATGCAGGAAAAGAAGACTTCAAGGAGGTAGAGTGGGGAAACAATCACAAGAGCTAGAATTCGCAACCTGACATGATCATGAGCCGCATTGAGAAAAACTCACAACTAATTCATAATCTCACCTTTGAGATCGAGGACTTGGGGAAATTAATCAAAAAGCTCATTGAGAGGATACCACCACCATAGAAGGAGTAATTCGTCATCAGGTTTGGCATCCCCTTGGTTTGTTCCAAGCTTGGGGGAGTGTCGCGGTATCACATCACTATCTTCTATCTTTTTACCTTTTTAGTAGAATCATATCATGAATAGAGAAGTTATCATGTAGGATTGTTTGCATTGCGGAAGTGTCCCCTCTCTCGTTAGATATGTATCCCTTGGTGTGAGTTGCCATTATGGAATATTAATGAGAAGTTTTATAATTTACTCTTTTGCATATCTTATATTAGTTTTCAATTCATGGTTATATGATTGATCTTGTTGTTAGTATTGGTATCACTTCGGGATTATTGAGTTAATTTAGTTGGTTTTGGGAAACCTGGCTCGGTCAGTAGCAACACTATTTTTGAGAATTGAATGAAAAAGATAGAAGTACTCTTAAAGAAATATAATTTTATCATCTTTCTTTCTTGATTTGCTCATAAGTTTAGTATTCTCTGGTTAAGATCTTTTGTGCTTCCAAGGAAGATTGCATGTTTTTTTATCACTTGTATGTTTGTTTGTTTCCTTCAAATCTTATACTTGTTACCCAGCCTTGCTAGCCAAAAACCTGTGCTGAGAGGGAATTCTTCTCGTGCATCCAATCCTTAAACCAAAACCTATGCCATTTGTGTCCACCTTACCTACCTATTAGCACTATTGCTATTCCAAGTAAATTCATGTTTTTATCTACCTTCCAAATTAAACTTGTTATGTGAAAATTAGTGATTAAAGCTCTGACAAACTTGATGGCAAACTTTACTTTCTCGCACTTAATAAACTTGAACCATTGTGCCCATCTATGTTGTGTATATGCTTGCGCTTTGTAAGTTGTGAATTAGCAGAACCATGTTTTCATGGGGAACGCTTTCAACATTACACTGGTAATTCATACCTAGTTGATATCATGTTATTTTGTCTATGAATGTCGTTTGTGTGAAATGAAAGGGGAGCTTGGAAGTCCATGGAGTTATGCATGCATGTTAGAGAAACGCCTGGGCCGCCGGTCTAATCCATGTTGTCATGGTGGAAACCTGCAGCGTAACCATAATGAGCATCTATGAAGCATTCTTCTTATAAAAAAGAGATAGAAATTGAGAAAAAGAGAAAAGAAAAAAAGGAGATGAGAAAAGAGGAAAGAGAGAAAAAAGCACCATATTCCCATGGTAAATAAGAAGATTGCTGAGATGCTCGTTGTCTGCTTGCCTTGTCATTTTGATATGGGGATTCTTCTGTATCATCGGGCAAGGGGTAGCCCGTTGGCGGTTCTCCATGATACACATGTGCTTACTATGACAAGAACTTACCGGTGACTAAACTTGAGTAGCATCAGGAGCGGCCCTCGTATTCAAGGGACATGAGATTTTCAACTTACATCTTGTCAAGCATATCCTCGTATTTGATCACTCTAACCTTAATCACCTAAAGATGCCTATGATAGGGGCAATGAAAGCTGAAAATTAATAGGTACCATAATTTTCGGGAGCTCTTTATGAAACTTGAAATCCCTGCTTGCTTTGTGAAGGGCCTTTCTTTTACTTTTTAGTTGAGTCAGTAAACCTATTCCTTTCTATCTCAGCAAGTATTTTGAGTTGTTGTGTTTCATTCATTCATACGATGATTTATTCAATCATGTTTCTTATGTTCCTTGTTTTGCACATTGCTCTTATCTTGGTGTTTACTACTTTGAAAGCTATGATTGAAAATCAGTTATTTGTGAACTCCAGCAAATTTTCAACTATTCTTCGACCAAGAGCTAAGTTTGCCATTACCAATTATGATTCACTTTATGTATCTTTATTGTGTTTCCTTTACTTATTGCAAGTTAAGTTATATAATAGTGAGTTTTCTTCTATTATGACTTATGTATTGATGAATGTGATGCTTCTTGTCCGTATTCTTTTATCAACTCTTCACTCCATAAACCTGAGATCATGTTTATTGAGTTCAGTTTCACTTGGGGATAAGCGAAGTCTAAGCTTGGGGGGAGTGGATACGTCCATTTTGCATCACTATTCTATATCATAATTCACTGTTATTCATTGATATATTTCATATTAAGGGATGATACTTATGTTATTTCATTTGTTTTTGCATGGTTGATGACTTTTGGAGCATGGACCGCTGCAGTCAGGATTCTGATGGAAAAGGTGTTCTTTGGAGGCAAAATTCGTGAAGATCAGAAAATCCGGGAAAATACATGGAAAATCCTATTTTTCTAGAAGACGAAGGAAGCCAGAAGGCGAGGCTGAGATGGGCCACAGGGGGGCCACACCACCCCCGGCGCGGGCCAGCCTAGGCCGCGCCACCAGGTGGTGTGGCCACCCTAGTCCACCCCTGGCTCTCTCCTCTAGCGTATATTATCCTCCTGAAACCCTAAGACTCGGGGAGCAACCATAGAAAGATTTCGCCGCCTCTACAGGGTGAAAAACACCGAGAGAGAAAGATCTCTCTGGCAGACAGAATTTTGCCTTGGGAATTCCTTCCTGGAGAAGGGAGATCGTCGCCATCAACACCACCATCAATCTGGACTTCATCGGGATCATCATCCTCATCACCACCAGCACCATCATCACCATCTCGATATCGCTTTAACAATTGGGTTGAATCTTGCATAGTTATTAGGGGAAACTTTCCCGGTGTTGATTACTCTTTATAGTTGATACTATTGAGTGGAACCATTGAATTATTGTTTATGTTCAGATTGTTATACATCATTATTTCATCTCTGATCATGATCCATATGATGTCTTGTGAGTAGTTCGTTTTTTTCTTGAGGACATGGGAGAAGTCATGTTGTTAGTAGTGGAATTGTGTTGATAAAGATTCAATGGTTTGATATTTAAGTTGTGGTGTACTTCTTCTAGTGGTGTCATGTGAACGTCGACTACATGACACTTCACCTATATGGGCCTAGGGGAATGCATTTTGTATTTGGCTACTAATCGTAGGGGTTTCCGAAGTGACAGAAACCTGAACCCCTGTTAGGAAACCATTGCACAAGGGACGTCAGGGTCTTAGAGTTTAAAGTTGTGGTTAGGTTTCTACCTTAATTACTTTCTTGTACTTGCGGATGCTTGAAAGGGGTATAACCACAAGTATGTATTCGTCCTAGGAAGGTCGGTACATTAGCACAGTTCACCCACACAATACTTAGCAAACTAAAGAATATTAATCAACTATATGAAGCGAAAGCACTTGACAGAATTCCCATGTGAGCTCGAGAAAATTTGGTCATCTTAAGTAATACAACCGGCTTGTCCTTTGCTAAATAAAGGATTGGCCACTTGCTACATTTATTCTTATTGTCTTTTATTTACTCGTACTTTATTTACTTGCATTATCAAAAACCCCTAAAAATCCGTTTGCTAAGTATTGGCAGAGAATTCCTGATCCATACCACTAGCCAGCACCTTCTGCTCCTCGTTGGGTTTGACACTCTTACTTATCGAAAATACTGTGATACACCCCCTATACTTGTGGGTCATCACGTGCCAATGCCGCTCTGCCCCTACGTCGACCCTATATAAGGAGCCCTCTGCAGCACCATTTCTCCACACTACCTCACTCCCCTCTCTATCAGAACCACCTCACACCATCCTCGAAGCCACTCGAGCCACCGTTCATCGGAATTTCCACCGGAGTCGCCGCGGCAGAGGAGGAAGGGGCAGTCGATTACGACCATGCGTGAGTCCACCGTCGTCCACTTGATCGATCGCCCCCATCACCACGTTAGTTGGAGCCATGGTAAGCCCCCAATCGACCCCCACCGAGCCGCTAGGGTTTAGTCTCGCCAGCGACCAGTCCATCGTCGATGATGAGCCAGAGCAGTTGATCTAGGTTCTAATCACACGGTCCACATCGCCCTATACCGCTTCACCTTTAGTTGTACCGCTGACATGCGGGACCCCCTTGTCAGTTGCCAACTAAGCCACGGAGTTTCACTAGGCCGGCCCATTTAGTTTCCCGCCTTAGCCCGCAGATTCAAATAAAGATTTTTCTATTTAGACTTAAACTCAGTTCTGTCCACTAGTTTAAAAATCAATTCAGAAAGATTTACTTAACCAAATTGAATGATTCAAATTTTGCTAGAAAGATAATTTAAATCTCTATCCAAGCCCGTTGGATTTAAATCAATTGGATTTAGAGATCTCACCTAGCAAAAAATAATAAGACACAGACTTTTCCACGTTCAAACATTTTTCAAATATCAACCATAATAGCTTTTGAGTTGATTCCAACTCTCAAAAATCACATTTGATAATACCTATATGAATATGTAATAATATTTAGGTTTTCATGCAGTGACTATGGACTAGTACCAAAATAATGCTATATAGGCATTTCTAGTCACTTTAAATCATTTAAATATTAATCTTAGACTTTATAAAAGGTGATGCAACATATAAATCACATTCCAATATATTAGAATATGTGGTGATGACATGTGTCCACATGATCCCATATTTTAATTGGAGAATATTAAATCTTACTTATTTTTCAACGAGTAGAAATTACTTTTCTCAAATAAAATGAATGAAACTAATTTATTAAATCTTGTGATGAATGTGATGATACTAGATCATCAAGTATGTGGCTTAGTGTGCTAAATAGACTAGTTAAGTATTGTTTGGTGATTGTGTATTCCGTATGTATTTATAGACGATAGTGTCGACCAAGTCTACGAAGAGGAGGAGTTCTACCCCGAAAAAGACGAGGAGAATTTCAACCACTGCACCAACCAAGGCAAGCCATCACTAGATGCAAGTTAACATAAGCAAGATGCATTAGGCATGCTTTGGTTATACCTCTTTGATTTATACCAATCCCAAGTTTTACTTGCAAGCTTTACTTTCTTTTACTTTACCAAAGTTTCTTTACTTGGTTTATAGATAGCATAAAGAGTATAAAACTTGGCCTATCTAGTTAGACTTAGATGTAATTCTATGGCATGAGATTGAGATTAGCATCCCACATTAGTGAACACTCTTAACTTAGAAGTTGGAGCTAAACCAAAAACTTGATCACTTTAGATGGGAATACTTGGTGAAAATGATTATGAAAACCTTGGAATGATGAGTCATTCTATTGAGATGTTTTGACATGTGTTGAGAAACACAACTGGTTTATGATGATGAAAATGTTGAGGCATGAGCCTTCGCCCTTTATAAAAAACTGATGATTGGGTTCGGATGCGATACCATTCCAATTTTACCGTACAACCACAATACCTGAAATGGGTAAGGCTTAGCCAGAAGTTTATATGCATTAGTATGAGTTCCCTCGCGGGAGAGGTTTGAGCTGAGGCTACCTCTCAATGTTTTCCACCTATGCAGTGCCTAGGATGGTAGATGGCCATGGCTGGGAGGCCAAGCTCATAGGAGATGTGCTTATACTAGAGTGTGTAAAGGAAAGGTTATGATTGATTATCCGCATACTAAGTATGATGATTCAGGGTTATCCCTGACGGATGTATCGAATGTTGTGGTGAAAGTGTACCACCTCTGTAGAGTGTCAAACTATTCGAATAGCCGCGTCCGTGGTTATGGACAGTTGGAGTGGCCATACTGTTCCGTTGTCAAATGTTTTCAAAATGAAATGTGACATGACTTGACCACAACAGGGTTGTGACTATGACAACTAAGTTCCCACTTAGGTGATTTAGAACTTTATTTTATCTTTATTTGTTTGTGAACTCAGCTTAGGTTTCAAACTTAACTTTACAAATAAACTTAGAGTTAGCACTCCTACTAGAACTACCTTACTTGTTAGTGATAGTCTGCGAGTACTTAAAGAGTACACATGGCTTTGTCCCTTGCTATTCCCGTGGCCAGACTATGAGGAGGACTATCCGGAAGAAGGACAGTAGGACGGCTATGACAACTAGGACTGCCTCCCATCGTCACCATTGCATGTGACACTAAAGATGGAGCCCACCGCTACGCTATTTATTCCGCTACTTGTTTGTACTAAGATTGGATCATGAGATCCTTTATGTGTGTAAGGCCTTATTATGGTTTGTAATGGATGATGTATTGTGATATCCAATCTGTTATGTCTCGCAAAAATGGTAATCCTGAGATTGCGATGTATGGCATAACAGGCATTTGGGATTAAAAATCTGGGTGTTGACAAGTTGGTATCAGAGCCATCCTGACCATAGCAGACCCTAGTTAGAATGGACATCCGAACAAAAACTTCGTTTCAAAACCAAAGTGAGTATTTATGAAAATCTATTTCCCCTCTTACCCTTGAGATTCTTTCAAAAAGATTCATGTTCCTCAAAAACTATTACATTACTATATAAAATTTGACACACTTGATCACCTCACTAACTTTCTCATCCTTAATTCTTATAGATGGAAGTTCAGTACTGCAAGTTCTACCAGTTGGGCAACGGAGGCCAACTAATCTTCGAGAGGGATCTTGATGCACTATCTGAGTACCTTGAGCGTCCGCATCCAGAATTCTTCGGAGTTCAACTCAATGACCACCCAGGAGGAGATCTACAATGGCTGATAGTTGTTGATCTTTGAGGCAAGATGGAAACACCCTTCTCTGAGAAGATTCAATTCACCGTGAGAGAGAACAACTGGCTAGATGGATTAGCCAGGGCAATGCATGAAGCTCTCGCTCGTCTTTGCGCACAGAATGTCAACTTGATCCAGGGAACTCGCTTTGCTCACTATGCAAGGCGTGACTCTATGGGAATGCCTCTGGAGATGCCAAGTCACCCGGAGTTGAAGCACCAAGTGGAGAACCTTGACTTCCTGCTGTATGACAAACAAAAGGAATTGGACAATGCTCGAGAGTACGCCAACCGTAACCTTGCCATTGTAGCCCAGAAGGCCCAAACTTTCTCACTGCTCATCAAGGATCATCAATCACTTCGCCGTTAACGTGCAAAGAAGGATCGCACCATCGACCGTCTTCGCAAGAAGGTGGCCGACCTCGAGAAGACCATCAAGGATCAAGAATCTCAGCTTGCAGCAAAAGAAGAAGAGGAGGAAGAAGGTGAAGACATCCAGGGCATATTCACTCGTACCTCAGCAATGATGATGACTACCTAGAGGATGATGCCAGGGACTTCTACACAGACGATGATGACTCCAACTTCATCGATGATGAGTAGATGCACTACAGCACTATCATAGGAGTGAGAAGTATCGGTCCCATTGTATCTTAGCTTACAGAATGGTTCTTAAAACCATATGTTTTCCTTTTGGTGTGGTGTGTGTGTTTGTATCATGTGCTTTGCTTGAATGAATGAAAAGAAGTTAGTTTGCAAAACCTGAGTCAAACTCAAAGTTTTCGCTTTGAAACCAAAACCATAAACCTTAGAACTTTCCTCTTACCCCATTATCTATCTCAATCTTCAGATGACTCACGGAAACCAAGGAGGGAGCAGCTCATCGCAGGACCAGATGCTGCAGATTCTACAAACGCTAATTGCGGACCGCGAAGCTAGTAGGCAGAGCGCCAAGCAAATCTAGCCACCCTACAATAGATCGCCTAGATGGCCCACAACAATCAAAGCCATGGAAATCAGGATCATCATGGATCCAAACTAAAAAACTTCCAGAATACCAATCCCCCTATCTTTAGCAAGTCTGAAGACCCATTGGATGCTAATGATTGGTTACAGACCATGGAGAATAACCTAAAAGTAGCAGGAGTTGATGAAAATGAGCAAGTTCTATTTGCCACCCAATATCTGGCAGGAGACGCAAGAGCATGGTGGAATAGCACCCGCACAATGAACCACGGGAAAGTGATGACGTGGGAAGATTTCAAGACCAAGTTTAGCCACACCCATGTGCCACAAGGTTTAGTCACCAGAATAAGAGATGAATTCAGAGAACTGAAGCAGGGCAGGATGACTGTAGTAGAGTACCGTGACAGATTTCTGTCTCTCGCCAGGTATGCACCTGATGAGATCAACACTGAAGCCAAGAAGAAGGAGAGATTCCTGAACGGATTGTATGATGAGATGCAAACGGTGTTAATCAACATCCGTTTTGATGATCTCGAAGAGCTAGTCAACTCTGCCATCCAGATGGAAGGAAAGATCAACCAAGCCAACGACAACCGTAAGCGCAAAATGATGCACCAGAGTGGATCCAACAGTCACTAGAAGTACCGCCCAACCCGTCTGCATGGAACCCCCAAGACCATAGTGTCGGATCAAGGAACCCAATTTACCTCGAGATTTTGGCAGAAATTCCAAGAAGGATTGGGAACCAAGTTGAATTTCAGCATAGTTTATCACCCGCAGACCGATGGACAGACTGAAAGAGTCAACCAAATCCTAGAAGATATGTTGAGAGCTTGTGTGTTAGAGTACGGATCAAAATGGGAAGATTGCCTGCCATTCGCAGAATTCTCATACAACAACAGTTATCAAGCCAGTTTGCAAATGGCCCCATTTGAGTTCTTATATGGGAGAAAGTGTCGTACCCCTTTGAATTGGTCTCAAGTGGGAGAAAGTTAGATTTTCGGACCCGACATCCTACGAGAAGCTGAAGAGAAGGTTCACAAAGTCCGTGAACACCTCAAGACCGCCCAATCCAGACAGAAAAGTTACGCTGACAAGAGACGTAGAGACCTGACCTTCAATGTCAGAGATTTTGTGTATCTCAAAGTTTCGCCATTGAAGGGAACGCAATGTTTTAGTCTGAAAGGAAAGCTAGCCCCAGATATATCGGACCCTTCAAGATTCTAAATCGTCGAGGAGAAGTATCATATCAACTGGAACTGCCAGAGGAGATGTCCCCCATCCATGATGTGTTCCACATCTCATTACTTCGCAAATGCTTAGAAGTACCGGAGAAGACCGAAGTTTTCAAGAACATCGATCACCGTGCCGTTGATATCAACAAGGATCTGACGTATCGTGAAGTGCCCATCCGTATCTTGGAAGAAGCTTACAGAACCACCAGGACCCGGAGTATCAAATTTCTCAAGATTCAATGGAGCAATCATATCGAAGAAGAAGCCACTTAGGAGCGAGAAGAGTACATTAGGACTGACTTTCTAGATCTCTTTAGTTCCGAGTTTTCTTTCTTAAATATCGGGACGAGATTTTGTTTAAGGGGGAGGTTTGTACCATCCCAAAACTTTAATCAAGGTTATTAAATCCAAATCACCCAATTTAGGGTTAACACAAACTTGTTATCATTAAAACAATTAAGAATGCATATGTGGGTTGCATTAATATAGAATGGTTTTGAATTGCCATGTTTGTTTGTTCTAATGGTTGTAAAATGATTCAAAGATGAATTCCACATCATCTAGATCATTCCCAAGCAAAATCCAAAGAAAAAGAAATCAAATAAGATTAATAAAAGCAAATGGTCACTTTTGCCATTTTAATCCACTAGGCCACTTTAGGTGTTCCTAGAAGTCAATTCTTAACAGAAATAATTCTAACTCTTTTCACCCCTTGCTAGTAAAAGTAAAGATCTACCAAGGCCCACTTTGAAACCTTACAAAAACATTTAAACACTAAATCTAAATGGCATTTGAAAATGGAATCAAGTGTATGTGCATAGATCCCACTTTTTCAAAAACCACTCAAATGAGTTCACCTTGACAATCCCAAGCAACCACAGATGCTCAAGCATATCACTAACACACCCACCAAAAATCTTTTTAAAATTCAATTAAAATGTTCTTGCGGCCATTGTGTCGAACATTTGGCAGGCAAAAATCTTCTGGCCGAACTAACACTGTTGCTAATTAAGTTCATGTCCCCCATTCGACCCTCTCAGCTCTCCTCAGTCCCCTCCTAGCCTAAATAAGCAACATACAATTCCCCCTCCTACCCCGCAGAACCAGTACCGCGCCGCCCAAATATGGTCGTCGCCGGCCAAACATGGGCAACGCACCAGAGACCCAGCCGCGCCAATCCAACAAGTCCCCTAGCTCCGCCACACCCTACCACAATTCCCTGTCCACCCCATGGAAGCAGTCTAGCCCTGGACCACCGAGGCACGCTCACGCACCAAGCCTCTGCGCCATGCATGGAGCATGCTAGAGCGACGTCCCCGACATGCCAGCACAAGCCGTGCCTTGCCCCCAGCTTGCATGCGCCGCTCCGCCATAACCCCAACATGCTCTAGGACATTCCCTTTTCCCACCGAGCGACCAGCAGCCACCGCACGCAGCGTCAAGCACCGCCATTGCCGCTCAGAGCGCCAGCCTCACCCGACCAAAAGCCACCGCACCTAGTTGCTCCATTGCACCATAGATGACCGCCAGGAGGCAGCCCACTGTCCGCCTACACTACCCATGCCTTTAGCCCCCTGTACCATTGTCTCCGATGAGCTGCTCCCATGCCGCTCTGCCCCTTCGTCGACCCTATATAAGGAGCCCTCCCCAACACCATTTCTCAACACTACCTCACTCCCCTCTCTCTCAGAACCACCTCACACCATCCCTGGAGCCACTCGAGCCACCGTTCGCTGGAATTTCCACCAGAGTCGCCGCAGCAGAGGAGGAAGGGGGCAGTCGATTGCGACCACCCCAGGAGCCGCCGCAACCACGCCTGAGTCTAGCATCGTCCACTTGATCGATCGCCCCCATCGCCACGTTAGCTGGAGCCTTGGTAAGCCCCCAATCGACCCCCACCGAGCCGCTAGGGTTCAATCTCGTCGGTGACCAGTCTGTCATTGACGATGAGCCAGAGTCGTTGATCTAGGTTCTAATCGCACAGTCCACATCGCCCCGAATCGCTTCGCGTTTAGTTGTGCCGCTGACATGCGGGGCCCCCTTGTCAGTTACCAGCTGCGCCGCGGAGTGTCACTGGGCCGGCCCATTTAGTTTCCCGCCTTAGCCCGCAGATTCAAATAAAGATTTTTCTATTTAGACTTAAACTTAGTTCTGTCCACTAGTTTAAAAATCAATTCAGAAAGATTTACTTAACCAAATTGAATGATTCAAATTTTGATAGAAAGATAATTTAAATATCTATCCAAGCCCGTTGGATTTAAATCAATTGGATTTAGAGATCTCACCTAGCAAAAATAACAAGACAGAGACTTTTCCATGTTCAAACATTTTTCAAAAATCAACCATAATAGCTTTTGAGTTGATTCCAACTCTCAAAAATCACATTTGATAATACCTATCTGAATATGTAATAATATTTAGGTTTGCATGCAGTGACTTTGGACTAGTACCAAAATAATGATATATAGGCATTTCTAGTCACTTTAAATCATTTAAATATTAATCTTAGACTTCATAAAAGGTGATCCAACATTTAAATCACATTCCCATGTATTAGAATATGTGGTGATGACATGTGTCCACATGATCCCATATTTTAATTAGAGAATATTAAATCTTAATTATTTTTCAATGAGTAGAAATTACTTTTCTCAAATAAAATAAATTTATTAAATCTTGTGATGAATGTGATGATACTAGATCATCAAGTATGTGGCTTAGTGTGCTAAATAGACTAGTTAAGTATTGTTTGGTGATTGTGTATTCCGTATGTATTTATAGACGATATTACCGACCAAGTCTACGAAGAGGAGGAGTTCTACCCCGAAGAAGACGAGGAGAATTTCAACCACTGCACCAACCAAGGCAAGCCATCACTAGATGCAAGTTAACCTAAGCAAGATGCATTAGGCATGCTTTGGTTATACCTCTTTGATTTATACCAATCCCAAGTTTTACTTGCAAGCTTTACTTTCTTTTACTTTACCAAAGTTTATTTACTTGGTTTATAGATAGCATAAAGAGTATAAAACTTGGCCTATCTAGTTAGACTTAGATGTCATTCTATGGCATGAGATTGAGATTAGCATCCTACGTTAGTGAACACTCTTAACTTAGTAGTTGGAGCTAAACCAAAAACTTGATCACTTTGGATGGGAATACTTGGTGAAAATGATTATGAAAACCTTGGAATGATGAGTCATTCTATTGAGATGTTTTGACATGTGTTGAGAAACACAACTGGTTTATGATGATGAAAATGTTGAGGCATGATCCTTAGCCCTTTATAAAAAAAACTGATGGTTGGGTTCGGATGCGATACCATTCCAATTTTACCATACAACCACAATACCTGAATTGGGGAAGGCTTAGCCGGAAGTTTAGATGCATTAGTATGAGTTCCCTCGCAGGAGAGGTTTGAGCTGAGGCTACCTCTCAATGTTTTCCACCTATGCAGTTCCCAGGATGGCAGATGGCCATGGCTGGGAGGCCAAGCTCATAGGAGAGGTGCTTATACTAGAGTGTGTAAAGGAAAGGTTATGATTGATTATCCACATACTAAGTATTATTATTCAGGGTTATCCCTTACGGATGTATCGAATCTTGTGATGAAAGTGTACCACCTCTGTAGAGTGTCAAACTATTCGAATAGCCACGCCCGCCATTATGGACAGTTGGAGTGGCCATACTGTTCCGTTGTCAGATGTTTTCAAAATGAATTGTGACATGACTTGACCACAACAGGGTTGTGACTATGACAACTAAGTTCCCACTTAGGTGATTTAGAACTTTATTTTATCTTTCTTTGTTTCTGAACTCAACTTAGGTTTCAAACTTAACTTTACAAATAAACTTAGAGTTAGCACTCCTACTAGAACTACCTTACTTGTTAGTGATAGTTTGCGGGTACTTAAAGAGTACTCATGGCTTTGTCCCGTCTATTCCCGTGGCCAGACTATGAGGAGGACTATCCGGAAGAAGGACAGTAGGATGGCTATGACAACTAGGCTACCTCCCATCGTTGGCATTGCCTGTGACACTAAAGATGGAGCCCATCGCTACGCTATTTATTCTGCTACTTGTTTGTACTAAGACTGGATCATGAGATCCTTTATGTGTGTAAGACCTTATTATGGTTTGTAATGGATGATGTATTGTGATATCCAATTTGTTATGTCTCGAAAAATGGTAATCCTAGGATTGTGATGTATGACATAACAGGCATCTGGGATTAAAATTCCGGGGGTTGACAAGGGGCAAGAATCATGTTAGTATCACCACAAGGTGACAAAATGCGCTATATACTTTGGATGAGCTTTGCAAATGCATCCAATAATGAAGCTGAATACGAGGCCTTGTTACACGGCATGTGAATGGCTAAAGCTTGCGGTGCGACTCACCTCAAAATCTTTGGAGATTCCAATCTTGTGGCACAGCAAGCAATGAACAAGTGTGACGTCGTCAGTGACAATATGGTTGCTTACCGTGATCTATATGGTGTTTTGGAAGCTCAATTTGATGGATGCGAAGTATCGCACATAGGGAGAGCAAGCAATGAACAAGCCGACAATCTAGCAAACATCGGATCCTTGTGCCTACCAGTGCCACCTGGGGTTTTTTGGGAAGAGATAACAGAGCGATTGATCAAAGCTAAAAGAGTCTCCGAGGTTGTAGCACCAAAAACAGGAAAAAAGAGACACCCGCAAAAAGACTCGGGGGCTCCAATGGCGACCAAGAATATAGAAGAGGCCATCAAAGAAGAAGAACAAGAAATTGAAGAGGTCATGCTAATTGAACCTACTTGGATGTAGCCATATGTAGCATATATGACTAAGGGCGAACTACCTGAAGATTTGATAGAGGCCCGACAAATCACCCAACGATCGAAGGCCTTCAGAATAATCAAAGGGGAGCTGTACAAGAGAAGTATCTCGGGTGTGTTGCAGTGCTGCGTGACACCCGAAGAAGGAAAAACCATACTCAAAGATATACATGAAGGAGTTTGTGGTCATCATGCTAGCAGCCGAGCAATTGCGGCCAAAGCGTTCAGAGCAGGATTTTACTGGCTTACCGCAGTTCAAGATGCAAAAGATATCGTCCGAACATGATAAGCATGTCAACGATTTGCAACAAAGCCTAGAGAACCCGCCGCTGAGTTGAATCCTATACCTTTGGCTTGGGCTTTTGCTTAGTGGGGACTTAATATGGTGGGAAAACTTCACAAATCATCACCAGGAGGACACGTCTTTCTGCTAGTAGCAGTCAAAAAATTTACTAAATGGATTGAAGAAATGCCTGTCACCACCCAAGACGGAACTTTGGCTGTGAATTTTATTAAATCCATAGTATTTCGGTTTAGCATACCAAA